>CM053788.1:425557266-426142266 GCA_028749045.1 Cupressus sempervirens
TATCAATTAAGACTATAGATGATTAATTAACTTAATTAGCTAGGGGATGGCAAAGGATTAATTAAATAGGCATTTAATTAATGATGCCTTTAGAGATAGCTAAATAGGATTACCAAAGTAGTGTAATCAAATTTAGGTGTCTACAATGAGTTTATGGTATTAAGGGGAGTCCCTTGCATCAAGTGGTATCAGAGCTAGAGTTCTTGAGTGCGTGGACATATTGTTGATTATGAGGTAGTTTCCACCAAGACCATGGTTTGGGCTGAGCATGTAGATAGATCATCAATTGTGAGGCATTTTGCACTAGGGTTTTAGCAGAAGCATGAAAATGCCTCCATAAAGAGGGCATGGTGGAAGAGCTACAAGTGTTACACCTGAGGGTTTTTGAGCCCTCCAAAGAAAAATCCAAGCATTGGAAGAAAAAATGTGTAGAGGAATGAATCTTCCCATAAGAGATGAAAGTGAGGATGAGGATGAAGTAGAAGAAAATGTCAAAACAAAGGTAGTTGTAAACCTAGAAGAAGAGAGGCTTTTTAGAGCCATCTCCAAGATTGGAAAAAGACCTAAGTTTGAGGTTTTGACATTTTTAGGAAATCTTAACCCAGAAGAGCTGATCGATTGGATCAATGAATTAGAGTACTTTGAGTATGAAGATATTGAGGATCTAGATAGGGTCAAGTTTGTGGAGGAAAAATTGAAGGAACATGCAAAGATCTGGTGGCAAGAGGTTTAGTTGGAATGAAATAGAAAGGGAAAGGAAAAAATACCAGATGGGATTAGATGATAGCTAAAATAAAGTGAAAATTCATTCCTATGGATTATGAGCTTGATTTATTGAAGAAGATGCAAGGAATGAAGCAAGTGAAAAAATCTGTTCAAGAGTATACTGAAGAGTTCTACCAAGTTCTCATTAGAACTAGCCATGTAGAAGCTGATAAGGAGAAAGTTGCCTATTATCTAAATGGGTTAAGGCCTAACATTTAGGATGAGTTGAGTTTGGTTCAGATGAACAGTATTGAGGAGGCATACCAATTTTCCCTAAGAGTTGAGTAGAGATTGAGCATGAAATTTGACAATAAGAATAGTGGAAGAGGTTGTGGTAGAAGATCTAACAAATGAACTTATGGAGACCGTAATGATGATCAAAAGAAAAAGAATGAGGTTGGAAGTAGCATCCAATATCAAAGGAGAAATAATTTTAATCATTTCCATGATCAAAACAATAGAGATCAGAGAGGAAGAGATAGAGGACAAGGATCTGGAAGATAAGGTTTTAGTGGAAAATGTTTTCATTGTGGAGAAGAAGGGCATAGAGCATTTGAATGTACCTAGTGCCAAGGAACAACAGATCAAAGAATAGAAGGTCAAGCGAGAGTTGTAAAAGTTGATGAAGATGCTAGATCCTCACATTTTGAAGATGCTAAAAGAGGAGAAGTCTTAGTTAAAAAAAGAGTCCTATTGAGTGGTGAGAATGAACCTAATCAAAGAAGGAATTTGTTTCAAACAAGGTGAAAATGTGAAGATAAGTGTTGTGATGTGATCATTGATGGTAGAAGTACTGAAAATCTCATGTCAAAAATGATGGTCACAAAGTTGAAGCTAAAGAGACAAAAACACCCACATCCATACCGCATTGCTTGGGTGCAAGATGACCACAAGTTTATGGTCAATGAGTAGTGCTCAGTGAAGTTCAAGATTGGAAGCTACTAGGATGAGGTACTAGGTGATATCATACCTATTGACATATGTCATATGTTGTTGGGTAGGCTGTGGTAGTTTGATAGGCATGTTGTACATGATGGGTGAGAAAATACCTACACTCTAACTAAGGATGGAGTGAAATATAAGTTGAAGCCGTTGAAGGATAAAGAAGAAAAGGTATGTAGTGCTACTAGAATATGTTTTGTTTATGGAAAATAGTTTCTTAAAGGTATGAAGCATGAGCATATGTATTTTGCTATAATTCCTAAAGATAGTAAAGAAGAAGTAGAGGAGGTACTTTCAGAAGTTGCAGATATGTTGGAAATTTTTTTGATATTGTATCAAATAACATACTTGATGGATTTCCCCCAATGAGGAAGATTAGTCACCAGATGGATTTGGTTCTAGGAACCAATTTACCAAACAAGGAAACACACAGAATGACACCAGGAGAAAGTGAAGAGTTGAACAGGAAAGTTCATGAGTTTTTGTAGAATGGGTTGATTCAAGAGAGTCTAAGTCCATGTGCTATACCATTAGTGTTAGCACCAAAGAAGAATGGAGAATGGAGGATGTGCATAGATTCTCATCCTATCAACAAGTTCACCGTCAAGTATAGATTTTATTTGTCGGGGATGGATGATATTATGGATTGTTTGAGTGGAGCTTAGTATTTCACAAAGATAGATCTAAAGAGTGGGTACCATCATATTCATATCTAAGAAGGTAATGAGTGGAATATTTCTTTCAAGACAAGGGATAGGCTATATGAGTGGTTAGTCATGCCTTTCGAGTTTACTAAAGGAGTTTCTAGGTAAGATTGTCATTATTTACCTAGATGATATTTTGATATTTAGTAAGATATTGGAGGAGCATTTGATTCATATTCGCAAGGTGTTTGAGAAGTTGAGCGAAAAAAAGTTGTTGATAAACTCGAAGAAGTGCAATTTTGTAAAGAAGGAGTTGGTGTGCTTGGGATTTGTAGTCTTAGGAGAAGGTCTAAAAATGAACCCAAAGAAAATGAAGGCTATCCTTGAATGGCCTACTCCAAGGAGTATGATAGAGGTAAGATATTTTCATGGACTAGCTACATTTTATAGAAAGTTCATATGAAGTTTTAGTAGTATTTGTTGAAATAGAAAGTTACTAAGCAACCTATTTTAGCACTTCCTTATTTTAACAATGTGTTTAAAGTAGACTATAATGCTAGTGGTACTACAATAGGAGTTGTTTTGAGCCAAGAAGGTAGATCTATTGCTTATTTTAGTGAGAAGTTAAATGATGCAAAAAGAAAATATTTTGTTTGTGATCAAGAATTTTATGCTATAGTTCAAGCATTGAAGAAGTAGAGACACTATCTTCTTCCCAAGGAGTTTGTTCTGTATACTGATCATCAAACTTTGCAATATTTTAATAGTCAATAAAAAGTGAAACAAATGCATTTAAAGTGGGTTGATTTTTTGTAGAGTTATATATTTGTTTTAAAACACAGAAGTGGGAAGTCTAACAAAGTTGTAGATGCTCTTAGTAGAAGACATCTTTTGCTGACAAAAATGCAGATAGAGGTGGTTGGGTTCAAGGAACTTAGTACATTTATCTAGATGATCTTGATTTTGGAGAAGTGTGGAAGGCTTGTACAAAACCTGTTACACTTGATAAGAAAAAGTGGTTGGATTTTATGATCCAAGATAATATGTTGTTTAAAGGAAGCTAGTTGTGCATTCCATGAAGTTCAATGAGAGAGAACCTCATCAAGGAGAAGCATAATGGAGGATTGGTTGGACATTTTGGTAGAGATAAAACTATAGCTTTGGTTGCTAAAAAATATTACTGGCCACAATTACAACAAGATATGACAATGTTTGTACAAAGTTGCTGAGTATGTCAGATGGTGAAAGGAGTGAAGTAGAATATAGGGTTGTATCAGCCTTTACCTGTACCAAAGAAGCTGTGGGAGGATGTAAGCATGGATTTTGTTCTTGGATTATCGAGGGCACAATGCAAGCATGATTCTATTTTTGTGGTGGTTGACAAGTTGTCAATTATGACACATTTTATTCCTTGCAAGAAGACTAGTGATGTTATTCATGTAGCAAAGTTGTTTTTCAGAGAAGTGGTGAGATTACATGGTCTACCAAAGAGTATAGTTTCAAATCGAGATACCAATTTTTTTGGGTATTTCTGGTGTACATTATGGAAGAAGTTGAAGATAGATTTGAAGTTTAGTTCATCACATCATCCACAGATTGATGGACAGACTAAAGATGTGAATCTTAGTTTGGGAAACTTGCTGAGATGCTTGGTTGGAGATAAACCATAAGGATGGGATATGATTTTACCATAGGTAGAATTTGCATATAATAATTCTATCAATAGGAGTACTAGTAAATCACCATTCTAGATTGTATATGGGAGTAGTTCCAAAAATGCTTCTGAATTTAGGCAGTTGGATAAAGGAGAGATAAGTAGTGCTAAAGCAGAAGATTTTGCTGAACATTTGAAGAACATCCATGAAGAGGTGAGAAAGCATATCATAAAGATGAATACATAATATAAGGCAAAGGCAGATGTGAAAAGGAGATATAAGAAATTTTAGGTTGGAGATGAAGTCATGGTTCATTTAAGAAAGGAGCATTTTTTAGTGGGTACATATAATAATCTAAAGATGAAGAAGTTTGGACGATGCAAGATAGTGAAGAGGCATGATTTTGGCAATGTGTATGAAGTGGAGTTGCCTGCTGAATTGAATATTTCACCAGTACTTAATATTTTAGATTTGAAAAAGTATTATGAAGGAGGTGATGGAGATGAAGTTGCAGAAGCATAGTGGAACATTCAAGTAGCTAGTTTGGCTACTAAGGAGATTGAGGAGATACTAGACAGTTGTATTAGAAAAAGTACTAGAAACAAGACTTATAAGAAATATCTAGTCAAATGGAAAGGGAGACCAGTTGAGGATTCATCATGGCTAGCAAAGGAGAAGGTTAACCATCTTGGTTTTCCTCTGGACACTTGAGACATGACAGGGTCACTTCTCAAACTACAACAGCAGAAATGATGCAAGAGAATCTTGGGTGTATAAGCAATCTTGTATCACCCAAAAATATTTTTATTTTTAGTCTTTTCTATTTTAGTAAGGACTAGTAGACAAGGAGATTGTTATTTTTGAGAGCTTGCTATTTTTAGTAAGTTTTTCATATGAGCTTGAAATGTTCTCATTTTGTATAGGAAGACTCATTTTAGAGTTGTAAGCCTACCATAAAAGTCTCATTGCTCAAGCATTAGTATCAGAGAAGTTATTGCAAATTTTTGATGAAAAAAGAGAAATCTTCAAGCTCACCATTAGAGGCCTTAGAGTGCTCGAATGAGGTCTAAAAACTCAATGGAAAGGAACTAGCACAGTTTTTAGTCTGAAGATCAAGAGTTGGCATTTATGAAAAGTTGTTATAATAGCCAATCGAAGTAACTGTTCATGAGTTATGGCCTTTAGAAGTTGCACTACCCAAAATTTCTAGAATAATTGTCAAAAATGTATTTGGCTAACTTTATCTATTTTCTTAAGGTCTTTCAGCCCTAGGTATTAAGTTTGAGCATCTAGAACCTTCCGGAGGGGCATACAACAACCTATTTAAGAAAGACCCAAACATTGTCTAGAACAACTTTGGGTGATAGTTCGTAGCGCTATCTTGTAGATTATTGTAATGAAGGTGCCCATTTGGGTTAGCATATTGTAATTGAGAATTTTGTAATTCTATATTTACAGTGATAATAAGTTCATATTTTTTTTCTCACATTTGTTGTTGTTTCTTTGTTTTTGTTATGAGTTTATGGTATTAAGGGGAGTCCCCTGCATCAAGAAAGATGGTATCTACATTACCCAATCCAAATATATCAAGAAGATACTAAAGAAGTTTTGAATGGAAGATTCAAGACTAGTTGGAACACCTATGTCTACTAGACATAAGCTTTCCAAAAATGATCTGATTCCAAGGATGTAGATCAGACCACATATAGATCATTGATTGGACAATTACAATATGTAGTGCACACAAGGCCTGATATTGCATTCGCAGTCGGTATGGTTGTAAGATTCTCAAAAAATCTTAAAGAAAACCATATGATGGTAGTCAAGAGAATCATGAGGTATCTAAAGGGTACTAAAGGCTATGGATTATGGTACAAAAAAGGAGGCAATTTGGATTTATAAGTATTCATAGATGCTAATTGGGTAGGAAGTGTTGATGACATGAAGAGCAACATTCTTTCTTGATAAAAGATTAGTATCTTAGACAAGCAAGAAGTAAAATTTTATTTCTTAGCAGTAGAGGCAAAGTATATTATAGTAGCAATTAATTGTTCAAATATAGCTTGATTCAAATAATATTGGTAGGTATGAAATAGAAATCAAGGATCTAGTGGTTATCTTCTGTGATAACACCAATGTAATTAATATATCAAAAAACCTTGTGATGGATACCAGAACTAAGCACATTGCTATAAAATGTCATTTTCTGAGAGTATTAGTGCAAGATAAAGAGGTAAGATTAGAATATGTGAGTACTAAAGAACAAATTGTAGACATATTCACTAAGCCATTACCTAAGGATGTATTTTTGTATCTAAAAGGTAAGTTAGGGGTCATTCCCCTATCTGAAGCTCACTAAAATGAAGTTTTGTGATGCATCAACCAGAGCATGTTCAAGATCAGTCATGTTGATGTAGTATTGAAAAGGGCACATTGCATATGAATCAATACATGAGGTACACTAATATTCTATGAATATTGTCTTTGGCATGAGATGTCAAAGAGGGAGAGTTTGATGTCATATCATCACAAAAATTTTCTAAAGAGGAAGAGTATACATTTTACAAATTTTTTTTTTTGAAGATATCAAAGAAAAGAAGATGAACTTGGTCTGATATCAAAGAGGGAGATTTTTTTGTCAGAAGAAGATGTTTAACATAGTGTTTGCTGACAGAGGGAGAAATTGAAGGTAGAGGGGGTTCAAATTCATAGAGAGAGTTCTCATGGATGAGAATCTAAAATGAAACTAAGGATATGCTCCTTACCTTATTATTTCTCTAAAAAATTCATTGTATTATGACATGTTATGTTGCCATAAATGCAAAAGAGGGATATTGTTGAAAGCAATTGGTTAATTGTGTATTTTCTTTGATGTTACACAAAATGTCATACCTTTACTAATAAGTGTATGTTGAGCTCACTTCGGCCTTGAAGATGGTTTCCTGTGTCTACCAAGCATTCTAGAGCTTGCCAAGTTCAAAAGATAGTGTCTACCTAGTTTTCTCAGGCAATGAAGAGAAGGTCATAGAAGTTGAGTGTTAACTGAGCTCACTTGGTTAATGAAGGAAAATTTGGATGGAAACAGTTTTAACTAACCTCAGTTGATTACCAAAGGAGCTTTGTGAAAATGCAGTGTTAACTAAGTTCACTTGGTTAACACAAGAAAATCATTTATGAGTTAGTGTCTACCAAGCAGGGTTGGCTAACAAAGGATTTTCTTGTTTTGGCATATTGAGTTCAATAGTTTTGTTTGTTGGTTCTAGTTGACTGAGGAGATAATTATTAAGTATTCTAAGTTGTATTCAAGCTAACTTGACAATGTGTATGATATAAATATAAGGTCAAGTTGAGAATTGATTGTGTGCAAGAGAATAGAAGATTTGAAGATTCTTAGAGGAAGTGAATTAGGAGGATAAGTAGAGTATCCTTGTAGAGTTACACAGATACATTTGATCAGAAAGGATCAAGTATACAAGCCAAAATTGAGATTTATAATAAAAAATTCAATTGCATAAAAAAATGGGTCATCTCATTGTTACTATCTAACCATTGTAACAGTAATCTAAATCTCTTAATAGAGTTGGCTTAACAACTATTTGTAAATCCTCTAACAAGGTAGCATTTCTAGATTGAAGTGTCTAAAGACGTCTAATAAGACCACTCCTAATAGGGTGATTAAATCCTTTAACAGTGTATTTTATAACCTTTAACAAGTTTGGCTCCTAACGAGGCTCACTTTAGATGAGTGAAAATCATTAACTAGTTGAAATTGGTGGTTTTTTCCAAATTAGGTTTCCATGTTAAATCTTGGTGTCACTTGTATTCATGGTATTTATTGTATATGTATGCAACTAAGTTAAGTAAGGTTAATAATAGATAATATCTTAAGATTTGCATTTGTTGAGTTACAGTTGTTAGTTTAGTGCTTGTCAAGTTACAACATTTGCTAGTGTAAATCGGGTGCCTATGTGTTCACCGAGCATCAATATTTTTAGTGAAGTTTATATTATGTACTGAAATTTAAGTGATTTGATATTCATTTTGGTGGTAACTGATTCACCCCTCCCCTCTCAGTTACTCCTCTTATATTTCCAACAGCTTTAGGCTTATACCTAATAACTTAATGCTACCTCATTTGTTCTGGAAAAACTTAGTTGTTGATTAACATAACAAAAGATATTTCTAGGCTACTTACCCAATAGGCTTTATGAACTCAAAGCCATTGATAAAAAATACATAACCATTGAAAATACTTTCTATCAAATATAGAGGACATAATTTTCTTCCAAGATTCTTGTAAAGCTAGAGATCCTCATGGAGCTAATAGTAGGAAACCTTAACATACAAGACAACCCAATAAATGGTGTTAATGACACTTTCTAGTTACATACAATATACAAACAAGATCTCATTTTTATCAAGTTCAATAATAAACTACATTGACAAAAATGCAAAATTCATATACATAATCTATATCATGTACATGGACACCAATAATGAAAATAACTAGAAAGGTCAAAACTATTACAAAAGTCATTACTCATTCATAATTCCCCTTTTGTCTTTCCTATGCAAGAACTATTCATAAGGCACAAGGCCTCACAATGGCTATGTTAGAAATGATTTAGAATAACTGAGGGCGAGGGTGGGGGGGTGAATCAGTTATTCAAGGTCCAACTTGTCTAATTCAAACTTTTCACTAAGTGCAATGAGCCCATTCAACCATTCATTTATCCAAGCTTTAACTTTCCTAATTAGCAAGTTACTGTAAATCAACATGAAAGCATAACACATAAAAGATCAACACATAACACAGTGATTTATGTGGAAACCTACTTTGGAAAAAACCACTAGTAACATGCTACTCAATTCTCACTCCTCTGAAGTGATGCCCTATGAAAGGCCTTCCCTATTAAAGGCTACAACACACTATTAAATGTGACCTTGTTAGAGGATTTATCCACCTTGTTAGAAGTGGGCCTTGTTAGAGGACTTTAGAAAATTCACTTGGAATGCCACCCTATTAAAGGATTTACAAATGGCTATTAGGCCAACCTAATTTGATAGGATTTTTCTTCTATTCTAATTGATACAATTGCTAGAGAGTAACAATTAGGGAATTTGACCTGATTATAGAATATAACTTAACTTGCAGATCTCAAATCACTCTTCAGCTCTTCTCATTGCCTGGCCTTCAATCTCTACAACTCTTAACAACTTGCCCTCCTTTCAAACTTTGTCTCCTTGAGTCTCCATGCTCAATGTACCAGTGTAATCATCCCTTCTTGACCACTTGTAGAAGTAGAGCCTCTATGCTCTTCCTTCACCTAGATGCCTTCTCCTTGACACCTTTCTAACCACTTCACAATTTTGGCACTCTAGCAGTAGCATTTGCTTCTTGTTCTGTGACTCCTTAAATATAAGTCTTGGAGTTCCTTTCCTGCTCAATTCTTCCATTCTTTAATTTCAATTCATATGGATTAGGTAGGATTTATTGTATCTAACCCATATTTTATTTCCTCTAGAAACTTCTTGAATAATCCTTTTGAATTCACCCAAAAATGGTTTACATAGAATTCTGTGCCACCGGCTCATCATCATTATCTTCCAACTAGTTCACAAAATTCAAGGTAACCACTTTGTCAGCTCATATTTGGCAAATCTTCATCATTTAAAATAATGCAGTAGCTTAGGACTATTGAAATACTGGTGCTTGACACATACTGTGTTACTTTGCACCAATTGTGTTTTTACTGATGCTTGGCACCTGAAACTTTTCTTAGCACTTGAACTTCACTTAGCACTTGAAGATCACTTGGCACACTCTAGAATTTCCTATTGGTTGGCTCCAACAGAGAATTTTCTCTGCTTCAACTAGCTTGCTCGGCACCCACTAATGAACTTAGTTTAAGCTTTGCAGTCAACCTTGTTACAACTTATTCCCCCAATGTTTCTAAGTGTGACCAACCTCTATATCTTTGAGTATGTTATCAATTCATCATTTAATCATTGTCTTATTTGATCCTTTCACTTCATTACAACATCATAACTCAACCCTTTCCTTAGGTACTCTTGTTACATCTTGTTGATCAAATCCTCTTCATCAATCAACTAAGTGATAGTACTTAGATCTTATAAGCAACTGTCATTCTTACACATAGCAAGTTTGACATTAATGACAAAATAATGATTGAAAATATTTTGTTAACAACAATCTCCCTCTTTGATCTTCAATCTTCTTTCACAATGATCTTTTCAATCAAATTTCCAACAGGATGTACTCTATTTTAACTCTTATAAATTCTACCAACATAGACTAGTGTATAAAACTCTACCATGCATAAGAGACATTGAATCATTGTACTTGATTCACAAAATACACTAAAAAAACTTGAGAATATCATAAAAAGTGAAATCTAAAATGCAAGATTTGTAAACCTTGGTAGTATGAACATTTCAATACAAAATTCCTCCTAAATCCTTAAACACCATCATAATATGTACTTTAAACACACGTAGTACTCTGCTATATGAACATGAGATTATTTGTGATCATGACTTGGTTACTACAATTAGACTATACCTCCAAGAAACAAGAACCAACAACATCAAACATGTACCACTATTGAAACAAATTTTCAACCTCTACCCATCACTTTTCATCCATGGTCTCTTCTCATGCTGCACAAAAAATAGCCTGTTTCAAAGCATAAAAATATTTGCAACATAACACTTGGAATCAATAATAATTGACATATTCCATATAAAAATAACTCTTTAAATAAAAAATTTATATCTAAAACCAAATGTTTTGATTACGTAAAAATAGGTTTTAAAGGACCCAAAACTTGAACAAAGTATCAAAGAAACAAGAGCAGAGAAGCTCACAAAATAGAAGGCCTCATATCCAAAGAGGAGACAAGCCAAAAAAAGAGGCTAGAAGACAACTATGCATGAAAAGATAGCAAAAGGAAAATAAAAAGACAACCTTAGGATAGCTATAGAGTCTTTAAAAGATCTACTACTTGGCCTGCCAGGATGTTCATATTTTCTGCAGATGCTTTCATATCATCCAACTTTTTTGCCTCTACACCCTCATTTTTCTTGGAATTATCTCTTGTGCACTTGCTTAGGCCCTGATCCTCTTTCATAACTTTAGAGTCTTGGTCTTTACCCTATTCAAGCTTGTTCAACAGGGTGTTAAAGTTTTCAACCACAATCTTCAAGATAGTGTAGTTCTGATCAACCAATTTCTTAACCATTTTCTCTAGGTTACCCACTCTAGTATCTAGACCATCCATTCTTTTTTGAATATCTTTTCCGAACTGATCTAAATTTCTATTCTTGGCTTCAATTGGTGGCACACATTTCATCAAATTCTTTACCTCTTCAGCATTGCCTATAGCCTCAAAAAGTCTATCAATGTGCTAACCTAGTGTTCTCTCCCCCCTTGCCATCTTGCTAAGTTGATCAAAATCCCTCGAGATGTCTTGAATTTTCTACTTTAGAGTGCCAATATCCTTCATCATTATCCCAAGGTTACCAAAGATTCCCTTCAGAAAACCCTAGTCTTCCTCATCCCTGTTATGCTCAAGGTAGTCCTCATGCCCCCCTATTTATTCCTATCCATCTCCATCTCCTTAAGTTCTTTCTCAACATCCACATCCTGAGCAAGCACTTTTTTCCTTTTACTTTCCACCATCTTAATTAGGAGTTCACCATTAGAGGGGATAAAATTCCTTTCAACATTTGTCCCCTTATTTCCCGAAACCTTGCTCGATGTTCCTCTCTTCTAAATATCCTCTTCCTGCTCCTCTTTAGAATCACTATCTTGTTTAGAATCAATCTCCTTTTCCTTCCTTTTCTTCCTAGCTGAGCACCCTAGATCAAATTTCTTCCTCTTCTTCATTTCAACCTCAGTAATTTCATCCTTTGTATACTCATCAAATTCCTCCTTTGGTTCACTTCCCTCCATTTCACAATCTAAAGATTTCTTGCTTTGTTGGGGCTTATCCAATTTTAGAAGGTTCATTACTAAAACAATTAACCCCTCATGACAAGCATGATCACCCTTAGGACCATTTTGAATGGCTAAAATAGTATTACCCAAAGATTATCTGAGGATGAAGGGTAAATTTAGGCTAACCCTATGCCTAAAATGGTAAACCAAAATGAAATGGTGACCATATCTCTTAGTAAGAAGGCCATCTAAACTAAGATACTTTATCACCAAAAACATAACAAATTTGCAAGGGTGAGAAATGGATCTAGGGATAAAGTATGAATTATCAATTTTCACTAGCCTATTGTGCTCCTTAGCCTTCACAAACTCTTCAACCACTTGATCTAAAAGCTTCATATCCTAGTAGAAGTTAATATCCTCTATGTTAGGTCCCATTACTTTGGCAAAATATCTTCAAAAACCTCCATCCTCTGATTACCCACCAATATACTCCCATATTTCCAAGTTTTGACAAATTTTTGGGTAATGGCATGGTTATTTCCTTTCAATTTCTCCATATATCCTATAAAATTCCCTTGCTCCAAAATGTCCTAAATCTCACTCTTCTTCTTCCACTCTTTGCAACTTGCTGATTCAATTCTCTTTCTCCTTCCTTCCATCTTCTTCACACTAAAATAATGGTTCTCGCTTCTCAAAAACACCCACTACAATAAAATAGAGTTGAAATCATAGCCAAGGATTTTAGTGGAAAAAATATCCACAATCCATGTGGTAATGAATGACAATACACTATCCTTCTCATAATAACACATTGCTTCTCAATCCTATCCATATCATTATTAATCTTTGATGGCATATTCATCGTTAATGAATTATTTTTGTTTACTTCTAGCTTTGTCATGCTCAATCAATAAAAGCCCCTCGATAGGAATAATATCACTTTGATTCCAACTTAGGTTTTCATCACTCTTGCATGCCACATTAGCCACCCAATCAGTAACTTGATTAGTTTTTCTATAGTTGTAATTGACAACACAATTTTCAAAGGAATTGATAAGATCAATGGCCTTGCCTATAATATTATTAATAGTCCAAGAAGGATTAGTAACTTTATTAAGGCAATTTATTATATTAAGGGAGTCCCCCTCAAGTTAGATCTTATTCAAATTCAAACGTTTAGCATAGCTAAGATCATAGAGGGTTGCACTTGCTTCCACCACATGGTTTGTTTAAAACCCAATAGGAATGGCCATTTGACCCAATCTATCCCCATTCATATTCTTAATGATGACACCGCAACCTGATGTTCCTGGGTTTTCCTTTGAAGCCCCATCAAAGTTAATCTTATACCAATCCTTTAAAGGAGAATACCATCTTGCCAGATCCCTAAGGTTAGGACCATTTTTCACTAGAATAAGATCATCCAAAGTCTAATTCTAAAACACTAATTCTTCCCAATAATTTTGAGGTCGATGCCCTTCTCCACAAGATCTGATATTCTTAGACACCATGTTCTTAATCTTGTAGAATAACTGGCCTGAATTAGTTTCCTTACCCTTCAACACCCTATCATTTTGTTCCTTCCAAATGCCCCAACAAAGGAATGGAAGCATGAAATCCCACAAACTCTTAACCAAAGTATTAGTAGAGGGAGACTTCCATCCATTAAAAAAATCTTGAACAGTAAGGGGGAAAACCCAAGTAATATTCAACAAGCCACAAACCTTTTCCCATAGTCTTCTAGTATAAGAAAAATGAATAGTCATATGGTTAACCAATTCATCATCTTCCTTATAGAGATAACATCTATTGACAATGTTAAACCCTCTCTACAAGTTGTCCATTGTTAAAATTTTATCCTGCAAAAGAATTGAAAAAAATATGTTTATTTTGGGAGTCATACCTTTAAACCAAGCTTTGGCCCAAAAAGGCTCTTCATGCTCTTCAAAATAATTAGCATACACCAAAGACACAGAAAATAACCCATTAGGATTATATTTCCATATCAGAGCATCCTCCTCTTTGCTTAAAAATATAGCATTCAAAATCTTACTGAGATCATTTAGTTTTTTATCCACTCTATTGAGGTTAACCCAATTATTCTCCTCCTAATAATCCTCAACAAAAATCCTGAAGAGATTCTTGCATTGTTCCATAAAGCCATTCCATCTTTGATCAGAACTGAGGCAGTGATCAAGAATCCAAATATCATCCCAAAAAATAACAATCCTCCCATTTCCCATCTTCCATCTGACCCCTTTATTGTTAATTTACTTATTTTTCTATGCATGTTTCCAAATCATTGAACCCCTTTGTAAAATCTCATTGTTAAGGAAGAGATTAAGATCTTGATTCTCCTTATTATATTTATCATTCCAAATGTCTCTCCATTATCCTTCCTCTTTATGTCATCTCCATATAAGCTTTGCAAGAAAAGAATCATTCATTAAAGAAACTCTTCTAAGACCAAGGCCATATTTATTGAAAGGAATGCAAACTTTCTCCCACACAATCAAAGCCAATCTTTTCTCCTTTTCCATACCCATCTATAGGAAAAGTCTTTTAATTTTCTCAATTACCAAAGAAAACTTTCTAGGGATCTTAGAAACACTCAAAGCATATAGCAAAACATTCTGTAAGGTGGACTTGAGAACAATAACCTTACCAGCCTGGCTAAAGAGAGACCCTTTCCACCCAACTAACTTTGAATAGATTTTATCAATCAACAAACTCCAAAAAATCTCAAGTCGATCCAGAAAAAGGGGTAAACCAAGATAAGAGCTTGGTAAGGTACCAATCTCACAACCAATAGTTCTTTTAATTTTATTCTACCTATTATCATTAACATTGATGAAATACACCACACTTTTGTTCTAGTTCATAATTTGTCCAGATGCTTGCCCATAATCCTCAAGAGCTTTCTTGATATTCCACACATTCCTAATAGAAGCTTCTCCCATAACAATAGAGTCACCCACAAATTGTTGATGGGAACAAGTCAAGTCTTTGGACAAAGGTTTGAGCCCAACAAAATCCCCCATAGACACCATTTTCTCCACAAATCTACCTAAGCATTCAACCATAAGAATGAAGAGGATAGGTGAAGGTGGATCCCCTTTCCTCAAATCATGAGAAGCTTAGAAAAAAGGAGTTGGAGAACCATTAACAAGAACAACGAAGGTAGTAGAGGAAACTAGCATAAGGGCCAACTCCAAGAATCTCTTATTAAAACCAAAATCTTCTAGCCCTCTTTGTAAAAAAACCCAATCCACCATATCATGAGCTTTAGATAAATCAAGTTTAAGAAGAAAACCCTCTCTCTTGGACATAGTAAGACAATGAATATACTCATGCACCAAGATGATAGAATCCAAAATTTGCTTGCCAGGAACAAACTGATTCTACTATCTGGAAATCAAATTAGGAAGAAAAGATAAAATTCTAAGCATTGGCACTTTAGAAATAACTTTATAAAAAGAGTTACAAAGACTGATTGATCTAAATTGATCCATGCAATCAGCACAAGGCTTTTTAGGAATCAAAGCGAGGAAAGTACCATTCAACTCCTTAAGCATTTCCCTTGATCCAAAGGATTGCTTAACCCCATTACAAACATCTTCTTAGATGATACACCAATACTTGTGGAAAAAAAGGAAAGGGAAGCCATCTAGACCTGGAGCCTTGTCTGCATTAAAGGAGAAGATAGCCTTGGTAATTTTTTCATTAGATGGAATAGCGGTGAGGAATTTATTCTGATCCTCTAAAATACATTTTGGTATACAATCAAGAAACATTTTCTGCTTATCCTTATCCATATTGGGATCACCTTTTAGTAAATTACTAAAAAAACCCATGGCTTCCCTTTTTATAATCTCCTCATCCTCAGTAGGAACCCTATTAGCAATAAGTCTAGAAATTCTATTAGTCATTCTATGCTTCAAGGTAATCATGTGAAAATACCTAGTATTCCAATCTCTTTCCTTCAAAAAAACTTTTCTACACCGTTGTCTCCAATACACTCTTCCTTAGTGATAATATCATGTAACTTAGTCAATTTCAAGCTCTTCTCTCCTTGGAAACTATCCCATACCCTTCAACCTAAATACTATCTTGAATCTCTTTAAGTTCCTTAATAACATTCCTTTTATTGTCAAAGATGTTCCCAAAGGTATCCTTATTCAATCTTTTGATATTCCTTTTAACATTTTTCAATTTATTAGCAACTTTGAACATGGTTATTCCCTTAACTTGAACACTCCACCAATCCTTTACAAGGTTTTCTAGCCTCAGATCAAGAGTCCACATTTTTTCAAACCTAAAGGGATAATTCATATTGAAAGTTAAGGGATCAACCACAAGAAAAATGGGGTAGTGATCTGATCCAACTCAAACTGGAGCAGAAAGAGAACATTTATATTTCAAAAACAAGTCACTACTAATAAGGGCTCTATCCAATCTAACTTGGATGGGGTCCTTCCTAGATCTTCTATTGGTCCAAGTATAATCAACCCCATGTAAATCCATATCATGCAAGAGATGAATATCAATAAAATTCATCAACTCTAATCTATTATCCAAGTTATTTTGACTTCCTCCCATCTTCTCATTCTCTTTCAAAGGAGTACTAAAACCCCCCATAATGATCCAATTTTCATTCGCAAATTTTTTTCTCTGATTGGTAAGGGCTTCCCAAAGTTCCTTTCTACCCCATTTGTAATTGGGGACATAAACATTAGGGAGCACCCAAGCAGAGCCATCCTTAGAATTGGTAAATCTAATGTTCATCATATTTCTATTCTAAGAGATAAATTCCCCATTAATACATTTTTCATTCCAATAAACTACCATACCACCTAAGGCCCCATTAGAATCACTCCCAATAATCTTACCTCCTCGAAAAACCAAAAGACCTTCAACTTTATCCTTTAAATTTTTTGTTTCTTGAATAAGAACAATATCCAACTTGTTATCCCTAATCATATTTTTTACTATATCTTGCTTGTGAGGATTATTTAATCCTCGGATATTCCATGATATAAAATTCATTTCTTATGGAAAGATTTTGAATTGAAGATAGTCCTCTGACTACCATTTGCTATACTCTTATTAGTCTCCACTATTCTTCTTTGCACATTAGAGGGTCTTCCTGCAGAAGTAGGAGATAGACCAACATCTCCAGCTTTGATACCTTTCCCAGACGATGTTGGAGGTAAACAATAGTCCCTAGCCTTGTTGCTCTTAAGATCACCTTTTTTAATGCTCTTTCCAAATGGTGTGTTGGGGAAATCCTCTATCTTATTACTCCTATTTTTTAACAAAGCATTCTCTTTATTCTTTTTAGAAGACAAAACCTCATTTTTCTTTTTTGATTTAGTGGTTTTTTTGGCCCCCACTTTCATCCAATCTATACTAGAGTCATCATCCTCCCTCATCAAAGCTTTAGAGATGTCCTCAACATCCCCCCACTTTTGATTACTCTCTATGGCTGTAACATCTAAAAGAGGTCTAACCAGACTTTGAGTTTCCTTTCTGGTAATGGCACAGTCTTGTTTCTCATGGGAATTAGAATTTTCTTTGTTAATATCTTCAATATGAATCTTACCATCCACTTCTTCCTCCCCTTTTTTGAGACTTTCAACACCTCTTTCCTATTCCATTATAGTATTTTCATCTTCCCTATTGTAATCCAAAGGTACCCATTCTTAGTTGTCCACTCTGGCATTCTCCTTTTGTTGAGTTGATTCGACCTGTTCAAAATATCTAGCCACCAAAGTCCCCTTTTTAATACCACTACCCTCTTGAATATTCCTTCCTCATAGAAACTTTTCACAACTTCTACCAAATAATTCAATCCTTTGTGAACCCAAATTTTTTAACTTTTTTGGAGCTCCAGTCAAAGATGGACATTTTTTTGCCCAATTTCTAGATTTTTTGCAATGAAAACAGGCAAAGGGGATCGATTCATACTCTATTTTCTGCTTCCAAGTTCCTAGTTTAGATTTGAGAGAAATAACCTCTAGCATATCCATTCCTTGAAGAATTCTAGCATAAATTCTGGCATAAGTCAATCTTCTTCTAGACTCTATAACTGGGTCCATAGAAAGAAGTTCACCAAAAGCATTAGCAATACCTTGAAACATATCCTCCACCCAAAACTTTAGAGGTAACCTTGTCAGTCTAATCCATATTGGTGCTTGAATCCTAGATTCATCATGAGAGTTCATATCTGGTGACTATTTATGTAGAATCAAGGTATGTTTACCCACAACCTAGGGACCATTATAAAGAATCTCTCATTTATCTTCTTCATAGGAAAAACTAAAGGAAATACATCCTTTAGCCATAGCAACAATGTCTACCTAGCCTGTCAAAACCCATTTCCTTTGAGCAAAGGCATGAACAACCTTAATATTGGGCTTGGCTCCTAAAAACTTCCCCATCAGAGCTGAATCTATTCTAGAAATATTTATACCTATGAAACCAAATGTTCCAACCAATGACCTATTCAATCTTATAGAAACTATTACAAGCACATTTCTAATGCATTCAAAATTAATAATTGTTGGGGACTTCAACATTGATATGCTCAAGTAAATAAATTTATGACAAGCATAGACTATTTCTCATGGTTGATAAGCTAATAATAGATACATGAAGCATGCTCGATTATACCTAGACACAAAAAAATGATATTCAAACAACTAACTTCACTTATTTGGACACATATTGGACATACCATTTTGTAGTTGCACAACAACAACAACTATAACATACATATCTGCAAATAATTGTTACAATTTACATAGTACATGTAGAAAAATGTATGCAACCATGAACTTACCATTTTCTATTGGCTTTTGTATCCTTCCTACAGACTATGGATGTTATCCAATATAACTTAGAGTCTCCAGATGAGGAGCATAACCAAAAGCAAAAAAGGAAAGAGCACTCCTAAAAATGTACATTTTCCAAAACAAACAAATTGTATTAAAAAATTTGTATACTAAACCAATTTTCTCTACTACTACATAAGTTAGAAAAAATTAACTCATCAACCATATTCAAAATTTATGAAAGACAAAACCAATGACATTTGAAGGTGATAGCTTGGTAACATATTGACTGACTTGCAAGCCAAATTCATCAACTAAATAGAAATCATCAATCAAAAACATAGATTTGATTGATAGAGATGGTCAAAATACTATAACAACAAAAATCATCAATAACTTGATTGATAAGTATTTGCATTGGATTTCTCCTGGGACAAGCATCCAACTTAAGAATTTCATAGTTAGGAAGAAACACCATTTGAAAGAGATGTTGTTATTGCCTCCAACTAAACTCTAACACAAAAATTGAGAAAAATTTTACTAGATACAAGCAACAAAGGCTAATTTCTAACACAATGATCTTCTAACTAGTCCACAAAATGCTTATCCAATCGACACTCTTGTTGTTCTTGTTGTATTATATCAGCAAGATAGAACACACTTTCAACTGTCGATTAGGGATAGAAAGATGTCTTAGGACATTTATTTTGTAAGATACACTCAATACACATGCCCATTTTCCATACACTCTTTTCATTTTATGTTTAAATTTCATCTTACTTATTACTATAATTCACAATCCCAAGAGTACACAATTGTCCCTACAATAACTTGCAAAGCATATTTGTATTTGTTGCAAGACCAACACCAATAATCCTACTTCTCAAAAATGTTTTTTTGTGGTGGTCCAAGAGGCTAAAAAATAATTTTCTTTGGATTATCCACATTTATCAACCTACTCAATGAAGAGTGCAGTACAACATCATTCCAAACATTGGGATCATCAAACCTCCAGGTAATTAACAACACAACATACACTTATCATTTAAGATTCAATGCTATTTAATCCACTCATAACCCTTCTAATACTCTTAATAATTAATTCTACCTATTGCAAAGTAATAAGAATGCTAAAGCAAAATAATGTTCATTTATCACCATACCAACCCCTCTACACACTCTCTTGCAAACAGTGTCCACATCTCCAATGAAAACCACAACCAACACTCACTGTACTAGATGTGGAAAAAGCACAATATTCACTTTCCAACTATACCTCCAATGCATCATCAAAAAAAAAGATGATATTATTTGATCCTTCTTGACTAAGCATAGTTGTTAGTTTTTACTGAGTCATAGCTTTGGCCTAGTTGAAGGAACTTTGACACACTACTATTGAGATTTGTAGAATTGGCTAAGATATCTTTATTGCACCCACTATGTGTAAAAAATATTAATGAGGCCCTAAGTTCAAATTTTTGGACTTATTTAGCAAATTTTGACAACCACTTTGGTCACTTTACATTCAAATTTTTAAGAGATAACAAAATTTGAGTGATTCCTGAGTGAGGTTGAGTGATTGTGTGAAGATCTTAAATAACATGTTTTCAACATTGGAAGTGATTTCAAATAGTAGAGTTGATACTGAGAAAAGAAAAGTTTAAAGATCAAACCCTAGTTGAGTAAAATGGCATCGATTTTAACTATAGAGAAAGGTGAAGCATCAAAGGTTAGTAATGTGTAATAAATTTGAAATAAAGTTGTTAATCCACCAAAGTTTAGGGCATATCTAGAAATTGCAATGAAAGGAGATTTTTCCACTGCCTTATCTTAAATTCCACCAAGGGTAATTATGATTCGTGATGTAAGATCTTGTTATATGAGAAAAATCAACAAAGTAGTCAATTTTGAATTAAGAAATGCCTATTAAAAGTTGTGCATTGATAGAAAATTAAAGGAAGAGCGCAAACACATTATTGAGAAAGGGTTAACTTATGCCCTAGACTTTCCTAAGGTTTTCAAAATTGAATGGATTAAAATTATTGTAAGTTGATTCCATGACATGAAATTATGGTTGGAAAGCGAACCAGTCAAAATTACAAAGTGGATCATTCACCAAGTTACTAGATACCTTGATATAGAAAAAGTGAAGATAAATCACTGCTAGAGAAAAGATGTGATTAAAGTGAACACATTCATCATATGGAATAAATGTGGAATGACTATTTCCACCATCAAACATTTTGAGATAGATTTTGTAGTGACAGTTATTGCTCACAATTTTTATCATTCAAGGTTGACTACATAGTGTACCCTACATTGCAGTTGATGTTGCATGGAAGATAGGAAAGAAGGATCATAGATATGACCTTGTCAAAATGCAACTAACATAATTAGCTAAGAATTTGGGAAGCATTAGAAAAGCCAAGAAAACAATGTGTAAGTTTAGTTCTTTACTCATCTACATATTCTTTTATGTACATAATTCTTTCCCCATAATTGGTAATGTTACTTGGAGTAACAAGAAACATGTCACCCAAAAAATAAATGAATTCATCACTTAGTTAGGTGACAATTTTGAGAAGGTTATGGATGGCTATTCTGAAGAATTTTTAAAAAAGATGAGAAAAGTGACAAAGCTTCCCCCATCCTTAGTAGATAAGTATTATCATGATATAGATTTCCTTGTAGACACCGATTGGGCATACACTCAGGTGGGGATACCTAGGATGACATGGTTGAGGCCATTCAGATATGAGATTAATATTTATGAAGCAACGACTACTACTACTACATTATTGGATGAGCCTATTGATAAGGATTTTGAGTCATTTGGTATGTATGAAAAAACAAAGGTGAACATCACTTTATAGATCAATGCATATAAGATAGAAAAGAAAAGAAAAGGTATGATAAAGATTTTGCAAAGAATATTTGGTGAAGGAGTTGAGCATGAGACACTATTATAGATCACATAAGGTAAAGGTGAAGATATAACAAGTGAAGAAGAAGAAGAAGGAAATGTAGGAGAGGAAGTAGAAGGTAAAGGTAAAGAGATAGTGCCTGCCAAGCCTTAGGCAAGCAAGAGTGTCAAGAAGGACACCAAGTCAATCCCTACCACACAAATTGTCACAAGACAAAGGACTAAGGAATCTACTACACCCATGGCCAAACAAAAGAAAGGTGTTGCAAATATTTTAGAGCCTTCTCAAGGTTAGAATTTAACAAAGATGAATAATATTGAAGAAGAGGTTGAGCTAAGAAAGCCTACTAAAAAGCCAAGAAGAAAGGTAGCTATGGCTAAAGATGATGATGTAAATGGTAAGGAAAGGAATGAGTCAGAAGATACTATCCAATTATGGATTTTAGTGCATAGGATTCCCTAGACCATAGATGAAATTTGTGAAAATGTTAGGGGGAGTGAAGGAATTGAAGGATTCAAATACATAAAGTATGATACTTTAGGCACTATAGATAAAGCCAAGATAGAGGAGGTGGTTTTGGACATGATGACAACATTTAAGTACAAAGAAATGAGAATGATAACAAGACGTAGTATGAAAGCATAGACAAGAAATTTTGAGAGAAGGTAGTAATGTGAGATGCACTTCCCCAAGTTTTCCAAACTCCAATTTGACAAGTACACAGACAACATGTCTAGAGTTTTCTACCTTATGTGATACTTCAAGTTGCATAGAGCATTCACTATTTCAATGGACAACTCAATCATAGCAATCACAAAGAACTCCACCAATGTAAGTTAATCCAAGAATTCCTTAGTTTCATACCTAAGAACCAAAATTTCTTTTAACAAATACTAGCACAATACTAATTCTTATGTAAAAATTGTAGAGCGCATAAACACAAACTCAACTTTAACAAAATTTTGGTAGCACTGTACAACATGCATTAACATAAAAATTAATCTCATATCACACCCCAACTCATACTCAATAAAAAATTTAAACAACTTCTCTTGTCTCATACTACAAATTTTCAACTACCTTAGTGTCCACCTCTAATCATGTCACTTTTATATGATGTTAGTATAATAGACACATGTAAGAACAACAACATACAAGGCTCAAACAACCACCCCTTGAATTCAACTTTTAATTAAAGAAAACAATCATTTTTCTTATTTCCTTATTATTAAAATGTGCAACAAATATTTTTTTAGTCAGTTTTGCATCAAAATTTTTGCTTGGTCTTTAAGTTGTGTCTATACCTAAAAAAAGTCACTTGTAGCTATCAAATTGTGTGACTCTAAGTAATTGGAAAAAGTAAAAGTTTTCTTTTGGTTGTGTTTGAAAGATAAATAAACAATTATCTATCTAGTCAAACATACTACATGTGAAAATTGATTTTAAATTGCAGATTACATTTATATTATCATGGAATGTTTATTTTAATTTTATGCAATAGCATGACAAATCATATTTTAGCATGACCATGTATGTGATATGGTTACAAAGTGATGGTTATTCTATATCAACTTTAGGTGGCAAACTAATTTGGTAGCTACATTTCATGAATAAATTGATACTTTAATTATGAAAAAATGATATCTACAAATACATTATTCATGTGTTTTCCACATGGACTAACAAATCTATAATTAGCTCCTCACAGAAAAAACTCCCTAACCCCCGCTCCTCCAAAAGGTAGGGACTCCAACTCGTCAAAGAAACTTTATTTATAATGTTATCCTCTATTCATATTTATCCAATAATGTATTTTTTTTCCTTGCATGATATTTTTTTATTGACATTGCATGATTTTTGATTTGTCACGTGAATGTAGAGAAGAATTTTTCCTTTTTCCTGCAATCTCCTATTGTATCACTACACATGCATGCGCACATGTTTGTGTGTGTGTGCGCGCGCACGTGCGCATGCTCAACTATAGTTTCTCATCATGACCCAAGCTTTCATGTCCAATGATCATAACTTATAATTTTGATAACTTAATATTTAACCCATTAGAACCATTAACTATTAGGGATTTAATTAAATATAAAAATATATTTTTATATGTTTCTTATTATTTTTGACCCATAAGTATTTTAATGTGTTTTCTTTTATATTTGGCCGATTATTTTAGTATCATTAAGAATATTATTATTAAATTATATATATTTTTAATATATTAATAATATTATTATATTATTTAGGAAAATATATTGATTTTATTATTAAGAATATTAGTAATAGTATTATTGATTTGAGTATCATCATAATATAGATAAGTAATAATGATCAATGTTATATCTATTAATTAGAAATATATCAATTAGTATGATTTAATCAAAATGTTTAATTAATTATTAGAGAAATAGATAGAGGACATATATTTAGGAGTCTATTTATCATATGCATTAGTCAGGGCTCGTGGCATAACACCAAGGAGCAATCCATGCATAGCAGGGGTGTAATATATTATAACAATATATAATCATATGATAAAGTATTCAAATGAAATCATTTTACCATTTTTCTAGATCACTATAATTAAATGACCAAAATACCCAACCACATATAATGAAATCCCTATTACCAATTTGGCCTACACCTAAATTTCTAAGTCTTGAAATTGATAATGTATTTAGCTACATGTTTTAAGTTGCCAATGCTATACATTGCAAAGTTATTTGAATGCATAAAAGTAAACTACAAAGTATAGAAATTATGAAAATTTGATCACTACTATTCAAAAGTGTGATATAAGTACAAAACAATGTAATTTTCTTGTGTATTATTCAAAACTATTTTACAAAGATACAAGGTGTTCAGATTTTATATACAAAATTTAACAATGCATTCAAACTCCACACAAGTAAGGGCAACTTAAAATACACAATCTAGATAAACACATTATAAATGCACAAAACATAGAAGAGGTAAAGGAAGAGCCTCCATTGCCTGAATGGAAGGTCATTTGGTTGACACAGGCTTTGATGAAAATCTGGGTCCAAATCTCCAGCTCAAATATAATATGCAAAATTATAATGAAATGAGTCATTTATATGAATTGAGCAATAAAATATATTATTGTATATCACTACTACATGTTACCTAAGTACAACATGTATATTTAGAAAATGCATGAAAAGATGCAAAGGAAAGTAGGTTTTCTATATAGTAGTGAGTTTCTTTCATGTGTAGATACAAGTATGAAGACTTGAAGTTGTGGAAGGGTCATGCACAAATTACATGCATGAAGCCTTCTAGGTGAGATTTCTAGAGGCCAAGATTGGAGAGATGAGGATATTTTTGAACCTGAATGTGCATAAACTACAAGCATGGAACCTTAAGGTCAAATCATGAAGGGGCAGAGATTGAAGACACTAAGGAGATCATAGAAGGAGCATGCATCAACTCTTAGCATGGAACCTTCTAGTTGAATTAGGTATGGGAATAGATTGAACATTAAGAGGAGATTTTTCGAAGGGATGTACATATAAGTTTTAGGTATGAAACCTTTCAGTTGAACCTTGGAGTGGTGAAATACACATAATGGATGAGAGGTTGTTGAAGGGACACAACTTTCTATCTGAAACCTTTCAGCCATAAAGGATTACAAATTTTGAGCATAGAGGAATTTCAATAAACTTTAAAGGCTACAAGTCTACATGGAAGTTTTAGATATTCAAATAATCTCATAAAGGCTTTAAGTTTTCAGATAAGGATAAGGTGCACTCTTTTTGTCTTGAAATAATAATGTTGAATTTATCATTTATGATGCACTTTTTATTGTTAAAATTTAACAGGTGATTTAGAGGATAGTTTTCTATTTAAAAAATAAATACAAAATATGAAATTGCATAATAAATGATAAGTGATAATAATGAGAGAATATAATACAATAGTGACAATGAATTTGTAAAGGAAAAAAGATGAAAGTGTTACAATAGTATTAAATCATCTATTTGGAATATATATCATGTCAATAGTGGAGTATTATATCTAACATCCCAATGATGTTAGTTATTTTGTGTATCAACACATTATAACATGGTCAGAAGTGAATGGTTACAAATAAATTTTACATTGATTTTGAACAGTCGTCAATTAGGAAAAGAAACAACAATAAATACAATCATGCAAATTTGAAGCAAAAGCCCTATGAAGGTTACAAATACTAGATATAATAAATGCTACTTGGAATGATGCATTGTTGTAATGGAGAATGGAAAAAAAAAAAAAAAAACATGACATCATAACAAAGTAATTACAAGATGTGCTTATAATCAGTTATTCTACAAAAGATAGCTACGATGAGTGGATATTTCTATATTACATCAAAGCATATGGAAGCACTAAATGATCCAATCAATTTTGATCTAAGAAAAGCAAAGCCAAATTTTTATAAAGGTATGTAATCTATGGAGCATAGCTATTGCATTGCAATTGAATACAATTTTTACAATAGAAGGCCCTCAAAGAAAGTGAATGATAGCACACAACTATATAGGCATCATAGTTAATCAATGTGTGAGGACAAGGAAAATTTAAAGTACAAAATGTTGGAAATGTAGATGGAGTAACTGAGAGGGGGGATGAATCAGTTACCACAAAAACAACTCCACAGATCCCTTAGATGTTTGATAAAACTATTTACTGTTGTTACTCAGTAAACATTCTTAAAATGCTATAACTCAGTAAATGGAGTGTATGTTAGCTTTAACAGATCTTAAACATTCACAGTGATTAACATGCAAGCATAAAGGAAATAACATGAACACATGAGACACTAGATTTAATGTGGAAACCCAATATGGGAAAAACCACCAAGTAACTAGCTACTGATTTTCACACTTACGAAGTGAGCCTTGTTAGGAGCCAACCTAGTTAAAGGTTACAAAACACACTATTAGGTGTGACCTTGTTAGAGGATTTAATCACCTTGTTAGGAGTGGCCTTGCAAGAGGTCTTTACAATAATTCAATGGAACTGTCACCATGTTAGAGGATTTACAAATGGTTGTTAAACCAACTCTACTAAGAGATTTTGGAATCACTGCTACAATTATAAGAAAGTAACAATGAAATGACCTGAATGAGATGTAACTGAATTGCTGATTATAGATCTCTGTTCTGCTTCACAATAGATCCTTCCTGATCAAATATTACTTTGTTGCTCCTCAAGGATGTTTGACCATCCTTCAAATTCACTCACACTTTCTTCTTCAACAATCAATACACTTGCATACTCACTCATACATAATAGAATTCTCAACTTGACCTTTCATTTATACCTTACAAATTATCAAGTCAGCTCATTTACAACTTACAATTACCAATAATTATTACCTCAGTCAGCTAGAATCAATACTTGAAACAATTAAACTTTATTCCTCAAATTAAAAAAATCTTTCATTGGCCTACCCTACTCAATAAACGCTGATCCAAAAATAATTTCCTATGTTAACCAATGGAAGCTCAGTTAACACAACGATCCTGCAAAATCCTTTGGAAATCGAGTGAACTCAGTAAACACTAACTTTCCTTTGTTAACCATGAGAGCTTGGTTAACACTACTTCCTACCACATTTTCCTTTGACACTTCAGTGAGCTCAATAGATACTATCTACGCAGAGTAATTTCTAGGAATGCTCGGTAGACAAAAAAAATTTGCTTTGCTGACCAACTGAGCTCGGTCAGCACTAACTGATAACTGATATGACATTTGTGTAGCATCGAAGACAACACACAATTAGAAAATTGTATCCAACACAAAAAGAGTGTTCAAACATGTCATAAAGCTATAAATATCAAAGTTGAAATCAACTTGTATGGTCATTTTGTGTTACAATTTCTGGGAAAATATGGACGAATCAAGAAAAACACTTTTTGGGTATTGTTCAGAATGGGGTGACATAGGTTCTTCTTTGAGAAATATTTTAATAATGTCAAGGAGCATTGAGTTTTCATCTATTTTACAAAATAAATTCTTTCAATTTGTCATTATGGTTGAGTGTATTTTAATAGATCAAAGGATCTTATGCTTATCAAAGATAAAAAGTATATTTTTTCATAGCACAATGTGAATAGAATGAAAAATATTTTCTCACTAAGAAAAAAATAGACTCGTGAATTATACAATAGAAAATGCCCAACATGGAGATGTATAAATTTTGTGTTCACTAATATGAGCAACATGAGATTTAAATTTTTCAAAGAAGTCAAACACAAGCTACAATATATAATAATGTGGGAAGAAAATGGTAAAGTGCATGTTGAAGATATGAATGTATGGTTTTCCAATGGAAACATTCTTTGTGGATATATGATTATTTATACAAAAGGAATGAGTAACCAACAATTAATTAAGAAGCCAAAGCAAAGAAAGACAGATATTTAAATGAGGGAAGTGCACTTCACAAAAAACAACAACATGGGTAGACATACATACAAAGGTACGTATATATTATTCCTTACAAGCCAAATACATAAAGACTATATGCAAAAAATACAAATAAGATTGAAAGCATAATGTATCTTGGATCTTGATGCAACATATGGAGGTCACATATACGCAATCCCAAAAATAAGTATTGGGCATTACATAAAAAAATCTAGTTTCAACAACTAATGATGGCAGATTTGTTTTCATGTATAAAAAGACTAGCAAATTTTGTTACCATATTTCAATTACTACATTATACTACATGAAAGAAATATCTACAATTCACAAGATTTATCTATGCACTACATTGTGCCTAGGACAACATGTAAAATCTAAATGTTAAAAAAATTATATGTAAATTATAAAGATGGACAAGAAATATCCTTCAACAATAAATTGAATATACAAAATGTGATCATTAAAGAAGGGTATTCAACTAATTTATTATTCAGGGTTGTGATGATAGGATTGAAGTTATTTTAATAACCAAAGAAATCATCAGCATTGAGATTTATAGGGGAAATTGAATTAACTATTGTAACAAATAATTACAAGAAGCATGCATGTTCCAGAAGTATTTGAAGCCTTCTAGATAATAAGTCACAAGTATACATAGGTTGTCTATGTGCAATGCCATTAAAAAACAAACACAAAGCATCAAAGGTGTATTATTCACATACATGAGCAATGCTTTCTATTACAAGGAAGTGTGCAAAATATTGGCAGCTCTATGTATTTAAAAAGTTGAAAATAATGATTAAATAACACCAGAGTCTGTTTGCTGCTGGAGAACAACACATGGATTCAAAATAATTGGGAGGTGATTATGATTCTCAAATTATTTGTAGTTTATGACCAACTCCCTCAAATTCCATCTTGTAAGAAACTTCATGAGACTTCAAACAAAAATTGAGCCTTCTTTATCAAGAACACTCTATTTTCTATTTTCATGGATGAGTAGAAATTGCCCCAAGAACACCTGAATAGGATTTATTAGAGCATGGTCTGTGATGCTCCAAAGGAGGCTAGTAGAAGTAGAAAAGGGAAAATATTGAAATCTGAATTATCAATATTTTTTGAGTTTTAGTAATTTGCACTTTCAAAGGCCTTCAAGGCATTTCTGGGTTGTTGAAATTAGGATATAGATAATTGGATTACCTTTCCAATAGTGTAAGCAGTGTACATTTTTGAGCTACATACTGAAAGTTATGACTTCTACAAGTAGACTTAAATTTAAAATAAATTTTAAATAGTTTTCATAGTTGTGATATTTTATTTTGCAATAAACATTATGTGGACTGTTCATTTATTTTCAAAGGGATTTTGGTGTACCTTCATATTCATCATACCTTTTATAAACTCTAATGTTAAATGATATGAACTACTTTTTGGCTTGCATAATTTTTTGTCCAGAAATTGTTTTATTCACATTAGAACTAACAATACTACAAGTATCACACCATGTGTTGCAATCAAGAATAATAATTTGGATCAAGGATTTAGGAAATCCATGATCACTTTCTTGCAATTGGATTCAAAATGGAGGAAGAGGACATTGTGGTCATAACCCTCAAGAGTTTACCTAAGTCCTACAAGTATTTTATTGAAACTCTCAACATCACTTCTACTGGTGTTGATTTGAGGTTCACATATCTTTGCACACTTCTTCTTCACCAAGATTGGTGGAAATAATAGTTCAGTAGTAGTTTCATCTCCCCCTCAACAAAGCAAGCCTTTGTTATTAAATCCTTTTGAAAGGATAAAGGAAAGTCTTATTCATAGAAATCTTCTCAGGAGAAGTCCTTTGACCCAACTTTGGAAGGCTCCACAAAAAAAAAACATACAGTGCAACTATTGCCACAAGTATGGTCACATGAAGGTTGAATGTTAAAATTTATTAGATGCCCAATCTAAGAAATCTAGTTTGTAGTCCAAAGTGCACAGTGCATAGCGCACTGAGCAGAAAAAATTCCTTTTACACCTTCATGGCTAAAATACCTACAAATCATGTGAATTCATCTACCTACTACATTTATTCAAGTGTCTCTCATCATTTCACCAACCCCAAAAACTAGTTCATTGACTACTATCCTTATTCTTTGGTAGAGGGGAAGAGTACACCATTGTTAGCAAAGGAAACATTTAGATTCAATCTAATCAGAGGGATGTCATTTTTCTCAAGGTGTAATACATTCTAGGGATGTAACTAAATCTACTCTCAGTTAGTTAGTTGTTGTGACACTCTCCACATTTGGATGTCACCTTTAGTTCTCATCAGTGCACCATCACTGATAGGGCAACTCAATTTATTATTGCAGTGGGTCTTGAGTATCATGGTCTTTTCTAACTTATTGATTGTGGTGATTCTCAAGACTTAGCTATGGTTTCTCGGTGATCATTTGTCAGCACACTTTGGCATCAACAAAATGGGAACTTAAATGTGCACTAATCTCTCTCAACTTTCTCGAGAAGATCTTTTCCTTGGATTGCTAGATATTCAAACTCAATAGCTTGGAGTTTATGATGCATGTCAAACTAGGAAGAAACATCACACACCTTTCACCAGTGGTGACTTATGGTGATTTTATCAGTTACTTCCTTATGTTCTTGGGTCTAGGTTTTGTTTTGTTTTTTGTTGATGATTTCTATAGAAAAATGTGGGAATATTTTCTTTATAAAAAATTTGAAGCATTTACTATATTTATAAAGTTTAAACCTTTAGTTGAAAAAGAGTTTGGAAAATCTATTATTGCACTTAGGTTAGATAATGGGGGGAATTTTGTTCTAATGAATTCTCTATCTTTTGTGATACTCATGGCATCAAGCACCAGTTAACCATCGCCACACACCATAATAGAATAGTGTAGTTGAACATCGAAATAAAAAAATCATTGAGATGGCTTGCTCCATGCTCAAATACAAACATGTTCTGAAGAATTTTTGAGCTAAAGTAGTTACACTATAGTTTATCTTTTGAACCAATCACCCATAATGGTAGTAAAAGGTAAGACTCCAAAAAAGGCTTGGTCAGGTCACAAGCCTAAAACTAGTCACTTGAAGGTTTTTGGCTCTCTTTCTTTTATTTGTATCCCTGATGCATCACGCACCAACTTGGATACCAAGAGTAAAAATCTTATGTTTTTTGGATACAATAGTCTTCACAAAGCCTACCACTTAATTGATACTAAGACATCTCATATCTTGTACAATCATTATTTACTTTTTAATAAGTAATGAGGACCATTCATGCATGTTTCTCCTATCCTTGATCTAGAAGAATAGCCTATAAAAGGCTTGTGATTTGGGAGTTTGACTTTCATTAGGTCCACCTAATGGGAGGGCTCTAGCACCTCTAGTTATAGAAGTAATTCCTAGACAAACACCTCCTCCTTCTCCTATAGGATCACCTAGATATGTTGATATTTTGCCTTAGTTGATTTTGATTCTTCTGATGAGGAACATGATCATAGAGAATCTCTTGATACTAATGTTGGTCATTCTCCTCTCTGGACTAAGTGGTCAGCTCAAACACTTGATGATATTTGAGATGATGAGCTCATTAATGGGAGAAATGCTAAAAAAAGAGTGAACCTACAAAGTTTATTAACTTTCCTCTCATGGTCAACCTTTGTAGGGTGTTTGAACCTCAAACATATACTGAGGCTAAAGGAATTCTAGAGTGGGAATAGACCATGACATCTAAATACAAGAGTTTGTTGGAGAATAACACATGGGTCCTTTCTAATGTTCCACTAAGGAAGAAATCCATTGGCTGCAAATGTTTACAAAATCAAATACAAATCTAATGATACTTTGGATAATTGCAAACTTCATTGAGTTGTAAAGGGATTTATTAACATCAGGGCATTGATTATGGGGAGACATTTTCTCCTACTACAAAGAGAAGCAAAATAAGATTAATCCTAACTATGGTAGCAGAGTTTGGTTGGAAGGTCCATTAGATGGACATCAAGAGTGCTTTCTTGAATAGTGAACCTAAAAAAGAGGTCTACATTATGTAACCTCCTATTTTCAAGGTTTCTTATAAAGAACACCAAGTTCTTAGATTGGTGAAAGATCTCTATGGTTTGAAGCAGGACCCTAGGGAATGAAACATGAAAATTTATAAATACCTCAGTGATCAAGGCTTCAAGAGGCTTCTTTTAGACTCAAATTTGTATATCAAGACTACTGATAGTGACATCATCCTTCTGGTCATTTATATGGATGATTTGATCATCACTAGAAGTTCAACATCTTTTATTAAGGGTATCAAATAGAGTTTATGCTAGTCTTTTGATATGAATGACCTTGGTCTCATACATTATTGCCTAGGTGTTGAGATTTGGCAGTAGTTTATTGGTATATTCATTTCTCAGTCCAAATATGTCGGGGCTCTATTAGACAAATTTCATATGTAGAATTGCAAGCCTGCATCTACAGCTATGGAGAAAGGTCTAAAATTGATAAATAGGAGATAATTTCAACAACAAGTCAAATTGTGATATTGCTATCATGATTTAACTACGTAGTTTTTGAGTCAAAGTCATTGACCCATGTTTTATGATTCTCCTACTCTAAAGTTATCAATCAAGTTTAATTCTCCTTCACTTGATGATACTACATACAGGTAACTAGTAGGCAGCCTCATATACCTCTCTACTACTATACCTAATATTAGCTTCATAGCCAGCTACATCTTACACTTTATAACATCTCCCAAGATTGATTATTGGATGGAAACCAAGTGTTTGCTTCATTATGTGAAGGGTACTATAGATTTTGGACTTCTTTATTGTCAAATTTCTAATCCTAGACTCAATGGGTTCACTAACTTAGATTGGGTAGGTCTATTGATGATAAAAAATCAGCTTTTGGATATGTGTTCAGTTTGGGATCTGGTGTCATGACATTGTAGTAAGAAGTAACAAAAAAATTCTCTCTCCTTCATAGAGGCTTAATATAGAGGGACAATTAAGGAAGGTTGTGAAGTTGTTTGGCTTTATTAGATGCTTAAGGATATGTAAATGTCTCTAGTAGGACTGACCACTTTGTTTGTTGATAATGAAGGTGTTATCAAATTAGCATAGAATCTAATCTTCCATGAATGAACCAAGCATGTGGATGTTCATTGTCACTACATATGATAGTTGGTTAAAGGTGGGACAATAGACTTGTAGTATGTTCTTACAAAAAATCAAATTATTGACATTCTCACCAAGCCTCTTGGTCTTGCTAAGTTTATCAAATTCAGAGGAAAACTTGGTGCCATTAATGGATTAACTATTAAGGGAAGGTATTACAATAATATGTAGCTTCTATTATTATCTATTATTTTTTAATGGTGGTCTATTGTAAATATTAGAATGTTTATAATACTTAGTTGTTAGTTAGATTTTAGCTAGAATAGAATATTTCTATTATTTGCGATCATTTCCTAAGGAAACATCATAAATTCATTTGTAAATAATGATCTATTGATAAATATTAATATCAAGCAAGTATTTTACCAATTAATTCATAATTAAATGAAGTCAAAGCACATGTTACAACAAATAACATCACAATCTTGCATAAATAATAGACTCAAGAAAAGTCATTACATCATAGTTTTCATAAAGAATAGAGAAGTGCCACTATAATAAACATATACAATAAAAATGGCTCTGGTGCGAGAACAGGCAATCTACATGGCTAGGGCCCATGTGCCCTAAGTCTGTGTGTTTTTGGCAATATCTTCTACACTCAGGGTCGTTGGTTCAACTATGGGCGGGGTGTTTGTCTCTATAGGCAGTGTCGAGGGTGTGAGTGGAGTTGCGGGGGAGTTTTTTGGGTGGTTGTTTGGGGTTGGGGCCGACTGGGGCTAGACAAGGAGTGTAGGGTCTTCTTTCTATGGCAGTGTAGGGTACACAACAGGGTGCGAGTGTTTGTAGATAAAGGATTTTGGCTTGGAGATAAGGTCTTTAAATCTGGACATGGGGCAATTGGAGATCCCTATGTCTTAGATATTATCTAATGATTTAGTGATGGCTAATCCCTCTATTTTGATGCAGGGGAGGGGGCGCTGAAGGCCAGACTGACAATCTCCCAACTGGGGTGAATGCTTCATCATTGAACGGTTCTGTCTGTATTAAGAAGATGAATGGGTTTTTGGAGTGATATGATGATCAACTAGTATTGGTTATTCAACCAGAGCAGATTTTAGAGGATGTGGAGTACTAGGGCAAGCATGCGCTCATCTGTAAATTTTTGGGTTTTTGACTTTCTCTCCTTATGTTGGAATTGTGGGCACATTAGATTTGGAACCTAGAAGGGGATAAAGAAATTCTTCTGGTGGCCAAAAACTATTTTATGGTTATTTACCCAAATATGTTAGACAAGAACCAAGTATTCAAAGGGGGCACATACTTCTTTAACCAAGTTAGGCTTTTCATCAAACCCTGGCACATTAGGTTCAACTCTGCTGAGGAGATCCTGTCTCAAGTCCCAGTGTGGGTTCAGCTTCCAAGAATTCCTCTAGAATTTTAGAGAGAGGATATTCTTCATTCGATATCACTTCTACTTGGAAAACTAGTTGGGTCGACCACACAAACCCAAGACTGAAAGGTAATTTCATATGCACGAATTTGTGTAGAGGTTGATCTTAATAATCTGTTGCCTGATTCTATGGAAATTTTCTTGGGCCCTTCTTCATGGATTCAACAATTGGACTATGAGACTTTACCGTGAGTATGGGCACTTACAACGCAAATTCCCCCAAAACAAATTCTCTCATTCATCGACATCCACTATGTTGATCCCTAAGGATGACAAGGGTAAGGTCCCTATGATAGAAGGTCCCTCTAGGTAGAAGGAGGGTTTTATCCTAGTGAAGTCACGTAATAAAGGAAAGGGGCAGAAGAGAACTAGGATGGATAGACAAAGTGATGGCACTTTTAATAGGTTTAATTTTTTGGAGAATTTGGTATAAGAAGAAGGCATACTAGTTGAGATGTCCTTGGTGATGGTTCTTTTCAGGGACCCTTGATGGAGGAGGTTAGGAATCTAGCCCAAGTACCTATAGAAGAATAAGGTCAGCCAGTTTGTTTAGATGGATTGGTTCAGGAGAAAAGTTTTGATATTCCTAGTGAGTCACATCCTTGTGACACCCCAAATATCATAGTTTCTACCCTTCCTAGCAAAAAAGGGATGCCTGAAAACACAAAATGCTCTCAAGTTGCTTCCACTTTAGGCTTACAAAAAAAGCCCTTTAAAAAAGGGACCTCAGAGAAGTCTGCTAAGAGTAGAAGGAAGACAGATTAGGAGACGGTTAAGATGATGGAAGAGACTTTGGTTGAGGTAGGGTTTGTGAAGCCCATTGAATGATTATTATTCTAAATGATTATTCTTTCTTGGAATGTGAGGGGGTTGAACAACATCCCTAGACAAAATTTTGTTCATAGATTGATAGATTCTCATTCTCCAGATGCTATTTTCATTCAGGAAACTAAGCTTACAATTGATGAATTGGATAGCTATGGGCCAAAGTTATGGCCCCATGGTAGCTAGTAGGGAGTGGGTTCTCAAGGGAGCTCGGGTGGTCTTGCTTGTCTCTAGAATCCCAAGAAGGTGACTCCCCTATGGTGGATTTCAAGTAGGTCTTCTATCTCGTTTATGGATTCTCACTTTGAGAGAAGTGAACGGTGCTTGTTCTCCAATATTTATGCTCCTAGTGATTTGGTAGGTAAATCTCTTATGTGGTCACATATCATATTTGTCTGATCCTTGGACTCTTTCCTTCGTTGGATTGTGGCTGGAGATTTTAATGCTATTACTAATTTAGAGGAAAAGAGGGGCAAGATTGCTCGATTGGGCCCTTCTTCTAATATTCTTAGAGATAATATTGGTTTTTTGAATCTTATTGATGTTAAACCTAGTTCTAGCATATTCACCTGGAATAACAGAAGGAGTGGGATGGAGGCTATTTTAGAAAGGATTGATAGGTTCTTGGTTTCTTGTTTTTGGCTAGATATTAGATGGTCTACTAGATCATAAATTCTTGATTGGAGAGGCTCTAACCACTGGCCTATTAAGTTCTCTATCACTCCTTTCAAGACTTCTAAGAATCCCTCTTTCAAGTTTTAGCTGATTTGGTTGAGGGATCCCTCCTTGCGAGATCTTATGATAGCTTGGTGGTATGAGGGTAGGCATCCTCATGGTACTTCCATGTACACCTTTGAGAAGAGGCTTCAACATGTGAAATTTAGGCTGAAACAGTGGAATAAAAAGTACTTTGGGAATCTTCAAGAACATTTGAGGGAGGCCCAAGCTAGGCTAGACAATGTCACTTGCCAGATCAAGGACCAAGAAATGACTCCAGATTTAATTTTTGAAGAGTCCTTAGCTCTAAGGGAGGTAGAGGAATGGGAGCTTTAGGAGGAAATATTTTGGAAGCAAAAGTCTTAGGTGGAGTGGTTACAGGAGGGAGATAGAAACACTACTTTCTTCTACAACATAGTTAAAGCTCGCAACTTTGGAAATTCTATCACTTCTCTTGTTTCTGCTTCTGGAGATCAACTCTTTTCCAAAGAAGCGATTTCTCTAGAGGCCACTAGACACTTTTCTCAACTCTTCTCTAAGGAGGAACCTAGTTCATTAGTGGAGACAAGGATTATTTTAGATTGCATTCCTCAACTTGTGTCTAGTAGTATGAATAGGGATTTGCTAAGGCCTATTGTGCTTGAAGAACTAGAGAAGGTGGTATTTGGTATGAAGAAAGGTAGAGCCTTAGGCCCAAATGGCTTTCCCATTGAATTTTTCCAAGAATTTTGGGAGATTATTAAATTTGATCTTCTAGAAGTATTCTAGGAATCATACCAAAATAAACAAATGCTCAAGTCTTTGAATTCACTTTTCTAGCTTTCATTCCCAAGATTGATGGGATAATAGTTTGGATCAGTTCAAACCTATTGCTTTATGTAATGTCACGTACAAAATTATCACAAAATTAATTGTTGAAAGGCTCAAGCCTTTTCTTGGCACTTTGATTTCCAAGGAATAGGGAGGTTTTGTTTGTGGCAGACAAATTCTTGATGGGTTGGTTATTGCTTCAAAGGCTATTCACTCTATGGCCACATCTACAAAAATGGCTATGTTTATTAAGCTGGATTTAGCAAAGGCTTATGATTGGTTTAGTTGGGAGTTCCTAGGTCATGTACTTCTCACTTTCAAATTTGATATGAAATGGGTGGATTGGGTTCTCAGTTGTGTGACTTCCCCATCCTTTTCGGTTCTTATTAATGGAGAACCCATCGAACTATTCTCAGCTTCTCAAGGACTTTGATAGGGGGATCTTGTCTCTCCATATCTCTTTATCATTATGGTAGAGGGCTTAGGAAAATTTATAAAATTTCAAGTAGAATAGGGGCTTGTCCAAGGGTGGAAATCCAGCGTACACGCACCTCCAATTTGTGGATGATACTAGACTGATGGGCTTGGCTATTATTAATGAGGCAAGAAACTTTAGAATGATTTTGGATATTTATTTAAAAGCTTCCAGACAACAAATTAATGAAGGTAAATCATCTATTTATTTCTTTAATACTCCTCAGTCGATTCAGCTCAAGATTGCTAGGATTCTCAAGTTTCAAGTTGGATCTCTTCCTTTGATCTATCTTGGAGTACCATTAGCTCTAGGGACTTAGCTGAAAGAATATTGGGAAGGTCTTTTGGACAAATTTTGTAGCAGGGTTAGTCACTAGACTCATAGGTGGCTCTCTTTTGTGGGAAAGTTATCCTCCTCAAGACTATGGTTTAGGCTCTTCCCATTTACAAGTGTCTGGTGCAAAACTCCTCCCATTGGAGTTATGAAAGAATTTGATGCTTTGTCATGACAATTCCTTTGGTAAGGCAATCTCCTCTCTTCTAAATGTAGCTTAGTCAACTAGGACACAATTTGCTTGCCTAAGTTTTTTGGGGGGCTAGGCCTTAAATGTATGGCTCTTGGTGTCAAGGCTCTAGCAGCAAAGTTATACTGGAGGTGGTGCATGAATCAAGATCAAGATTGGCTAAGATTCTAGCCCAAAAGTACTTCTTGAGAGTGGAGTATTAGGATATTCCTAGGCTAGCGCTAGATGGAAAGGGTTCCTTTATTTGGGATACTCTTAAAAGGGGTGCTCCTCTTATCAAGGAAGGCCTTTTATGGATATGTAATGAGAGATCAAGTGTGTTATTCTGGCAGGACTCTTGGGATGGCCATCCTCCCATTCTCTCCAGCTACCACCACCTCTAGCCTCTATGTCTGATTTTTTCTACTGCAGGATGGACCAAGGTAGCTCACTTCAAGACTATTAAGCGGTGTGGATCGATGGATGTGGCTAGTTGGAAGGATCTACAAGAATGCACCCTAGGGGGCTCCTTGGAGATTTGGGTTGAGTTGGCTAATCTTCTCTCTATTAGGTTGTGCAGTTCTTCTAAGGATAAAGACATCCTTTCTTGGGGTCCTTGTCCTAAAAGAATGTTTAGTGTGGCCTAAGGCTATGCTTGGCTGGATAATCAATGTAATGGAGTTCATGAGGTTCCTTGGTGGAAGAAGGTTTGGAATAAATTCTCTTAGCCAAAATGTAATTTTTTTCTATGGTTGGTTGCTCAAAAGAAGTGTCTTACTTGGGATAATCTCTTGAAAAGAGGGTTTCAGGGTCCTTCTCTCTATTCCCTCTATATGTTGAATGGAGATGATGTTTCTCATTTATTCTTCTTATGCCCTCTCTCTAGAGAAATTTGTCATAAGTGGTGGGAGGCATGGTGTCATGGATGCATTCATGCTGAATCTCTTATTGAACTTTGGGATAGCCTTGACAAATCCCTGATGAAAACTTTGTTCCTCTAGGTGGTGTTGGCTATTGGACCTACTTTTATTCTTTGGAATCTTTGGCTAGAATATAATCGTTAGATTTTATGTAACTCCAATTTCAGAGTCACTATAATATGGCAGCTGATTTTAAGCAGACTTCAGGAGACTATCTATGCTAAGTGTGATATGACTGAGCCAGTGGCTCCTAGTTACTTCAATATAGTCAAGAATTTGGGTTTGGTGGACAAAGGATTGGGAAGCATAAGCAATAAGAGATCTCAGCTACTCAAGAGAAAGCTTTGTAAGGTGGGGAGATGGAGACCTCCACCAGATGCAATCCTTAAAATTAACACAAGGTTCCTCCTATGGGAACCCTAGATAGGCTGGTGTGGGGGGGATTGGGAGAGATACAGATGGAAATGTTATTTTCATGTTCTCTATTCACAAAGGAGTTTATTCCAATAACGTGATGGAGGCCTTAGCTATTAAGGTGGCTATAGAGTGGGCTTGCTCTCTAGGTTGGACAAAAATGGCATGTGAATCAGATTCTCAGATTGTTGTGGATATGATAAATAACCAGAGTGTGGATGACTCTAACTAGAAAATTTCCTCTATTGTTAGAGAGATTCTTCACTTGAGTAGATTTTTGGATTGGATCTCCTTTTTTCATATTCCTAGGGAATGGAGTGGAGTGGCTGATGTCTTGGCAAAATGGGCATCGAAAAAAGGAGCCAATTGGGATATTTCATATAGGGATGATCTTCCTGCTAGTGATGTTGGGACTTTTGAGCAGTTAGCGGAAAAGGATAAAATTTAATTGCTCTTGGATTTGTGTATTGGTGTCTAGGCCTGAGGCCTTATGTAATTTGGCTTTGATTGAATAAATTTTTACCCCTTTTTCCAAACATATACAATAAATAAAAAAACCCAATTCTTGAAGAGAAGGGTCATTGGTGAAAGTGACATAAAGAAATTATAGGGGTCAACTCTCAAATCCCCATTAAAATATTCAAGAGTTTGTGAGTAATTTTCCACATAAGAAAAATTTCTCACATAAGGAAGATGTAAAACTAATAAAACCCTTATTTGAGAAGAACATAATCTAGTATTTCAAATAACAAAACTCTTGAAACCACAAAAAAAACTCATTCTCCTTTTTTTTTACAGCATGAGATGTATATTTCAGCATAACCTAGATGCAAAGTATAGCTAGCAATGGCCAAAAATGGTGGATTTATCAGGTAACTTGCAACAACTTTGCATAATAAATATGATAAGATAAATTAAAGTGTACACCTACAAATACGAATTTTCAGTGCAAAAGTATCAACTCACAACAAAGTAACACAAAAAATTGAATAGTATTTACAGAGGGGGTTTCCAAATTGTTGAAGTATATACCAAATTCAGAGGTGTAACTCAAATACATAGAAAGATCATCAATAGAATTGTGAATTTATAAGAATTCCTTCATATCTCATTTCTTGAGAAATTCGATGTTCATTATGACTATTGTAAATCTTGACAGAATAACAATTTTAAAAAAGATTCACAAGTATAGATTTCAAAGGGTAACTTCAACACAATATTTTGACCTTACTAGATGAAGAAGATAATTGTTTCGTAGGGTCCTTTGATATTCAGAAGCTTCAAAGTTTATGGTAAGAAGATTTCTAGATTCTCCAAAAGTGCAAAATGAAATATCTTAGGGTTATCCTTGCTTTTCACTACCAATACCCGAAAGTTACAAAATCTGACTCATAAAATATTTTGGGTCCAAATGAAGGTATTTTTTTTCAAAAGGAGCCTATAGAAACAATGGGCATCAATGAACAAAAGTAAGAATGAACCAGACCAACCCCGCAATGAATAGGGAGACAAGGAAAGCTACAACATACCCCTACTGGCTGAGAAATCATGTTACGTATTGATGACGAGGTGAACCATCAATTTTGTTTTGACACACACTCTACAATTAAGCAAGGCGAGATCAGGTAGTGAAATGAGGGGAAGCTTGTTCATTATATATATATATATATATATATATATATATATATATATATATATATATATATATATATATATATATATATATATATATATATATATATATATATATATATATATGTTAAAATGATTATCTATTTGTCATCTAAGATATACATGTAATAACAAAATCTTATTTGATATTTATATTTACAAATTAATTGTTTTATCTTAATATTAATTAAAATGTTATATTTAATGGATATTACGTGTTTTAATAAATAAAGTTATCAATTTTATTTTTGGATAACATTTATTGTAAAATCAATAAAGTGTTTAACTTATAAAATAGTAAATATAATTGATTGTTTTTCATACAAAATCAAATGAATCTCTTGCATATTTTTTGTAAAATTAATATATTAAGTTGCTAAATTAATAAAGCACTTAGAGTTATTATCTTAAATGCAAAAGATAAGTGAGTAAAGCTTGTAGTATTATTTTTGGAAATATGGAGAGTCTTTCAGTTCATCCATGAGTCCTATTTGCAGCAAAGGAAGAGTTTTTCAAAGGAGTTATTTTTTAGATGAAGGCCAGTTTCATTTTCTTATGCACTTATTAAGCACTTATGTGCTATTTTTGGTGATATATGAGATAGCTAGGGCATGTTTACACTTCCAAATCACTTTGGAGGCCTTTTAAGGCATATTTTACATGGAGATAAGCAATTTGACATATGTTTTTGTGGTGTAGTTCTTAAATCTAGCCTTGGGTTTATTAGAGTGGGGTTGTCACTAAACCAAAAGACCAACCCATCAATGCCTGATACAATCACTCAACTTATAGTACAAAGGAGGTGGTTAAGCCCTTGTCACAAATCCTAAGGGGAGCATTGAAAAAATTTCCAACAATCTTTCCCTCAATATTACCCAAGGCTCTAAGGATTCAAACACGTGACCAAGTTCTAATATCACTTGTTAGAGAGGGGTTGGCATTGCACCAAAAGACTAATCTATCAATGTCTCATTTAACCACTCAACTTATAATACACAAGAGGTAGTTAAGCCCTTGTCACAAATCCTGAGGGGAGTACTGAACAAATTTCCAATAGGGTTTTGCATGAATTTTTTAGCAGGTTGAGGTGGTTTTCAGTTGTCTATCAATTATACTTGAGCTTGACAGAAGATTAGATAGGTTTCTTCACACTTTAGAGGAGTTTTGAGACATTTTTCCATGCATATTTATGATATCAAAATTAGGGTTTTAGACTTCTATTTATTTTATTTTTACTTCACTTTAAGGTCTCTTCTTTTTTGTTCATACTTTTTGCATATTGCAAACATGTGAGCTAATTTTTTGGAGCACTTTGTAGCAAAGATTTTTTAGCATTTATTATATAGATTCAACAGCTCCTTCTCATTGATTCTTGTGCAATATTGTGGGTTATTTGCTTTTATGTTGTGTTTATCCTTCATTCAAGCTATATTCCTTATTGCATATTCAAATCTCAACACTTGTAGTTGTAGGTCCTTGTTTGTATCCTTATTCTTTGTGCAGGAAATTGGTAAAGCCTATATTTTCCTTTCAAACTGAAATATTTGGGTCCTTGAATAGAAACACTTTTCTAATCGCATGCTTGTCTAGGTATTGTGAATAATTCATACTATGGAAAATTTGTGTTGATTTAATTGAAGTTGCATACAAATAATTGGTGTATCACCTCATCTAGGTTTAGTATTTTATTATTATCATTTACTTCTCATCCCTTTTCCTACATCAAGTTATGTTTTTGGGTGACCGCTATTTAGAAACTAGTTGGATTTGGAGATTCATCTCTCATTTTAGGACAACCCACCACCCGCGGGAATTTCCATATTTCAATAAGATAGCTAGATTCTACATCTTGCTATAGGTACAATCCTAATTGAAAATAATCCCATTATATCATTATGATATAATATCTATCATTTTGAATGCAAAATATGCCAGATAACATCATAAATCATCATTATAAATATATTATCAAAATGCCATTAACCATATAATCTAACATGCAAATAAACACTACTGTAGGAACCAAAATAAGGTGCAGTAATTAAATGCATCATATAGTGAAACCAATGATCACATCATAAGGCCACCCATGGAATAACATCATGATACCATCCGAAACTAGGTAACCACTAGCACATACCTTAATGAAACCATAAGAAGAAATCATAAATCTCATAATCCAAATACCAATCAAAACCATAATAGTCATCTCATAAAGGACAAAAGAATCAAATACAAACGTGCATCTCATAAAGTCACATAAGATCAAGTGCAAGGATAATCACCAATCTCAATATTAGCTCAATTTATCACACAAGAATCTTGAATAATCAAATTGCATCCATCAACATACATACAAAATGCAAATGGAAGTGGAATTACATGTAGTCTTATTCAACCAGAGGGATTTTTTGGATGCATGGGTACAAGTTGCGCATGAGATTATGGTAGAACCAATAGAAGTGATTCATTCCTTTCAAATATTTTGTGATCTATCAACTAAATCAACAAAGATTGAACAAGATATACACAAGTAGATTGACCATAAATGAGATCTACCCTAGATAAAAATTAGTATAACTAGGGATAATAAACACAAATGTTGCATCATAAATAATATATTCTTAAAGATTCATGTTGGGAACATAAACTAATGTGAATAGGAATCAGAGAGAAATGCATAAGCTTTTATAAATTTGTAGTCAAATTAGCATTAAATCAAGTTAGAAGCATATGTCCTAGGTGTTGAATACAATTGATTAATTGTGTATTGTCTTTGATGTTACACAAAATTTCATACCATTAGTAGTCAATGCATACCACACTCACTCAGGCATTGAAGATAGTTTTTTGTGGCTACCAAAAAATCTAAAGTTTGCTTAGTTCAGAAGGCAATGTCTACGGAGTTCACTCGGGCATCAAAGGAAAGTCTGTGGAAGATGACTATTAAGCAAGCTCACTCAATTAATGAAGGAAATGTTGGATGGAACCAGTGTTAACTGATCTCACTTAATTACCAAAGAAACTTTACTAGTATGCAGTGTTGATCAAGTTTTAGTTGGTTAACACAAGAAAATCATTTCTAAGTTAGTGTCTATCGCGCAAGGTTGACTAACAAAGGATTTTCTTATTTTGGCATATTAAGTTCAATTGATTTATTTGATGGTTCTAGCCAATTGAGAAGGTGAATATTAATTGTTCTAATTTGTATTTGAGCTAACTTGACAATATGAAAGATATAAATAAAAGGTCAATTGAGAATTAGAGTGTGTGTGAATGTGAATGCATGCAATATTTTAAAGATCTAATGATGAAAAGAGGAAGTGAATTAGAAGGATAAAAAAAAATATTCTTGTGAAGCTGAAAAATATACATTCGATCAAGAAAGATCAAGTACAATCCAGAATTGAGATCTGTAATTAGCAATTCAATTACAACCAAATCAGCTCATGTCATTGTTACTCTCTAACCATTGTAGTAGTGATCTAAATCTCTTAATAGAGTTGGCTTAACATCTATTTGTAAATCCTCTAAAAGGGTGGTAGTTCTATTGAATTGTCTAAAGACTTCTAACAAGGCCACTCCTAATAGGGTGATTAAATCCTCTAACAAGGTCACACCTAACAGTGTGTTTTGTAACCTTTAACAGGGTTGGCTCACTTCAGCAAAGTGAAAATAGTAGCTAGTTGCAATTGGTGGTTTTTCCCAAATCAAGTTTCCACATTAAATCTTGGTGTCAAATGTGTTCATGCTATTTATTTTCTATGTTTGCAAATAAGTTAAAGTAATAAGTAATCATAGATAACATCTTAAGATATGCATGTTAAGTAATTATCAAGCATTCTCAGTGTTTACTAGAGTTACAACATCTTTATGTGTCTACTAAGCATCAACAAAGTTTAGTTTTCAGAGTTTATTATTTTGTTCTAACATCTAAGGGATCTTGGATTTATTTTGTAGTAACTGATTCACCCCTCCCCTCTCAATTACTCCTCTAATATTTCCAACAATTGGTATCAGAGCTTTTAGTGCTTGCAGAGAAGGTTTCAAGGACCTAAACTAAAGATCAAGATGTCTTACAAAAGAAATATTCCCAAGTTGAACAAAGAAAACTTTGCAGCATCGCAAGGACTTATGAGATTACATCTAGTGACTATGAGTGATTCAGGTTGTAAATATCTTGATGTTGAATACAAGACTCCTACTGAAACATTATCAGTAGAAGACACTACTAAAAAGAAGAATCATAACATCATGATAATTGATATTGTATTAGGATGTCTTATAGGACCTAAGCTAAAGATCATGATGTCTTACAAAAGAGAGATTCCAAAGTTGAACAAAGACAACTTTGCATCATGGAAAGGACTTATGATATTACATCTGGTGACTATCAATGATTCAAGTTGTAAATATCTTGATGCTAAATACAAGACTCCTATTGGAACATTATCAGTGGAAGACATTGGTGAAAAGAAGAATCATAACATCATGATGATTGATATTGCATTTCCTCTCGGTTAGGTTGAATTTGATGAAGTAAATGACTATAAAATAGCTCATGCAATGTGGACCAAACTAAAAGAAATCTATGGAAGAGATGACAATATAAGAAGAGCCAAAGCAAAAAGTATCAGAGGTTAATTTGATCAGATAAAAATGAAAGAAGATGAAAATATTGCAAAATATGTGGAAAGAATCAAAGCAAGTGTGAGCACTATCAAAGCATCCAGAGGAGACATTGATGAAAAAATAGTTGTAAGAAAGGTACTTAGGACTCTTCTTCATATTTATGCAATTAGAGTATCAGCTATTCAAGAAATGAGATGTGATCCGAATAACAAAATAACTTTGGATGCTCTAGTAATTGGAAGATTGAGAGCTTTTGAGTTGGATAACTATGATAACTATGTTCCTAGTTCCAAAAATATTGAGTATATAGTTGAAGCCAAACTCTCACTCAAAGAAAAGAGTAAGAAATCAAAGGTCAATCAATTAGGAAGTGAAGAAGAAACTAAAGAAAGTTCTAATAGTGATCTTGAAATTGTTGAAGCCCTACTTGCAAAGAAATATTCTAAAGGCAGGGAAAAGTACAAAGGAAAGATTCTTCTAATTTTTTTTTCTTGTGAAGAAGTTGTTTATATTGTTTCTAGGTGTCCAAATAGAGACAAAAAGGATTAGAAGAAAAGTAAAAAGTAAAAAGGTAAGAAGGAATTCAAGAGATACAAGGAAAAAGGTAAGAAATCTTGTTTTATAGCTAAAGATTTTGATATCAGTGAAGATGAAATGGTATATATTGTTGTAAAAGATGAATCTAATGATGAAGGAGATAAGATGGCACTTACCTCTAAGATTAGCAAAAATGATACATAGATTATTAAGAGTGGTTGCACACATCATATGACTGGAAATAAAATAAAATTTAAACACATGAAACATTATGATGGAGTTAGTGTGAGATTTGGAAACAATGAACCTTGTTGCATAAAAGGAAAAGGTTGTATCTCATTAACCAATGAACTTGTATGTGATAATTCTTATTGGGTTGAATGTCGAAAGCATAACCTACTGAGTGTGGTGTAGTTGAATAACATTGGGTTCAAGGTAGAATTTATGAATGGGAAGGCCAAATTGCTGGATAGAAAAGGAAATTTGGTTGGATCTGGCAAGCCAAAAAAAGGTAACCTATTTTATTTTGATCTCAGTGAAAGTTCATGTTTTATTGCTCAAGTAGAAGAAAGATGGTTCTGGCACAAAAGACTATGTCATATAAATTTTGATAATTTGGTTAAGATAAGAAAACACAAAAAGGTTAGAGGTATTCCTAGTTTGAAGAAACCTAATATAGGTCTATGCAAAAATCTTCAAATTGGTAAGATGGGAAAGACTACTTTCAAAAGAAAAAAAACTATCATTCTGAAGAAGTCTTAGAGCTTGTGCACATAGACTTATGTGGACCTATTGGAATAAAAAGTTACAGTGGAGAAAAAAAATTTCATTCTTTTTGTTGATGATTATTCTAGAATGATGATTATAATGTATCTAAAAGAAAAATCAGAAGCTTTTCAAAAATTCAAGTGGTATCTAGCAAGAGTAGAAAAAGAAACTATAAAGAAATTAAAATGCTTGAGATTAGACATAGGTGGAAAATTAATCTCCAATGAATTCAACGAATTCTACATTGAAAAAGGAATTAAAAGACAAGTATCAGCCCCTGGTACACTAGAGTAGAATGGTATAGTTGAAAGAAGAAATAGATCCATCATGGTTTGTGCAAGAACATTGATGATATAAAAGAATGTTGCAATCAAATACTAGAAGGAAGCAATTAGCACTACAGTTCATATGTTGAACAAAGTAAAACTAAAGAAAGACTCAAATCAAATTCAGTATTGTTACAAACCTAATGTAAGTTTCTTTAAAGTATTTGGTAGAAAATGTTATATCTTGAAAGAATATTGAAAAGGAAAATTTGATGTCAAAGGTGATGAAGGAATATTTCTAAGATACTCCTATAGAAGTAAACCATACAAATGTTTGAACTTGTCTACTCATAAAATCATAGAAAGTGCACATGTGAGAATTGATTAGTTTGCAAAAAAGAGTGAAGAAGAAAGAAGTAAAGAGCCTGAGGACTATGAACCTAATACCCTACCAAATCTATCTAAAATAAAGGAAGCTTCAGCTTCAGAGTCCCCAAAATCTCCAACAACTACTGAGTTGCAGACAGTGCAACCTTAGTCATAGTTTGAAGGACCCGAGTCCACATCAAAATCTACCAAGCTACTTCAAAAGAAAACTGAGTCTAATGGACTTGAGTCACAAACAATGAGACTTGAGCTTGACATTGAAGTTCATAATGAAAATAGTAAATCAAAAGAACCTATGTTAGCAAGATATGTCAAAAGGCATCATGCACCTGATCAGATCATTGAAGACAAATCAGATGGAATAATGACAAGAGACAAATTAAAAGGTACATGTTTACTTATTAAATTTAAACATAGAATTGTTAAAGATGCTTTGAAAAATGAAAAGTGGATTGAAGCAAAGAATGAAGAAATAGAAAAAATTAGAGAAGAACAAAACTTGGACTCTTGTTCCCAAACCTAAGGATAAAAATGTAATTGGCACAAAGTGGGTGTTTAGAAACAAGTTGAATGAAGATGGAAAAGTATCTAGAAACAATGTAAGGTTGGTATGTAAAGGCTATTCTCAATAAGAAGGTATTGGTTATGGTAAAAATTTTGCTCCTATTTCATGATTAGAAGGTGATAGAACTTTACTAGAATATGCAACTTAAAGAGGATTTAAATTTTATCAAATAAATGTAAAATATGCATTCTTGAATGGAATTCTTGATGAGGAAGTCTATATTGAACAGCCATAAGGTTGTGTAGATCCTAGCAAAAGGGACATGGCCTGCAAATTACACAAGGCATTATATGGCCTCAAGCAAGCTCCTAGAGCTTGGTATGAAAGACTTCATAACTACTTGATATAGATTGGTTTTCAAAGAACAAATGATAACAATAGTCTATATATCAAAGAAGAATTAGACAAGTAGATTGTTTTGGTAGAAATATTTGTTGATGACACTTTAGTCATAGGAAATGATGACTTGTGCAAAGAATTTTTAAAAGAAATGAGTAAGGAATTTTAGATGTCTATGTTTGGAGAGATAAAATTCTTTGTTGGATTAAAAATTCAGTAGATGAAAGATGGCATCTACATTACTCAATCTAAATATATCAAGGAGATAATAAAGAAATTTGGAATGGAAGAATCAAGACCAGTTGGAACCCCTATGTCTACTGGACATAAGCTTTCCAAAAATGATGATTCCAAAGAGGTAGACTAGACCACATACAAATCAATGATTGGAAAATTGCAATATGTAGTGCATAAAAGGCCTGATATTGCATTATCAGTTGGTATGGGGAAAGATTCTCAAAAACTCCCAAAGAAAATCATTTGATGGTAGTTAAAAGAATCATGAGATATTTGAAAGGTACTGAAGAATATGGTTTATGGTACAAAATAGGAGGCAATGTGGACTCAAAAGTATTTAAAGATGTTGATTGAGCAGGAAGTATTGATGACAGAAAAAGCACTAGTGGTGGAGCATTCTTCCTTGGTAAAAGACTAGTGTCTTGGACAAGCAAGAAACAAAATTGTATCTCTCAGTCCACAACAAAGGAAGAATATGTGGCAGCAATAGTTAATGGTTCTAACAGTGTTTGGTTCAAACAACTGATGATAGATATGAAGGTAGAAATCAAGGATCCAATAGTCATATACTATGATAACACCAATGCAATCAATATATCAAAGAATCCAGTAATGCATACTAAAACAAAGCACATTGCTATAAAATATCACTTCTTAAAAGAGTTGGTGCAAGATAAAGAAGTCAGATTGGAATATGTAAATATAAAAGAACAAATTGCAAACATATTCACCAAGCCATTACCTAAGGATGTATTTATGTATCTAAGAGGTAAGCTAGGGGTCATTCCCCTATCTAAATCTCACTAAATGAAGTTTAATGATGCATCAACCAAAGCATGTTGAAGATCAATTAGTTGATGCAAAATTGGCAAGGGCATATTGCAAATGAATTAGTACTTGAGGTACATTAATATTCACCAAGTATTGTCTTTGGCATGAGATGTCAAAGAGGGAGAATTTTACTGTCATATCTCATAGAAATTTTGATTTTGTTGAAAAGAGGGAGAAGTTTGTTGTCACGGAAGGAATTATCTAAAAGGGAGAATGAACTTGGCAGAAGTTCTAGTAGATAGAAGTTTTCTGACATAGGGAGAAATTGAAGGTAGACATAGTTCACACTAATGGAGGGATTTCTCATGGATGAGAATCAGAATGAAACTGAGGATATTTTTCTTAATTTATTGTTGCTAAAAAAATTTCATTGTGCTATGACATGTTGTGTTGCCATTAATGTCAAAGAGGGAGATTGTTGAATATAATTGATTAATTGAGTATTGTCTTTGATGTTACACAAAATGTCATATCATTACCAGTCAATGTATGTCAAGCTCACTCAAGAATTGAAGATAATTTTCTATGGCTAACAAGCAATCCAAAGTTTACCTAGTTCAAAAGAAAGTGTCTACTGAGTTCACTCAAGCATCCAAGGAAAGTCTATAGAAGATGAGTGTTAACCAACTCACTCGGTTAATGAAGGAAATATTGGATCAAACCAGTGTTAACCAATCTCACTCGATTACCAAAGGAATTTTTCTAGTAGTGTTGATCGAGTTTTAGTTGGTTAACGCAAGAAAGTCATTTATGAATTAGTGTCTATCGAGCAGGGTTGGCTAACGAAGAATTTTCTTATTTTGTCATATTTAGTTCAATTGATTTATCTAATGATTCTAGCTAACTAAGAAGATGAATATTAATTATTCTAATTTGTATTTGAGCCAACTTGACAATGTGAAAGATATAAATAAAGGGTCAAATTGAGAATTAGAGTGTGTGTGAATGTGAATACATGGAAGATTTTGAAGATCTAATGATGCAAAGAGGAAGAAAATTAGAAGGATAAGCAAAATATCCTTGTGAAGCTGAAAGGATCCATTCGATTAGGAAGGATCAAGTACAAGCTAGAATTGAGATCTATAATTAGAAATTTAGTTGCATCTAAATCAGGTCATGTCATTGTTACTCTCTAACCATCATAGCAATGATCTAAATCTCTTAACAGAGTTGGCTTAACAACTATTTGTAAATCCTCTAACAAGGTGGTAGTTCTATTGAATTATCTAAAGATCTCTAACAAAGCCACTCCTAATAGGGTGATTAATTCCTCTAATATGGTCACACCTAATAGTGTGTTTTGTAATATTTAACAAGGTTGGCTCTTAACAGGGCTCACTTTAGAAGAGTGAAAACAGTAACTAGTTGCAATTGGTGATTTTTCCCAAATTGGGTTTCCATGTTAAGTCTTGGTGTCAAATATGTTCATGCTATTTATTTTCTATATTTTCAACTAAGTTAAAGTAATAAGTATTCATAGATAACATCTTTAGATTTTCATGTTAAGTAATTACTGAGCATTCTCAGTGTTTACCGAGTTACATCATCTTTGTGTGCCCAAATTGGTACATTTGTGTTGTTAATGATGTATCTTGAGGAACAAAAGAAAAATGTGTATAATTCCCATGCAGTGGTGTCTATCACAAGAGAATTAAAAAGGTTAATGGATTAGAGTTTAACAAAATATGAATGTGTTTGAGTTACCAATAGGGATACCCTCACACTTCTAAGTTAGACACTCTATTGATTTGATACCAGGAACCCCATTACCTAATGAGCTAGTATATAGGAGGTCAATTTTAGAAAATGATAACATAAAAAGTAAAATACAAGAATTGATTCAAAAAGAACATATCTACCCAAGTGCATCTCATGATGGTAGCCAATTGTCCTTGTAAAGAAAGAGGATGGTACATGGAAGCTTTGTATTGATTATAGATCATTAAATAAGATCACTATGAAAAATAGATATCCAATTCCTCGGATAGATGATCTTTGGACCAACTTAGAGGGGAAAAATTCTTTACTAAAATTGATTTCAAATCTAGGTACCATCAAGTACCAATTGATCCAATAAATGTATGAAAGATTGCTTTAAATCTAAAGAGGGACTATTTGAATGGTTGGTAATGCCTTTTGGCTTCGCAAATTCTCTAACCACATTTATGAGGATTATGAGTGATGTACTTAGGTCATTAACTGATTCTTTTATAGTTGTGTATCTAGATGACATTTTCTTTTTTAGTAAAACTTGGGAAGATCATCTACAACATGTGGAACATGTATTTTCTGCATTGCAAGACCATGGACTCTATGCAAATAACAAAAAATGTTCTTTTGGTATATAGACTATTATATAATTAGGTTATTCTATTCATAGTGAGGATGTTAATGTTGATCATAAAAAAATCAAAGTAACTAAAGACTAGCCTAATCTAAGGAATCTTACTAGAGTTTCATAGCTTCTTAGGGTTGGCTAACTTTTATCGCATATTTGTGTTTAGGTTTTAACATTTATCTTGGCCTTTGAATCAATTAGTATGAGGAAGTGTGAAAGAAAAACTCAAGTGGATAGGTTCTTAGCAACAAGCATTTGAGGAGTTAAAATAGAGGTTATGTTATGCACTAATGTTATCTCTTCCTGATTTACAACATTCTTTTAAAATTCTAACTAATGCATCAGAATATGCCCTAGGAGCAGTCCTCGTGCAACATGGACATCTAGTTCCCTACCATAGTGAAACTTATTCTGATGTAGTGTGTAGGTATCCCACTTATGATAAATAATTATATACTATTGCTCAAGCTTGCAAGCAATATAAGAATTATATATTAGGAAAGGAGACTATCATCCACACAAATCACAAACTCCTTTAGTTTTTGCAAACACAAGAAAAATTGCATAATGAAAGGCACCAAAGGTGGTCATCTTATCTTCAACAATTTCATCTCAAAAAGGTTATATGAAAGGAAGCACAAATAAGGTAGCATATTTTTTAAGCATGCCTCCAATTGCAAGGATAAGTATGGTATTGGAATCATGTGTTCACCAAATAGAAAATTGGGCCCACTTGTATGAACATGATAATGATTTTTTTAATGTTTATACTCAACTTGTGGAAGGTAAACATGTGAATTATTATTACTTGCAAGATGAAATTATTTTCCACCTTGACCAAATATGTGTACTGAAGGAAAAACATAAGAAACTAATATGGGAAGCTCACCACATTAAGGTTGTTGGTCATTTTGGAATAGCTAATGTAATGCCCTGCTTGGAGATCCTTGGAACAAGGATAGATAAAAGCCAATACATTTTCTTTTGAAGTAATAAGCATGGAGTTAACACATCAACATGAAATCAATCAAAAGATTGCAACAAAAGACTTAACCAATCAATCTAGACATCCAACAAATCTCCAAGTGTCACTACTTACCAATGCATCCAAAAAGAACTATGAAAGTTTATACAAACTAGAAACCAATAATCTCTAACCTATTAGGACCTAGGAAGGGGTGCAACCTAAGAGGGTACCCAAAAAACCCTTTGAGTTTCAACCAACAAGTTCGTAGATACCTGATGTTTCCCCAAGCATGGTTTTGCAAAGAAATCAAATGATACTTTTCTAGTCTCATACGACACTTCACAATACTATAGTGAGATACTTTTCTAGTATCGCACGATACTTCTTATACCTACCATGTGATACTTTCTAGTATTGCACAATATAAATTACTACTTCTGTGTAATACTTTACAATTGTTGCATGATAGAACTTCTTACTGTCATGCAATACTTTCTAGTATTGCACAATATTTCTCTCTAAGGCATGTGATACTATTCTAGTATTTCCCACTGCTAAACTTTTGTCGCCAAGGATTGCAAAGAAGCAAATTGACAATAAATGTAAAGGAGAAAAGAGTTAGAATCTTCACATCAGAGTGTATTGGATCCACAATAGTCAAGGAGTAAAAATTGAAAGCATAAGGAAGATTGCATAAAACTAACATCTCAACCATATATCTAACCCAAGCATCTAATGTAATCATGCGGAGAGAAACATCAAAGTGAATAGACATGTGCATACATCAACTATCTCTATGAACTAAAATAACATAAATCACGTGGAACCCATAGCCAACTCCTTGTGTGCTGATGGAGATAGTGATCCAACCTCAAACACACACAAAGAAAATCATCCATGGATAACACTCACACCAAATAGTATAGAGGACTGAAACCAAGATAATGAGACAATGTAATACAACAAGTCCTAATCAAACACTCTATGGGTCTTCTATGTAGGGGCTCTGGTGGAGAGGAGGTTGCTTGGGATCCCCAAGATCAACATCATTACAAATTGTTCCCCTCAAGGCCAACATGTTTCCCTGGATGAGCTATATGGACAATGTAGTATTTTCTTATCTTATTTAATTACCTATGGATTTATTTAATTATCACTTAATTAGAAACTTCCTCACCTACACCTCATTAGGAACATGACCCAAGGTTATGAGAGAAGCCCCTCCACACCAACCTACCCTACATACCCATGCTGATTGTATAATGAGTGCCCATAGGCAATGCAATTTCCCAACTCAACCCTAATGAATCATAACTCAATCAAAAAGTAATCAGGAGCTCAGGTCCCACAAGACTAACAAATGTATGCTCACATACTTGTGTGTGGACACACCAACTACACAATGATCATAGTAACAAGGGTTGGATGAGAAACATATAAAGCAAAAATAAAATAGATCACTCTATTGGCCTATATATAGGAGTAAAAATTTGACATGAATCCCAATGCAACAAAAATACATCAACATTCAGATAGATATCCCTATAGATAATCTGGATCCGCAACCAACTTCCATGCCAAGAAAACCTAAAAAAAATGGGTGATATGCAAATCGAGGTGAAAATCATAAACAATAAAAACCTTGAAATTAAAACACATTATGTTGTTGAGTATAAAAGCTACAGATATTAAATAAAATCTAGGTTTGAAGTCTATATGCAAAAATGGCTAGCATAATAGCACAAAATCCCAAAGTCCAAAAAGGAACAAACACTCATACACGCCAAACTAAGTAGAGATAGCATATAGAAATGGAGGGGAACACTAGTTCTTAGCCTTGAAATGTTTTACTACCAAAAGAAGACCCCAAAATGGAGCAAAAACAAATAAATGGGAGAGACCTACCTCATAGCCAAATGGGATAAAATAGGAATGCATGCAATAATTCAATAACCCTATGGTTACTACCAAAAATCTCAGCAAATGAAGGTCTCCTCGAGTTGGATCCAATGAGCTCAACCTCACGACGATCACATGCTTCTAGCTCCTACAACGAACAAAATAGTAAATCCTTCAAAGAGGATTTTGGAATTTTCTCTCTAAATTCCTATTTCGCATGTGAGAAGTGAGGAAACAATTCCATTTTGGGATATATATTTACTTTTAAAAGTGGAATATAATATTAGGAAATTAACTAGCCCACTTAAACAACCCCTTTTTAACCCAAACAAAAATGGGCAATTCCAATTAATTAGAATTCAACTATGGAAAACTTGTTGGAAATTAAAATAATTAAATCAAATATAAATTTCTCTTAAACTATTAAATCAAAAAATTCCTTAATAATTTTCATGACAATTGTGAACCTCTAAATGCACAGACACACTCATGAGTCTAATTACATCATGCAAATGAGTCTAGATTTATTAAATCACTAGAGGGTTTAATTAATCAATTAACTAAGATACATCAACCATATTGGGATGACATTAGCTAAGTAAGAGCATTTGAATCACTACCTCCATGTGCCACTGCCAGGAATATAAATCTTGCACATTGAGAAACACGATCAAGTGCAATTACATATAATAATATAGCTAAAGTGATAAATATATTAAATCACATTAAAATAATCTATTTAAATCACTTAGTGAATCACAAAACATCTCAAATAAAGAATGAAGTAAACATTCATAGCATCAAATCAAACTATCTAGAATCTAGTAAGTCAATCATAAAATCATAGACAAAGTATATGTTTGAATACAAAATAGCTAGATATCATCATAAAGCATCATGCCACATCAATAAGCATCATCATGCAAATATGATAAAATTGAATAGCATAGCATCTAACATCTATGATTCTAGTAAATCAAAATATAGTATCTGACCATTAGGTCATCTTGAATGTCTTCAAACATGAGTATCAAAGTATCTCTCAAAAGAAAACATAACAAGGTACAAAATGCAAATGCAGGAGGCACTACATCCTTCCCCACTAGGCATAGGCTTACTCCTGGAAGCCTACAAAAAGATAAGGGTACAAATCTCTCAACTATATGTCCAAATAAAACTAAAGGATATAGATGGGCTCCAAATAAAGCTATATGTCCTCCACTTGCAAAGCATCCCAATCAAGTACATGGGTCACATCGAGAATATATTGTCTCAAAACATAAACATTGAAAAAATCATGGATGCATAATAGGCTAGGTGGCAATGCTAGTCAATAAGAAATAAGAATGGTCCTCTTGAAGATCTCTAATGGTACAACAAAATGTAGCACCAACGTAAAGCCTTTCCCATAATGGATAGAGCTCTTCCTTGGACACACTCTCAAAAACACCCTATCACCAAATGAAAAGTGACTATCTAACCTATGGGCATCTGCATACTTCTTCTTCCTGTCATGAGTAGTAACCAAATGCTCTCACAACTTGTTGCTCTATATCCTAAAGCATCTCTAGAAATAAAATCACTCGGTCCTCCAACTCAAAGGGGTATGACATGATCTACCATATAAGGCCTAAAAAGGTGACATGCCAAGAGAACTATGGTACACATTGTTATGAGAAAACTCATCAAGCTACGGATAGTCTTCCCACTTCACCTATCTTTCCATCACATACATGTGAAGCATGTCTTCTAGAACCTAGTTCACTCTCTCTATCTAATCATCAGTCTATTAGTGGTAAGCTGAATTAAAATTGAGTTGTGTGCCAAAAGCATGTTGGAGAGATGTTCATAGTAATGAAGTAAACATTGGATATCTATCTAATATAATCCCTCAAGGGATTTCATGCAACTGAACAATGTCTTCCAAGAAAATATGCACTATAGAAGAAGTTGTGTAGGATGCTCTCATGGGTGACAAATGTGCTACTTTGGACAACTTTTCCACTATCACCATGATGCAATCATGTTGTCATGATGACATAGGAAACCCTGTGATAAAATCAATGGATATAGTATCCCACTTCCATTCCAAAATGATTTATGGCTACAAAAGACCTATCAGATGCTGATGTTCTACCTTCACTCTCTAGTACTCAAGACATCAAACAAAAAAATCAGCAACATTGTGCCTTGTCCTTGCATAAAAGTATAATTGTATAAGGTTGGTATGCATCTTCTTGATGATAGGATGTGCAAAATATGGTATATGATGTGCTTCTGACAAAAAATCAAGGTACAAAGATCACCAAACATTGGCACATAAATGTACCCTAAGTGTCATAGCAGCACATCAAACTCTAGAAAATAACCTGAAAACCTCCCCTCAAGGGTACATCCAAACTCAACCTCCACCCTCACCTCCTAATACCATCTGTCACTAGGAGAGGCCTCCAAGATATGATCTTGCAAATCCACTTCCAATGACAAAACTGATATCTGATGTCACCTCCTACTCAAAGCATCCACAGTGATATTTTCTTTCCCTAGATGTAGTGAACATCAAAATCATATTCATGAAGGAACTCCATCTAGTTACACTATCGTGCATTCAGGTTTGGTTGAGTAAAGATATACTGCAAGCTACAATGATAGCTATGCAGCTCAAACATGTGTCCCAAAATAAAATATCTCCTGCAAACAAGCACATGCACAATTGCCACAAGTTCCTAATCATGAGTGGGGTATTTGAGCTCATGGTCCTTGAGCTTTCTAGACTCATATGCAATCAAATGACCATCTTGCATCAATAGTGCACCCACACCCTCCAATGACACATCTGTGCAAACCATAAAGTCACCTACTGGATTAGGCACCAGAAGGACTAGTGCACTAGTCAATTGCTCCTTCAAAGCCTCAAATGTTGACTCATACTAGTCCGACCAAACATACATGTTCACTTTCCTCTAAAGAGAAGTAATAGGGTGAGCCACTCGTGAGAAGTCCTTCATGAATTAATGGTAGTAACCTACCAATCCCATGAAACTATAAACCTCAGAAATATTAGTGGGTGCTAGCCAATCCATGATAGCTCAAATTTTATTTGGGTCCACTATAATACCATCACCTATGATGATATGCCCCAAATACTTCACCTTAGACTGGAAGAATATATACTTACCCAAGCTTCCATACAACTTATGATCTCGCAAGCATTGGAACACTTCGCGTAAATGGACATCATACTTCTCAACAGTCCTAAAATAAATCAATATTTCATCCAAGAGAAAAAGGACACATCAACCAAGGTACATGTGAAATACCTCATTTATCAAACTCATAAATATTGATGGCGCATTGATTAACCCAAAGGATACAAACATAAACTCATAATGCCCATAGCATGTACAAAAATTTGTCCAATGAATGTCAGCCTCATGAATTCAAAGTTGATGGTATCCCAATTTCATATCAATATTTGATATCACTCTTCCTCCTTTCATCTGATCAAACAAGTCATCTATCCTTGGCATGGTGTACCAGTTCTTCACCATCACCTTATTCAATTGTCAGTAATCAATGCATAAATGAAATGACCCATCTTTCTTCTTCACAAAGCTAACTAGTGTACCACATGGGGATACACTAGGATGAATATGGCCCTTGGCCAACAATTCCTCCAACTGCAATCTAAGCTCACTCAACTCTTGAGTAGTCATACGATAAGGAGCTCGTGAAATAGGCTCTGCTCCTGGAACGAGATCAATGTGAAAATCAATGTTGCATTTCAACAACATTCGTGGTATCTAATCAAGGAATACATCAACATACTAATGAAGGAGTGTGTGATCAGCCAGTGTCACCTCATGGCTCTCAGCCTCCTCAAGGTCACTAATAGAGACCACAAACATCTGACATCCATGTCACACACTCTACTTCAGCTACTTAGTTGAGATCATCTAAAGTGAGACTAGCCTCTAGACCCCTACAAGTTCCATTTTCCCACCCGTGTCATCCATAAACTATACTAACTTTCTTTGACAGTCTATATTTTCTCGATGGGTGGCTAACCAATCCATACCCAATATGATATCATAAGAGCCTAAGGATAGGATGTGATAATCAACTGTGGTTGTAAAGGTGCCCAATTCTAACAAAAAACCACTAACTATGGAATCCACAGTTACCTTGGAACTTATAGCTAACTCAATATATCACCTGTCAACTTGTTGTGTAGCCACTAGCCCACATTGCTGAACAAGGGATGGTGAAATAAAAGAATTTGATGCACCAAAAACCATTAATAGAATAAAAGAATTAACTGTGGTATTTTCCTGCATCACCCATGGTAGGTTCAGACATGGCCACACCTCTCCTAGGTCCTAAAGATTTCTTTATAGGACACTCCACTAATTTATGGCCAAGCTGACCAAATGAAAAACATGCTCGTCCAAAATTGGAACCAAATCCATGTCTACCATGGGAAGTGCTAGAGTAAGGTGCACTCCCTCAACTAAATTTCTACTAATTATCATGAGATGGATGGTTCTGTTGGGACTGTTGACCTTGACTCTAGTCATGCTCCTTTCCTCCTATGGTAATTGAACTCTATCCACCCTTCTATGGATGATGTTAATGTCATAACTCCTAACAATTGTGACCACCTTGTGAGGGTGTTGATTGGGCTTGAGCCTTTCTTATGACCTACGTCTTAGGGGGTGGTATAATTTGTTATGTGGATCATGTACTGTGGATCTAAGAGCTTGATTAAACACTGAGCCCCTGTTAGTGAACAGATTGTCTTCCAAGAAAATACATACAAATTAACTCTAAATGCCTAGATAAGATGACCAAATCAGCACTAAAGTTGGATAGCTTATTATTGGATTAATAACCTTCCTCTAAATTCTATCGGGTACAGCTCCCCGTATATGATATACAATGAATCAACTACACTAAAAATATGAATGCTTTTAAACTAAAAGCACAAAAGGTCTACAAACATTTATCCATAAACATGAAATAGATGTAGAAAAACTAAGAGATTGAAAAGAAATAAATGACACCAAGTTCATTTACTTAGATTTTACATAACAGAAAACTAAACCAATGAATGAATCTTCCATTTTTTCAAGATAGTGAAGAATCAAAGCTTTGAAGGGATTTTAATATCAAAATGTATTCAAAAAATGTCAACACTAAATGCATTTAGAGAAAATTGAAAGTTACACAAAGATAACAATCAATGGGAAGAAGTTGCTCAAACTCTAAGTTTTGGTCTCCAATTATCTCCCAAATCTCCCTTCTCTAAAATGTAAAAGACTATGTAGAACTTATTACATGCAGTATCAGAATTACCATTTAGAAGAAAATAGAATTTCCCTCCCTTGCATTACATCTCAAAATCAAAATTTCCTTCTTTAACTGACACAAAGTCTAGAAAAATAAAGCTTTGTTCTGCTACAACCCCAAAGATTGCCTTCCCTTCCTTGAAGAACTAGAAAATCTCTCTGTGAAAAACTAGAATCCTTCCCCTATAGTATAAAAAAGTATTCCATCAAGAAAGAAAAGTGGAACCCCTGCTACATCTCAATTTTTGCAATAAATAATCCCAAAATAGTTATGGTAAACGATTCTTGGAATATCTTACTTAGCCATCTTTATCTTTTCGAGTCTTTAAAACAACTCCTTCATTCTATGACTTGATACCCCCTTTACATTATATTATGAATTCCATATTTACAAATTTTATATTTATAAATTTTATGAGAAAGGATTCATGTGGAATTAAGAGTTAGGGCACATTTAAACAAGTGTCACTTGCTGGTTTTAAAGAGCTGTCATTGTTTCATGATAGTCATATGCAATTTTTACAGCACTGCACTCATTCGAGCATAAATTTTGATTTGAAATGAATATTGCAACACCATTTGGATAAGATTTGTAAAACTAACAATTAAAAAACATACCCAAAATTTAGATCAATCCAACAGTTGTATTGTGAGACATGACCCCCACAACATGACTATTTCACTATGTTGCATTTTGTGACTGTCCTAGGTAATTTTGATAGACCTGAAAACATTTATCCATATCTCACAAACCAAACTAAATTTTTAATATATCTCTAGTGAGATTTTATATATCTTTCTTATGTCCAAAATATTTCAATTTCAAAAAGATCTAAAATTGGAGTTGGGAGTTATGGCCCTCGAAATAGGACCTATTTTTCTGGTATCATTTTCTAGGTATCATGGATGATTTCGATAGTACTGCATTAATACATGTTTAACTTTCTATCAATTGTGAATATTTTCAAAACATTTGAATGAAGTTTAAATAATTATTTTTCTTCAAACATATCTAAAAATGGGATTGATCCAACAGTTAGATTGGGATTTATACCCCCGGCATTGAGACCAATGTTTTGTGATATGCATTCTATGACTGTCATTGCTGATACAATAGTGCTGCACTAAAAAATCTGTAACTTTTGATCCATGATTAATTTTACAAAATTCTTTGGAGAGGATTTATAGAACTAAGTTTGGCCATACATATCTGAAATTAAGCCCAATCCAAAGGTTGGATTGTTATATATGACCCCAAAAATATGATTTTTTTTCTAGTCATCAGAGAGTCTATGCTTGCAGATTGTATTCTTGCATGTGTACTTATGTGCCTCCACCCAAGACTATGTTTGAGTGAGTGCTAAAAAATTTCAAGCCATGCATTCTCCCAAGAGAGCTGAGCTCATGCACTTACCACTTGAGTTCATGGTTTCCTTTTCACCATTTTTTTTCCTTTCATTGTGAGGTTGATTGAAATATTTGTTTTTTACATTCAATGAAAGGGATGTTCGGGCTGAGGGTGATGAATCACTATGCCTAAACACCAAAATCATATGCCTTTTCAAGATGAAACATGTAATTTCATTCCACATGCATGGATTCAAGACTATGAGTCATGAAAACCTAATAGGGTAAATTGAATATTTAAGTCTTTGATCTGTTGAGGCAAAGTAAGAGTAACCTTGACTTTTAATGTTTGTCACATGTGCTTGAGCATCATTACTATAGGCATTCTTAGTCAACATTTACATGGGTGTTTTCAAGATGTTACTAAGCTTTCAAAGGGGATATTTATACTTCATACCTTCTATGGTCCATTTTAGTTTCAGTTTCAAACATGGAGTAGTGCATTCTCACTTCACATGGTGCATCTTTGAACTAATTTTAAAACTTTAATTTTGAAAATTTGAGCTTGAACTTTGACTCTTGAACTCAATTTTAATTATGCAATTTGAATTGTGAACCCAAAATTCTAATTAATCATTTGTGCCTCTGAACTTGGAACAAAAATCTATGGGGCTTGATCCTCTAATTCTAAACTTTCAAACCACTGAATCTGAATTTTGAACTTTGGACTCCAAATTTTGGAAACTGAATCTACATTTCAAAATTGCATTCTATAACTTTTCTGAGTCAACCATTCTACATTTTGAACCACTTCGAACCCTTGAACTACTTTGAAGTACTTTGAACCTTGGTTTGAAGTAGTTTGAAGCTCCACACTAAAAGTTTTTAAAATGCGTCCATATTAGGTACCAACAGCCTCCTAGCCACATTTCTCTCGACAATCCTTGCCTTCTCCATGGTGAGTGCAAGTGTCCTAGGCTGATGAAAATGGACATCCCCAATGATAAAGTCTTTAAGACCCCTAACAAAATGTTGTGTGAAGAGCACGTCGTCATAGTGATAACTAGTATATTGTCTTAGCCTAAAGAATAACCTCCAATACTAATCCACGGTTATGTTCCCCTGTCTGAGTTCATGGAACTCATCGGCATGAGCCTCACAATACTGTGGAGATAGGAATTCCTCCCTAAACCTCTCCTCAAAGATGTCCCTGAGATCGATTATATTGATTTGGAACTTTTCACTCTCCATATCACACAACACAAATTCATGCTCCCTTAGTTGTGTAACAACACAACGGGCCTTCATGTTGCTTTCATATGGATGGAAGGAGAAGCAATGCCCCATGTCTAGTAACCATATCTCAAACTTGAAACCTCCTCCCAGGAAATCAAATAGTGGTGGTTTAGACCTCTCTAAGGTCTCTCATGATGCCTATTCGGATGGAATCTCCATCATCCCAACCATGGCTTCTCCTATGGTCACCTCTACCACCAAGTGGTGTGTGAGAATGCTCATATTCATGCCCACATTCCTCTTTGCCTCCATGCTTTGACATGTGGGTGTCTCCATGGTGGGATCCCTCTTCATGGCCACAGTCTTGTTAGTTTTCTTCAACTTGATGTCCCAACCAAGCTATAATCTCTTGTAATAAAGGAAATGATACCCTAAAATCACCTTGATTGCTATCACCTTTCCCTCCCCAAGTTCCTAGTGTTCATCCTCATGGTGTTCTTCATTGTTATTATGTCCATTGTTACCCTGACCACTAGGTCTATGTACTATAGGAGATATCACTAAAGGAGCAACAACATAAGGGTCAAAATCATACATAACAATCATAAGTATCAAAAGCATAAGCTAAAATAAGACATCATAGTACGCAATCAAAATAATATCATAGTGGGAGTATAACACAGAGATCCAAATATTGCAACATAGGCTTTGATACCATATGTAATGCCCCACCTGAAGATCCTTGGAACAAGGATAGATACAAGCCAATATTTTTTTTAAAAAAGTAATAAGCATGGAATTAACACACAAACATCCAACTGATCAAAAGATTGCAATGGAAGACTTAACCAAGCAATCAAGACATCCAACAAATCTCCAAGTGTCACTACTTACCTAGACATCCAAAACCAATTATGAAATTTTAAGCAAGCTAGAAACCAATAATCTCTAACCTATTGGGACCTAGGAAGGGGCATAGCCCAAGAGGGTACCCAAAAAATCCTTCAACTTTCAACCAACAAGTCCAGAAATACCTATTGTTTGCTCAAGTAGGTTTTTGCAAAGAAATCAGATGATACTTTTCTAGTCTCATACGCCACTTTACAATACTATCGGGCGATACTTTTCTAGTATCACACAATGCTTCTTATAACTATTGTGTGATACTTTCCAATATCGCATGATATAACTTACTACTACCATGTGATACTTTACTAATGTCACACAATAGAACTTCTTACTTTCGTGCGATACTTTCCAGTATCACACGATGTTTCTCTCTAAGGCATGCAATACTTTTCTACTATCACCCAATGCTGAACTTTTGTTGCCTAGGATTATAAAGAAGAAACCCAACAAGAAATTTAAAACTCATCGGGGAGTACTGGATCCACAATAGTCAAGGAGTAAACACTTGAAAGCATAAGGAAGATCATATAAAACTAACATCTCAACCATACATCTAATCCAAGCATCATAATGTAATCATGCAAAAAGTAAGATTGCAGTTAACATACATGTGCATAAATCAACTATCTCTATGAACTAAAATAACATAAATCACATAGAAAACATACTCTGAAAGATATAGAGAACCATGTGAGCATCTAGCTCTAGAATTGAACATGCAGCACTGGAACTAAACATGGAGGAAAGTCAACTTTGTACATTGGTCCCCAGTAGTGGTAAAGGTAGGTATGCCTCCAAACCATGTGGAACCCATATGCCCACTCCCATCATGCTGATGGAGATAGTGACCCGACCTCAAATACACACAAAGACAATCATCAATGGCTAACACACATGCCAAATAGTATAAAGGACTAAAACCAATATCATGAGACAATGCAATACAATAGGTCGCGGCTAGACACTCTATGGGTCTACTATGTAGGGGCTCTGGTGAAGAGTAGGGTGCTTGGGATCCCCAAGATCAACATCATTATTGACCATTCCCCTCAAGAGGCCAATGTGTTGTGTCCCTAGATGAGTCATGCAGACAATGTGGTATTTTCTTATCTTATTTAATTACCCATGAATTTATGTAATTATCACTTAAGTAGAAAATTCTTCACATACACCTTGGTGGGAACATGACCAAGGGTTATGAGAGAAGCCACTCTACATTGACCTACCCTACATACCCATGCTTATCACATGATGAGTACCCATAGGCAATGCAGTTTCTCAACCCAACCCCAATGAATCATAACTCAACCGAAAAGTAACTAGGAACTCAAGTCTCACAAAACCAACAAGTGCACTCACTAATACATTTGGCATCAATTTGCGACGGCTATGTGTTGCAATTATGACAACAATGTGTTGCCATTGCAATAGTAGTAGATGTCATTGTTTTTTAGTTACAAATTATGATCTCTATCATTTACCATTGCAATTATGATGCCTATCCATCACTATGCAACCACTTTATTGTGACATCAACCCCATCACAATTCTTGTGCCTGATGTCGCAATTGCAAAGAATACCCTTGCAATGGTGACAACAGTTGGCATCACCACCACAACAACCCTGTCGCAATGCATGTGGTGGATGTTACAATTGCGATGGGCACCCTTGCAATGGCGATGATAGTTGGTGTCACTGTCACAGCAACCCTATCGCAATGCATGTGGTGAACGTCGCCATTGTGACAAAAACCCTTGCAACTGTCGTCACCACCACAACAACCCTATCACAATGCTTGTGGAAAACATCACAATTGCGATGAGAACCCTTGCAATGGCAACAGTAGTTGTCGTTGCCACCACAACAACCCCGTCGCAATGCTTGTGGCAGACATCGCAATTGCAATGGATACAAAGTAGAACAAAAAAAAATTGCTAGCTTCCAGCTACATCAAACCAAATCAAACCTCCTAAACCCTGCATAAATTCATTTGATCACATCTTATTTTTGAGCAAGAAGGTGTCTTATTGGTGCTCCTTCCATTATTTAATGATATATTAATATCAGGCCATCCAATCGGCTATAGGACAAAGATGATTCTTGAACAATCGAAATAGTAATACGGTCTATCTACATTGTATTTGGACACTTGGTTTGAGGTTCATCTCATTGATTTACATTCATCACAGGATCTTTATCTGATTAGACCTCGATAGAAAACATTAAGATTTCCTGAGCCCCAAGCCCAAATCATGCAGGCTTCAATCTCCACATATCATAAAGCCTGTATATAGAGTTGGGCATCTCATAGCTAGAAGCTTCACCTGCATTAGCTCTCGGATGGTGTGAGAATGCTCAGCTCTAGATACCGGCTTTATGATATGTGGAGATTGAAGCCTACATGATTTGGGCTTGGGGCTCAAAAATCTCAATGTTTTCTATCGAGGTCTAATCAAATAAAGATCCTATAATGAATGGGAATCGATGAGATGAACCTCAAACAAAGTGTCCAAATGCAATGCAGATTGACTGTATTGCTAATTCGATTGTTCAAGAATCATCTTTGTCCTATAGCCGATTGGATGGCATGATAATAATATATCATGAAATAATGGAAGGAGCACCAATACGACACCATCCTGCTCAAATATAAGATGTGACCAAATGAAGTTACGTAGGGTTTAAGAGTCTTGATTTGGTTTGATGTTGGAGGTAGTTGAGAATGACGTAGCTGGAATCTTCACCTCCCTTGTCTCCTCCCTTTGCCTCACTCCTTCTCAGGCCTTAATATGTCATACTTATGTTGCTTAAATCATTGAGTACTGACAATTTTGCTAAAATTGATTCCTTACATTTGAAGATTGTACGCAAAATGTATAATGAAATGCCTCTGTTCAATCTATGAACATTTTCAATAAGGTATATCAGACAAGTGTTTGTGAAAATGCTAATGCTTAAAGCATAGTAACTTTGGTGAAGTTTATCTTGGGTGCTAAGTATTTGGGTTTATGTTTTCCTAATACAATTAAAATATCATATTTCTATTTTTATGCAAGTGTTTGACATAAATCCTATACAAAGGATTTGTATTTTGTAATTTCTTTGGTGGGTACTCAGTTTCAAATCAGACATTGCATCCCAATTGTTTGGTGAAATGCCAATGAGACAAAACTAAAATTGAAGGACAAAACAGGAAGATGTTCTTACATTAGGTGTCCACTAGTAGCTTCTCTCTCTCTCTAACTCTATTAATCATGTGCATCTTCTCTGAGTACTTAGTTGGCTAGAGCTAACCTACTAAAAATAGCCCTTTGTTCAAACTATTCCAAACTTGGAAGGACTTCACCTTATTGTAATAGGTGTATGCTACCATAATTGATTTTTATTTCTCCCTTTACTAGTCTACACTTTAGTAGAAATCTCTTCTTTTTCTTTTTTGAACAAATGCACAACATCATGAACTAACTTTCACCATTCAGCAATATCAGAGGGTATAATTTCTACTCATATCATAACCATGTTTCCCTACTAGCACCATTCTTTTCTCATGGGTCATCTTGTGCATCATTGAAGCCATATTCACCACTTACTTTGACAACTTGGACAAGCTTGTCTAGCCACGTCTTTTTCATTGCTTTTTTTTTCTGGTGTGGATCATTTGTGCGGTCTTCTTGCACAACACAAATATTTACATTAAGGTTGGGCAATCTTTATTTGATGTTGAGTGTCATGAAACACATGTAGAGGGAAATCAATACACTTCTATGGATGTTGGCCATTTTCTCTTAATTTGGGGAATGTGAACATGTAGCCTTGGTTATCCCTTCCATTCCCATGGCTCAGTTGATAGCTACCTTTTCCTTGCCATCTAGGCGCACAAAATGGTACTTGTGCATGTAGTTGGTAAGGTGCATAATGGGTGGTGCATAAATGATAGTATGAATGTGGTGTTGGTTGTTGCAAACTATATTTCATCATTTTCTTTCCTCAAGATTCAAGAAATTCCTTTGCAACTCTACAAGTACATGTGCCATGCTTTGGATTCTCATACCTCATGCCAATATTTTAATAGTAGTGCCCTTCAGCTATAGTAATAGGGCACACAAAGAATTTCTATGTTTTCCAAAATTAAGTGTAGAACTTTGTAATAATGAAGGATGTTGGCCAATACTAATCACTCAAGATCTCACCAACACACAATCCTTTTCCTTATGCCCTTCCAGGTGGCATTGATACAACAAGTGCTATATTTAGTGCCTTGCACATCAATTGTTTGTTCCATTCATGCAATTATAGTGTTTATCTTCTCATCAAGTCATATTGTGGCCCCATACTCTTAAGGTTTTGTCAACAAATTCAAGGCATAACAAGTGCTATATTAAGTGCCTTGCACATCAACTATTTGTTCCAATCATGCAAGTATAGCATTTAACTTCTTATCAAGTCATATTGTGGCCCCATACTCATAAGGTTTTGCCAAAAAATTCAAGGCACAAAGAGCACCTATATTGTTGCCTTCTAATTAGAGATATTCCTTTCCAAGAATTCCCATTGCATGTGTTTCATTAAGCCTCCACTAAACCATTCATGCTATTAGGCAGGATCAATGATTTGAGTTATTTTTGACACCAGTTCTTTGAGGTATCAGAGCAACGATCTTGCCATCCTGTGAAAAACAATCTATTCAACTAATGAAATCTTATATTTTCCTATTGAAATGGAAACATGGGATTTTTGACAAGAAGGTATGCCAAATAACTGGCTAACACCATAGAGAAATCAATAAATGCTTATTCCTTCCTAGAGTCTAATGATGATTAGATGATCACATTTTTTGAATCTTACTTATTATCTTAAGGAATTATCCTATTTAACAATGCTTACTGCAACGCAAATTTAGGGTTATGGTGACAATGTCAATATGATTATTACATTATCTACTATATACAATTTTGTCAAATATAAGTTAATTGATTGCGCAAACAATCAATGTCTTACATATAAATGTGGTTGTTTCTAATGAAGACACCATTATTTGCAAAGTCTAATGTACCTTCTACAATGATTTGGTTGTTATCTCTGATTTATAATTATATGCTTGCAGCAAAGGGTTGGCTATGTCTAATGTAGTGATAAATATATGTGCAAAGAGATTCTTTTTATAGGCCTCATAGTATTAAGGTTAGTACATTATCGAATGTGCAATAGCTATAGATAGAAATTTGTAGAGCAATGAACAACTATTTTCAACATACACATTAATAAACCCTACAACAGACATCATATGAACTTTCCATATATTTTAATCAACTAAATAGATTGAGCATCAAATTGGAATAAATAATTTGGGAACATAAAGAAAAAGATTGGATGAAATGATCAAAGGAATATTACAATCATTTGCGAATGACTATGGTAAATAGTCATTTTAATTTAATCATGAATTATATATTTATCACCACCCCACAAACAATTCATTAACCATTTATATAGACCCAGTGACAATACAAGCATCAAAATTAACAAAGCATTTATGATGGGTCTGCAACAAAGAACTAGAGATAATAGGAAGTTGTATACTGAAGCATGATCTCTGAATATGATATAGAAGAAGAAATACCTAAACCACAACCTACTTTGTAAATTTTAATAATAGTTCAGGATAGGAGGTTGAGTGGTGTTAGGAGGCCTTGTGTTGTACAAAACTGTTACAGTCCTATAGTATCGCTTGCTGAATCCTACAAACTATTTACTTACTATGCCTAATATTTGTGATGGAATACAATGATTTCCAGCTATAATAGGTCATTCTATTATTATAAAGGATAGTTTAATAAATAATGGAAAACTCATAAAAGATAGAACATTATCGTGAGACACATTACTATATTGTTATAAAAGATTGATTAGAGTTGATGACTCAGATTTCAAATATATATTTTTAAATATAGATCACTGTTGTTAGCATGTTCAAAAACATATTGAACACATTCCACATTGAGAATTAATATTGTGATTTTTAACAAGGGTTATTGAAAATTTGTTTAGACTCAAAATTATTCTAAAGGGCATTGCTTATTCTAGTGAACAGTCTCTACTCTCAAGAAACAGGTATATTCTTTTGAATTAGGCAGAAAATGGTTGTTGAGCAAATGATGTTTTTAACAATCAAATGGTTGGCACTTCCATTTTGTGTAGTTGAGATCAGAAATTCTCATTGCTCGACATCATTCATAAAATATATGTTTGTAATCACTAATTATTGTTGGAAGAAGACAACACACAGAGAGAGACACACTAAAATTTCTGTAAGTTCAACTAATATTCATCATTGTGACATCAAAATCAAGACAATGACAACAGTATAAAGGAAATATATATGGCATGACAGCAATATAAGTTCAAAAAAATTAATTGACAGAAGAAAACAATATATTGGCAATAAACATTAAATCTATAAACACAAGATAGATAGGCAATGTCATGACCAATTCACCTCCAAAGTAACATCAGCAGGATCACTTATATGGCCTTTACCATATGCAAGACTTGTACATACCCAGTAGTCTTTGGGTTGGTGCAAATATGAGCAAGAGATTAAGTTGTTTACTGAATATAATCAAGGTTGATGGTTCTAGAATCTATTCTATGCAATTGCCAAAAGTGTAACATAAGCTTCAAGTATTTCCATATGTGCTATAGGATTTGCAAGATCTTGACATTATGCACTTTTACACTTCTTTTTTCTAGCATCGAGCCTAAAATCAGATATATCTAGGATCTTATGACATGCAACAGATGGTAATTTGGTATCATGTTACTCCACACACACACAAGATTTAAAATTTAAAGATGAAGAGAATCACAAACTCATATATGAATGTCCATATTTTACATCTTTCCTAATTCATACAAGAGCATCCAAATTTTACATCCTTTCTATCTCCATTATAGTGAATATCATCATGGATGTTTTATGAAATTCTAAATCCCAATAAATTGAATAAATTGATAACATAAGACAAAAAGTGGAGTTTCTGTAGCATGAGCTATTACAATTAGATCCTTCCTCTTCCTCACACACTTTTCACTCATCTCATCATAGTTTTATCCCTTGGGATAGAATCCTCCATCGTCATCCTTTGTATTACCACATGTTCATTCCTTTGCATTTTTTAGAAGTCTTTAGATCTCAATAAATACTTTGCATCATAGATTATATGTTATCTCATCTTTAAAAGGTCTTAGAACTCATCTTGCACTTTGCAATTCCTATCACATCATCTTGCATACTACCCTTAGGTGCATCAACATTTCATGCCACCCACCACACATCAAAACAAAAATAAAATGAAGAAGAAAGACATGGATCTAAATCCTAGTATTGGTGTGGAAAGCATAAAACTCAGTCCATAGACCATCCTATTGATATCTGAGCCACCTCCCTAATAGATGAATGAATTGAGACCTATTGCATCAATCTTAGAGGTTTTCATGAACCAACTGAGAAAAAAAATCCTTATCAATGTCATTATTTCCACTTGGCTCATGGGGATTACCACAACCAAAAGGGAAGGTGACAACCCTCCCAAGTAGAAATCCTTTGATGCTAATATTCCAAGCACAACAAAAACTCCCAACCCTTCCATGAACAAATCATTTTTCACCCATTATCGGTTATTTTTCCATGCCTCTCCTGGAAAGTAACCAACACATGCTACCATAGCAACAACCACAAATGGTGTAAGTCTCTTATATGAATTACTTTGTGCAATTTAACACCCAAGTACCATCTTATGTAGGAGCACATTCATTTTATGTTGGATGGTAGAATGTGGCTTCCTAAACCATTTCATTGACATATCAACCCCCACAACCATAATAAATGTAATCACAACATCAACATATACTTGCACAATCAAAAGGTCACCCATTTAGAAAATAATCAAACAACTATCCTCCATAGAAACATCCACAATACTAGCAGCAATTGACCCTATAGGTGGAACATTATGTCCACCCACCACTTCAATAACTTCCAAACCCTATCTAGGTAACAAGGAAATCAACATTTCACCCATTGCAATAATCACATCCATACTCACCTACTGCATCAAATACATACCATGCATTGAGGACACCAATATTGGTGGCACCAACTACAACACTTGTAAACCTAGAGTGGCAAGAGATGAAGAGCATCCTCAAAGCACTAAAGGATAGAATAGATTCTAAAGCCTTCAAGTTTGAAAGTGTATACCCATATCCATTCAACAAGGCTATAACAATGACATGCTTCCCCAAATATTTTTAAATCCAAAAATTTGACAATTTCAAGAGGAAGGGGGATCTAGTCACACATGAAAGAATTTAACATGCATTTCTAGGAGGTGGTCTACAATGGAATTTTTCTTATATGCCTCTTCCCAAAAAGCCTTGGGGGCCTTACCCTTTAGTGATTCTATTAGATACCCTATGGGATTGTAAATACATTCACATAACTTTTAAAAGTCTGTGTTGCGCAATATCCTCACCATGTTGAAACATAACTAACAATAATGGATTTAGCCTACACAAAATAGAAAAGAGGTGAAAGAACCATTGACTTCTTACATAGATGTAAAACCCTCACAACATGAATATCTCACACCTTACCAAAATGACACCTCATCAAGATGTTCATCAACAACACACACCCTAAGCTCATACATCATATGTACATTAGCTACTTGTAAATGTAAAAAGACATCAAAGAGAAAGGCATGGGCCTAGATCAAGGACTTATTGACAATGGAGTCATAAATATATATAAGAAAAACACATAAGAGTGGGGTCACTCAAATGATAAAACATGATATTGGAAAAAAGAGAGTAATTGATGGATCCATAGATAAATGACATGTCAATGTGGTTATTGTAATGCCTAACACATCAAACCCACCTTATCAACAAACATTCTAGCAAAAAAAACCTATAAAAATAAACCATGATTTATCAATAGCCATATCAAGAACCTCAACAACAACAATATCAAAAGAGGCGCATATATCATTCCACCAAGAACCAACAAATCAAATGAATTCCATAATATTTGTACTTGGGTAAAGGCCATGTATCCATAATAAGCCAAATAGAGTCTATACTCCCTTAGAGGAACCACTTGATGTCATTTTTTACAAATTCACCAAAGACAACCTCATTATCTATCCGTAGACCCAAACATTAGACATCAGTCAACCTAAGGCCACATGGTACAATGAAAATGACTTTTGTGGTTTTCATTGTGTTAAAGGACATCACACCATCAAGTGTATAAAAGTTAGGATATATGTGAAAAACCTCATAGATTGAAAATAAATAATAGTGGGGATTAGAAATTTGGTCAAAAATTATAATAAATTAAATCAAAAATAAAATTCCTAAATGGGTCAATACCTACCATACTGAGCCAACAGTAGCAGATCAGAAACACAGATCCCTTGTTAGTTTTCCTTTTTCAATTTCTTCAATTTCTGATGTTTTACATTTCTAGAGAGATTTTAAATGTATGTTAATTAGATATTCAATCATAACATTTTTGAAAGATAAATGCCATTCTAAATACTAGATTTGCCATATTTGGGTTTACATGTATCTAACCAGACTCCTACTAAATATCATTGATAAGGTCAACCTTGTTATGGACTCTTTCGATTTTTCATTTCTTCCTAATCAACTAGCAATCAGAAGTTTGTGAGTAGACTGAACAGAAGTTCAATGTGAATTGGTGTTGTTTGACTTCGAGAAAGATTTGGAGGACCAGTTTAAAATAAAATAGAACTTTAATTATCCTTTATCTTGCATTTAAAGAGCAATAATTACTCTTATGTGCCAGTGAATGTGAGACTAGGTAGATTCGATTGATACATTTTTGTTTGGTTGGCATCATTATTGATTTTTTCTCTAAAGGAAATAATATGATAGATACATTTATATATGAATATGGTTGGCATCACAAGTATCTGTATTCTCATTGCCTTTCTATCGTTGCATGAGATCCAATGAAACATAGGGACTCATTGTTTCCCTAGTTAATTATGATAATTGTATCATTGGTGATAACACAGTCCCAAGCTAGTGTTGAGATCCAAGGATGCAATAAAAAAGCGACAAGTTTAGAACTTCATGATAGTTCAAAGCATGAAGTCTTAGATGCATAGGACAACAGTCTAAACATAGGACAAAATAGAGAAATATTTAGTATCTTATTGAGCTTCACTTTGTTTTGAGAATAGTTTAATATTCTCTAGTAAACAAGGCCAACCATGTGAAGGTGGAAGCTCATTTGGCCCCACCCCTCTCCCCCTAACATCACTCTACATTCCCTGTTAACATCTAATATTCATTCTTTCTTTCAACCATTAATAAAATGTAACATTCAATCAATATCACATGATAACATTCATTAACACATTAGATTCATTAACATGCAACATTCATCAATATTCTGCATTAACACATAATTCATGAACATTCATTAGCACATAATTAAGTTCATTGAGACATAAAATTAAATCATTAGCAATTAAGGTATGTAGATGACAATCATTTCTTTTTTTTCTTTCTATTTCTTTTTTCTATGTAAGCTCTAAGAGGAGCATCCGTGTCATCATCAATTCCCCCCCCCCCATTAGTTGTTCTGTTCTCTATTCTTGATGATCTCAAATTCCTATGCTATTGCAAAGGGGGGTCCTCTATAATAAAAAATAAAAGAGTTAAATTAAAAATAATTTATTATAATTGTTACAAGTATTTAATTATTTTAAATAACATAACTGTTGCACTCTTTACTTGATCTGATCACATCATTTTGTCTAGACTTAACATCAACGCGCTCATGAACATCGACCCCTTGATCCTCTATAGCTGCTATACAAAATGTTACGTTAATCCAAACACCAATTGCAATTACATATAAAAAATTTAATAGCAAATGTATACCTCCACCACTAGGATGCACATCATGCAAACCTTCAGCATCCACAGATTGTGTAGAAGGATTGTCAGGCTACATTCCAACATCCTACGCATTGTTATCATTGCTTGCTTAAAACAGATATATTCACTTTATATTGGATCTTAACATCAAATAGACTAATTGGTAAAGTATTCAATTTGAAATAAATTTCATTTAGCTTATTTACCTATGGCTCAGATGCATCATTATTAGAACCTTCCACACTGATTTCAGCTCATAGCCATTCAGCCATGACTCTATAGCCTTGTTGGAAGCCAATTCTCTTAGCCTCTTCTATGAGGCATCTCTTGAACTCTAAGCCCTGCATTTTTGCGTGGTATGGTGAATTTTACTTGCATTGTTTCATCAACCAATGGAGGGTAGTTAAAATATCAAAAGGAAATGGTAAATAGTTAGCAAGGTTTCCAACCCTTGTTACACCTTATTTTGGTCATGTTGAAGTTGTTCTAAACTATCTTTGGTGTTTGGGAGTCCTAGAGGATCCAATTGAACTCTTGGTTGGGTGTGTAGAATAAAGGTCAAGTGTTGCAATCTGTCCTATGACTGCTAATAGAAAGTTTTCCTTAGACCTATTTTTTTTGGGTTGTGTTGATGTTTTTTTTGGTTTCCATTTATGTTAGAGGGTTGGAGTTTTCCAAAACACTTAGTGTCAAGGTTGGGTGTATGAGGCCTTGAATGGTACAAGGGAGAAGTAACTAGTATGCAATCTTATGTGATGAGTTGGGTCCATGAATTAAAGGAGCAGTTGTAACAGCAGATTAGTTCCTTGTTTGAAGGTGAATCAAGCCTTGAATGTTCTTGTGGAGAATAGAGGATTGGGGTGATAACTTGAATTGCTTAGTTGTTCCAAGGTGCTAGGAGTTTGTTGGTGCTTCCAAAGCGTGTTACTCTGCATCATATATTGGTGTGGAGGAACATTAAGATCAAAGTTGAGGATCAAGAGCATAAACAAGCTAGTCTATCCTAGCATTTCCCATCACATTATATAAAAAAATTGATACAATTTTCATTTACTAATACTTACAACTCGTGCTTCAAGTTTTGAAAAACCACCAGAGCCAAGCTTGTGTGTCCTGTGCTTTTCCAGTCTTGCCTTTGTTGCCTTTGATGTGTTAGGCAATCTATGAAAAGTTTGAAATATGTTAGATAGTATAAATATAGAGGTTAATTAGTACATAATTACATTCTCAATAGTATCACATACCTTGCTGTACTCTCTACTGGTGTAATATTATTTTTCTTGTCAGCTTTATACTTTCCATCCAAAATCAAAGCCTACCACTTAGCCTCAGGAACATAGGGAGGAAGCTCATACCTGGGGTTATCCCGTAAATTTTTTCTGTACTGGTCCCTAATATACTTCAAACATAAATCAGCTTTTTTAAGGAGCTTGTTTCTCTTGAATGCATGAGGTCCAAAGAGTTGGGTCATGCTCTCTATAAGATCATCCTTCAACAGTTTGTCTTGGTTATTCCACCTTTTAAGTAAAAAAAAAAACATGTTAGACTCATAAATGAAGTGAAGCTACCTTTAATATAGTTCAAGAAATGGATGAAAAGGAAAACTATTCTAGCAATGATATGAAATCAAAATAGTGGTTTGGGGTTTTAGTTAGGATATGATGTTCCACTAGGTACGCAGGGTGGGCCTGAATATTCACAAACACTCATCACCAAGTTTTCTCCAAAAAACATCATTCCCTACAAAACAATCATGGGATCATTATTTGATGAAGAGTGATCAAAAAATAAATTACTATTATATCACTATAGAATAATAATAACTTTAAAGTACCTAAAACTTTGGCTACTTTTAATGGAATGCCTTCATCGTCACTGACGATCAATATGACATCCTTCACTGTTCCCATACTAGGAAGATAGGAACATCTAGGAAATGATGTTGCAGCTCCTATTGCAAAAAGTTTCATAAGTCTTTGTCATGAAGTATAAAAGAACAAATGATAATTGATGTTAAAAAGTTGTAAAAAAAAAACTATTTGTTGTTGTCATAAGAGAGAAAAAGAGGGATTTGTGTACTAGTAGATGGTGCAACAGTCGATGAGTGTAAGTTGCATGTTGTCAACTCAGCAATCGAAAAGAGATTTGTGGTTGTCCTGGATGGAGGCAACGTCATCATAGGATTCAATTGATTTGAAGTTGAAGAATATAATTGTTAGAGCATGCATAAATATAGAATGCATGGATTGGCATGGACAAGATTGTTAGAGCATTAAAAAAAGGATTGTTCGAACATGTATTGTCAATGATTATGATCATTCCTATATATATTCAGTGGAAAACACAAGTGGGGAATGGAACATGCGATCTTCCTGAACCACCTGCAGCACCCTCATCATGGGAATGGGGCTCAAAATCACGCAAAAAACTCTGTAAAGACAACGCATCCATATTTTAATTAATTCCATAAAAGAGCATAACATAAAAACCATTAGTGAACTCTTGTTATAATTAAAAATTTCATTAATACTTACTTTTAAGGTTTCAGAGGTGTGCAACAATTCAGATCCCCTATCTTTTATTTCCTGAGTAGTAGGCTTTATGGTTGCCAAACGTATAATTTCTCTACCAATTTTCTTTAGCAACTTTTTAATCAAACCGATCGGGTCATCGATCTCTGCTAAATCAATATAGAAAGGGTCCTCCTTAGGGTGGGGATGCTAAGGGATTGCAAGTTCCTTTCCTTCCCTCTGACCATTGGCCCTCTATGACAACAATAGTATTAGTATTATCAAAATTACTCCAAAACAATGAAGAAAACAACATTAAAAAAAAAACATTTTTCTTCTATCTAGTTTGCACAATTACAATGAGTTTTACCTACTCATGTGTAGATGAGCTGGGAACATCGCCAGCATCCCCTTCTGGTGGTTGCTCCATATTGTGCCCCTGTGTCAAAGATCAAGTATAAAAATGTTAGCCAAAATTTTATTGACTAAATGGTATGTTGGAGTCATTGATTAGAAGTTGGTTTAATAGTATGTACCACCCCCATGATAGTAGCCTCATTTGTATCTATGCGGTTCAAATTATAATCAATAACAAGCTCTTCCCCTGCATGTATTGATTTTATCGCATAGATGAATACACGATTTCCCTTGCGCACCTCAAATATGAAATTGGGTTGCTTTATAGTTGACCTAGGTCGTGTACTATTTATAAAATCGGCAATGTTCCCTATTGTTCTTGGCCTTCCATCAATGTATATAGCCACACTTTTACTTTGATTATTGTTTTTCTATTGTATATAATTTTCCGAGAGGGTATACCTACGCATACTTTTTTTTTTATTGAACAATATGCATCCAACTTTTGTAATCGTAACATGGTCCAACATACTCCATAAATTTAGAAACTTTGTTGTAAGACACCTTTATGTCGTCCATAGAAAATAGGCCCAAACCATGTAATGATTATGGTGCTATGCGATATATCCTTTTGTTAACACAAAAATCAGTGTTTATTGGAGGAAGTTCCTTGGGTACCCAATGTTTCTATAGATGTTGGTACCTCAAGGGCACCTCGATGTCACCTTCCATCTCATTATCATAAGAACATGACCCCACTTGAGCAAGGAAAAATTTCATGTGTTTATTGAATTTCCTTCTAGTCCTTTGACCTCTAGTTAATCTCCCTGTTCTAGATAAACTGCATGTCTCACTTTCCTCTTCTATTCCTATATTTCCCTCACTCGAGGAAGACACTTTTGACAAATACCTATTCATTGGTACCTGCAAATGGGAGAGATCTTAGAAGACATCAATCTTACTATTGATAAGTGTATTAAATAGACTGTCTATAAGACTTACACCTGTCGATCCATGAGACTATGCGGGATGCTCCTGAAAGGGGTTCAATTTCTTGCAAATGTAATTCAATTATCGTGAGCATAATCACATCCATCATAAGCATCACATAAAAATTTAAAAAATTAAAAGGTACACAATATAACACTTAAATCAGGCTCACATTATAAGCCTACTAGGGAAGTAGGCCTATGAAGTGCTAAAATTGGGTTTTTGTATCAGTAATGAGTTGAGGGCTTAGTCACCTTGGGGACATGCTATTTGAAGTTGTTTGATGTGTGTGGAGGTGGAGGAAACACCTAGTTAAGGTGAAGTCAAGTTTGGCGCCTATTGAGGCATTGTGAGCATTTGATAGTTTGTTGATTAGATTGCTTGGATGAATCCATTGGATGGATTGAGGGATATTCATGAGATTATTCCAAAGATGTAGAACCTAAGGTGGCATAAGGATTTGGTGTGCACTCTGCTGGTTATGGAGTTGGCTTGGATCAAAGAGAGGGATCTTATAAAGATGCTTGGTTGGTGTTGTGAGAACACTATGGAAGTCCCTCTTATTATGAATGATTGCAAGTCCACCTAGGGTCTTTGCATCACCTATAGAGGTAGAATTATTAACCAAAAAATTGGGTAAGCACTTATATTATGTTTTCCCTATGAATTTTATTCTAGGTACAACTCCCTTTTATAGATATTTAATGAATTCCCTTTTCTAAACTAAACACTTATAAATGCTTTTGACCTAAAAGAAAATAAGGCTCAATATATTCACGCATCAATATGCATTTTAAATAGTTTTATTTAATTAATTTATATTAATAGTTAATTTAGATTAGTAGTATTCTATTTGTAGTTGAAACTTGTAGCTTTTAAATAGATAATGAATAAACTATGTAACCATATATATAGGACAAATATATTTCTATCAAGAAATGAATATTAAATAGATTAAGGATTGATGGCATACCTCTAAATTTCATCATCATCATCCTCATCATCATCATCATCATCATCCTCATCATCATCATCATCATCCTCATCATCATCATCATCATCCTTGCCATCGTCATCGTCATCATAATTGTCATTGTCATCGTTGTCATCGTCATCATCAACATCAGCATCATCAACATCAACATCATCTTCAACATCATCATCAATAGTGGCATCATCGTCATCATCATCATCTTCTTCTTCATTAAAATTTGTGTCAGGAACATCATCCAATAACTGTTGATCATGATCACCATCTACATCATCTTCTACTTCTTCATTATCTTCTTCTTCCATCGCATTATACTTTATTGGCCTTCCTCTCAGTTCATGTCTAATAACAAATGACCAACCCAATTTATGTGGAACCTCTGAGTAAAATACCTACTCACATTGGCTTGGAAGAACATAGGGCTCATCCCCAACTGGCTCAAATGACCTTGTATTAACCATTGTAAATCCATTATCATGTTCAATAACAGTTCTATCAAGATCATTTGGATTAAGTCCTAGCCTGTACCATTTGACAACGAAGAGTACTAATTTGAAGGAACTAAAGTCACACTCAAGTATATCATCCAAAATGCCATAGTATCAATTTTTAGACTCTCAAGGATGTAAGTCGTTTCTAGATGAAATATTAGTCACTTGAAAGACTGCAATTATTCCTAAATCACAAGTTTTCTTCGTGTCATCCAACACTTTGACGCAAAATTTTTGACCATTATAGAACATAGCCTTGTGGTGTTTAACCTACAATAATATGTGAAACATTTCAAAATTATTGTATCGTGAGTTGATAAACATACGGGTGATTAATAAATTTGTACGTATCGAAAAATCTCTTAAACCACATGCTAAATCTATTTTCCTTTGCGTAACATTGGAATCTCCATTACGATGAGCTTCTTTAACCAATGAAGATACACCTTCCCATGTTAACGTGTGACTAGAATGTTGACATTGTTCAATCCATACCATCATCCAATCAAGATTGTTTGTAATATACAAATGTAGTGCATCCCACTCTCGAGTGCATGTACAAAAATAATATAAACAACTTACAATTGATTTATTTTGAAGATTAAGGAATAATTTATTACAATAACATCTTATAATTTATTACCTCTCACTTTCCTCAATGTACCTTTCCCAATCAAGTACTTCCCTTCTAATTTTTTAAAAGGCTCGAGATCCCAAATGCGATCTACATGGATATTTGATGCAAACTTAGGAAGATATTCAGTAGTGTACACCATAGTCTGGTATACCATATATCCCTCTACCATAGAACCCTCAGGATGTGCTCTTTTTCAAACCAAAGCCTTCAAAGATTTCAAGTGCCTCTCAACCATCCACATTGACCTGGTGTGTACAGGTCCACACAATTTAATCTCCTCAACTAGGTGTATGAGGTAGTGTTCCTGTGCATTGAAAAAAGTTGGAGGTAGACACTTTTGCATTTCACATAGTAAATGAGGAATTCTTCTCTTCCAATAGTTTATATCTTCTTTATGGATTTCTTTAGATGACAACCACCTACATTAAGAGATTCAAGTCACAAAAAATATATAGATACGAGACTTTACAAAATAATATACAATAGATTACATAGCAAGAAAAAAAAATCGCGAATATAATAAATATAAATATATACAACAAATTGAATAGATATTACTGCTTACCTCATGTATTTTCCAAGATCGTATATCACTTGTTTGATGTTATTGTTGAAGTGCTCTGTGAGAGATAGAGGAAGCATGTACTGCAGTAATTATAAACCAATCATTTCATTGTTTTCTAACATAACATAAAAAACAATACATGTAGTTTATGAATATATTGTAAATATAGAAGAACATAACTTACGTTGATGAAAGTATGCCAATCATGCATTTTGAGCCCTGGCCCAAATTCACTTTTTTTTATATGAGATTGTTTATGTTCGCAGCAAATCCTATGGGAAATCAAATTTTTTGTATGACTTCTTTTATGGCATCACTTTGCTGCTTCGTTAATAACCAAGGAAGGGCACTTATATTAATCTGATCTCTGTTTCTATTTGAGTGAATGAAATTCTTCAATGCATGATTGGATTCATGAATGTCATTACAATTTTTGACAATTTTTTCTTTGTCATGCCTTCCATCCAATATTTTCCACAATGTCTCTGTTATATTCTTTCCAATATGCATAGTATCAAACAAATGCACAATTTGTAAGTGCTTGTAGTAGGGCAACCTACTAAATTGTCTGGGATAGCTTTTTAGTCCCTTTGGAAGGTTGTTAGTACTGCCTGTAGACACCTAAAAAACCTTTAGAAAATAAAGTATTTTTATTTTCTAAAAAATTCCTGATGACATCATCATTTATTAATTAATTAATTATTTAATTTATTTATTTATTTTTATGCCATTAAATCCCTTTATCTTAATTTAAAATATTTAATTAAGGAATCCCTCCCAAAAATGTTTAAATCTTATTTAAACATTATTTCCTTATTTATTAATTATTTAATTAATAAATTGACCAAAAAACCCAAAATAAATAAAAAATTTATTTTTTGCCCAAAACTTGGCCAATTTCCTTAAGACCACTAACCTCTTCCAAAATCTTCTAATCCTTCTTTAATTTTAATTAAAGGCTAATCCCATCATTTCCTACCCCTAATCCCAACTCAAAATATTTAATTAAGATTAAATATTAATCCTCATGTTTATTAAAAAAGTTTTAATAAATATCTCCTCAACCCAAACCCTTGAAATAAATAAAACTTTATTTATTTCATAAAATCTTATCCTAGGAAGTTCTAGACTCTTCTAGAAAGTCTTCATCCTCATCCAAAGCCTAGACTCTTCTAGAAGATGTCTTTAACCCTAATCCTAATCCCCTCCTAACCTTGTCACATTCCCTAAACATGAGTTAAGACTTGCTAACTCAAGCCAAAGTTAACAAATATCTCCTCCTTCACCCACCCTCATTAATTGCAATCCACTTGCCATCCACTTGCCTAGTCCTAAGCCATCTCTAACCCTTCCTCTAATCATTTTTACAACCCTAAGCAAGCTTAAAACCTCCCTAAACCCTCAAATTCGAATTTCATGGTATCTCTCACAAATATCTTCAACCACAAAACTTTATAAAGCCCACAAAGTCATAAATGTTCTTACAAAGCACTTATGAAGGGTCTTTATGAAGATTTTATCCCTTGAGCCTCCTTTGTTGACTCATCCTTCCCCTTTCCTCCATCCTCTCACCATGTGACATGTGTCACTCCTTGATTTGTTGTAAGGAAGCACAATCCATGTGCTCTCCTCTCATGCAATCTAAGCCCTCCATGAGCTTTTTCTCATCCTTGCATCTTAGCCCTCAATCCCTCAAGCCTCTTGCCTATAAATTGGATCCTTCCCCTTTGCAAAATAACACAATCCATGAAGTAAAGTTATAATGCTATTTTGAGAGCCAAATCCATACTAAAGCCATCTATCCACACCAAAAATCCACAATCATCCATTGAAGCCTTTGGAAGCATATTGAGCATACATCCTATCCATTTAGATAAAGCTACTCAACAAGAGAGCTTCTTATTGAGAGAGTCCATTAATGGCTCATATTCTCAATTGAGAGCTCATCTTAGTCTATCTTGAATTTTATGAATTTTGTTTAGTTTGTAGAAGCTTTATTTAAATTTGTTTTCTATTAGCATACTAACATTGCTCATATACATTTTGGCACGCCCGGTGGGACCCCGCATGGGTCATCTTCATTAGCTTTTTTAGTCAAGTTTTGTATGTCATTTGCTGATTTTGGCTAATTTTTCTTGTTTTTGTGATTGGTAGGATTGTATAAATTGGTTTTGTAGGTCCACATGAGCATGAAGAAGACAAAGGAACTCATAGTCTATCTCATAGTATTTGCAGATTTTTCAAGCTTATAGGTGGACAAAGCACTTGGAATTCTTCTTCCTCTTCTTGTCTATATTCTTCTTATTCCATCTACTTCTTTTTCTTCTTCTTGTGGGAGATCTTGGCCATTTTTTTTTTAAGGAAGCAAAATCATACACACTTCTTTTTAGTGCTTAAAATGAACCCCCAAATCATACTTAAATCCATTAAAAAATTAAAAATTTGCAAAAAAGAAAAAATCTTTTAACAAGTGAAACTAAACCAATCTAATCATTTGCATCCTTGCAATATCAAGGTTTTAGATGCATTCATGCAAAGTTAGGAACACTTCATTTTTGGGAATTTAAAAAGAACTTCAAGTTTCCATTTCAAAAGGTTCAAAATCAACACTAAGTGCACACTAAAATCTAAATCAAACTCAAAGCATCAATCAAGGATAAAATGAACCTCATTTGAAAATATTTTAAAGTTCTTTTAAAAATCTCATGAAAACTAAGAGTCCTAAAACTTTTGTTATTTGTTCCAAACAAATGTCTTGCAAAATCTTGAATGTTTCTTAGGTTTTTCATGCATCAAAACAATCTAGGAATATCATTTTTGGGCTTAAAACATGCAAACTAGAACACAAAATCTTGAATGAAAAGAAAAGTCCAAAGAGTCATTTTCACTTTTGAGTCCAAAACAATCTTGAATGATCTAAGGTTAAAACAAAGCACTTCAAAGTTCTTAAAACAACACACAAAATCTCAATCTTGAATGCTCAAAGGAAAAAACTTGAATGTTTAATCACTTGTCTTTGAATGCATGTTGCTAAAATCACTCTTGAGTGCCATGGATTAAAATCAAAGTTTGTTTTTTTATGAATGCATGATTAAAACAACAAATCAAATCTTGAATGCCATAGATCAAATAATCATCTTTTGGAGCATAAAAAGAATCTACATTTTTGTAATCTTTTAAGTTATAAAAACAAATAAAAATGCTTTGAGTGAGTTTGTCGTTGGACTCACCCTCTTTAATCATCAATCAATTTAACCATTGGTTGCAATCTCAATGCCATCTATGGGGATAGGTCCACCTAAGAGGGTTTTAAGTGCTCCACGCAAATCAAACTCCACTCACTTGGGTTTTTAGTAGTTTTTCTAAGCTAGAAAATTCCTTGAATGCGCATTAATCTCGCTCACACTTCATTTGGGCATAAAAATTGGACAAATCTTGACGTGGAGGGCCTCCGTGCGCGCGCTTGAAATCGAATCTCACACACCTTTATTTTGGGCTTAAAATAAACTCACACTCAATCTTGAATGCCTTCAACAAAAATCAATCGATACTTGACATGGAGGGCCTCCGGGCACACGGGTTTACCTTCTTGTTGACCCTAACTCTTCTTCTTGTTTGCATTCTTCGATCAATTTTATTTTTGTCAACACTTCAAAGTTGGAGTAAACATTGTATCTTAAACATGAGTGCTTGCAAAGTCTAGATCAAAAAACTTAAGCATCAGTTGGTAAAAGAACAAGCGTGTTTTTTAGCCCAAGATCATCCAAGTCTTCTCTCCCCTTGTCGTCTTTCGAGGCCATCTTGGGTGCATAAGATTAGGATCCAAAATCTTGTCTTAGCTTTTTAGGAGGCTTGCTTGGGGATTTCATCACCCCTTGGGACGACCTCAACTCCAACGTTCTAGCAGAGTATAAAGATCGGGAGGTGAATCCAAAGACACCTCTCTTGGGATCAAAATTTTGTCACTCAGGCTAAGCGTCAAGGAACTTTATACCCTTGAGAAGTGAAAGAGGAGAAGTGGGTTACCGCTCCTCTCGGCTGTGTGACATCTTTTTGGTTTCATCTACAGATTTGGGCCTCACGTACCTTGTGTATATCGAGGACTCCCTAGCTAAACCAAATTTCATCCTTGTAGAAAGCTTCCTAAGATGTTGGTGTGTTTAAAGTGCTTGCTCAAAACTTTTGTCTGCTTATTTGTTCATAGCTTTTGAATGAATGTTTGCCAATTTTGGTCGAAATCCCAGAAAAGCAAAAATCTTCCAACTCAAGGCATACTTAGCGTAGTCACTGCCTCATCAAAAAATCATCCAAGCTCCCCCGCTGCAACCAAATCTATCTAGTTCCTTGCTTTAGAAAAATCCCAAATCCAAAGTCTCTTCAAATCATCCCCCCCTAGCCAGCTAGAAACCCAATCCAAAATCACACCCAAGCCTTTAGAGAGTTGTTGTCATTCTGCTAGAATTTGCTATCCAATCAATCCGACTAATCCACCAGCCTCACCAAGGTTATCCCTTTGACAGAGCTTTGTCTAGGGTAATCTAGCTTTGTCACTTGTTATCCCTCATCACCTTGAGCTAAAGGTTGGGATCCACAAGTGGTCAATCTCATGTCATGCCCATAGGATCATTAGTCTATCCTTAAGTTGACACAATCTCCACCAATCCAGCGCATAGGAAAGCAAAACTCTCACTTTTTGACAGCATTCCCTTGAAGTGTTCCATCCACAGGAAAGCCAAAAATCTCCAGCCAATCCTCCTTAGGTCTGTCATGCAGCTTTGACTCTCCCTAGGAAATATTTCATCAGCCAATCCAAAATTTGTGCTTAATCCAAATCCAACCATGAGCTTCCGTGTTCATCCATATGCAAGACCCCATCCCCATCAAACTCATCATCAAAGCATGAAGTACCAATCCTATCATGATGTGTTTGGTCGCATTGTCCTTGCTCCCGCCACCTCCTATTCCAATGATGATGAAAATCTTGTTGACTATGACAGGTATATTGAAAGCCTTAGAAACATTCCCCCAAGCATCCCCCAAAATCCAAGAGTTATTCCAAACTATCTAGTCATGCCATCTGATATTCCAGCTTCCCCTCCATCACCCCATCAACCAAGCTTCCAATCTTCCACCCCCATCACACTAGCTATTCCTGTCAATCCACCTCCACCTTCAACACACGAGTCTCCAAGGAATCTCCTAGAGGAAATACAAGAAAAGTTGCCTCCAACAGTCGATAAGCCATGTCATCTAATCCAACCATGTGTAGTAGTCAGTGATGAAGCTTCCCCATCAATAATATCACCTCCATCTTCCATAGCTATCATCCCCATACCATCCATCAAATTGCTTAAAATCCTTCCACTTCCCGCAAGTATCAAAATCCCACCACCTATCAAATCCCTCCAAATCCTATCCACATCGCCTCCAAGCATTTCCCAAATCTCTCATAATGACCCTTATGCATCCATCTTCTACTCACCCATCTCCACTACTGAATCCCCCATCTATCCATCCGCTGCCTTTGAAGAATCCATCCCTTCACCTCCTATCGCACCATCCACTCCAAACCAATCCTATCAAGATCTTGCCCAAAAGTATGTTGACATCCCCCAAAGCATAAATGAAGATATCATCGTACCATGTCTTCCATCCATAGTGCAGTCACCATCTCCTCCATCTCCAAAACCTCAAGCCATATCTCCTCTACTACAAGATATCTTGTCATCCCACCAGCTACATCAAGATCCTATCCTTCCATCTCCCCCGCTCCATGCTTCCATCTTACCACCTATCCAAGCTATTCCACCATCTATAATCTACCCTCTTGGTTCACTTACATTCATCCATGGTGGCCCTCTCTCGGCAGAAGAATTAAGAACAGTATCTCCCCATTGCAATACACCTAATAAATCACTTCTACCATTTTCTACAAGCAAAAAGTTTCCTCAACTTGTTCAAATTCTCAATCGATGGCATTATCAAGGTCAAGGTTTAGGACCACAAGAGCAAGGAATCAGAGAGCCTATTATTGCACAAAAAAATCTAGGATTTCATGGTCTTGGATATGTATCCAAAGGCTCACCATCTAAAGGTGTTGGTACACCACACCCCCAAACCAAGCCTATCTCCAAGCCCACCATGCCAGCCTCCCAACACTCCTTCAAGAAATCTTATTTCATCCCCCCTCCACCATCTTTGCAACCCAAAACAACCTACCATATCCCCCCTTCATCTGCTAAATCCATTTTGGGTCCCTATGTCCCAAAATCTACCATCCTCCATCCTCCTATTAGCCATCATAAAAATCCTATTCCATCCATTCCTATGCAAGATCAACAAAGGCACATATCAGGGCACATCATCCATCATCATCCCCCTACATGCTCTTTCATATCCTCTCCATCTCACAAAGCTTCTCCTAACCATCTTCCCAAAGCTTACCACAACAATGTGAATGCCAACTTCAAAATGCATAAAGCTAAAAATCCACATCCTAGACAATCATATGTCCATTCTAAAAGACATACTCCAAAAAGGCAAAATCCAATCAAAGAATGCAAAACAATGCAAAAGCCTATGAAAAGAAAATCCAAAACCATGTGGATCCCTAAGAAAAAAGTTGAAACCCAATGCATAATGGCATCCACCATTGCTAATCCCCCATCTAGTGACTCATGTCCCCCATCTCCTAACTCCATCTTGGGTGCCTATATCCCCAAGCACGCTTCCACAAATCCTCCATCACGCCCGCATCTACCATCTATCCTCCATATGCTCTTTTCACACCTGTTCCAACATGTGCCAATGTTGCTCTTGCAAGCATCCCCATCTCATGCTCCTTTCCAGCATTTTCATCCCTCCATCTCCTACCATCAATCCCATCTGGCAACAAAATTGAACATTCCAACAGCCAGTGAAAAATCCCAAAAAAGCCAAAATAGCTGAAGAAAGCCAAAATCATTCCAGCTAAGTCCAAAGTCAAAAAGTCAAAAAAGAAAAGAAAAGAAAAAGCATCCACTGGTGAAAACTTGGCAATTCAAGCGCCTTGGACAAGTACCATGATGAAAACTTGGCAAACAAGCATCATGCGTAATCCCGCCATCCCCAGCTTAGCCTATCACCCTCATGCTTTTGGTCATTTCTTGACATCCAACTCCATCTTCCAATCTATCCACCTATCCTCCACCCTCCATCTTCCATCTCACACCATCCACTTATCTCCTGTAACTTCAGCCAACCATCCCAGCTATCACCCATCTCCCTAGCCCCTTCAGCTTTTTCCATCCTAGCTTCAATCCTATCACATCCATCATAAGACCTCCTTCTGCATGTTATCTTCTGATTGGGGGCACTATATTCCTTGGAGATCTTATCTTTTCCATCCTCCCTTGTCATTGGTATCTAGCTCTAGGCTATCCTCATGCAAACCCAATGTCATCTCTTTATATCCATCATAATCCTAGCTATCTACCATCCTATCCAGCCATCTCATCCTGCTCCTCTAGCTATCCTTGGTCACAAAATCTCTCATCATCATTGGATGCATCCTGCCAAATCCATATCTTTTGCTATCACCCCACCCTTAGCTTTCGCATCTTGCACAACATCGAACCATCCCGCTATCCTATCATCCTGAGCTTTTGCCTACTTGTAACTATCTTGGTCAACTTCAGCTTGTAAATATCTTGGTCTGTCAGCTTGTACATCCTCTTTAGCTTAGTACCATTGTATCTATCTAGCTTTTGTGTCAGTTCCTCCTTGATTAGCATCTTGCACCCATCACACATCTTGGTTAGCTATTCCAATGCATTCTTTAGGTAGATTTTCTGTCACCAAAGTGTTATCTTTCTTAGTTCAGCTTGTCAGACGCATCACTCATCCAAATCCACTAGCTTAGGTGCTCTCCGATAGGTCCTTGCAGGATATAGCTTTCCTCATGTCTGATCTTGGTCCGGTAGTACCTCGTCCTACCCATCTCGTTGGCAAATGGTTCTCTTTTGGATTTTTGCTTTCTTTTGATTTGGACTCTTCCCTTTTGGGTCTTGAAGTATCTTTTCCAAGCAATCTTTTTGTTCCCTCCTCAAGGTTGCCACGATCTTCCATATCATGGTATGCTATGAATGGGGCACTCTAAGTGTACGGTTTTGATCAAGTCTTTCGTTTGTTTCTTTTTTGCTTGTGGGTTACCCAGTGTTGGTTCCACATTGTTTCCTCTGGGTTTCATGTGTGATACTGGGGCAATCCTTGTGTGTTTTTTTTGAGTCAGTTCGTCAGTCCTCTAGACAGTTGGTGAAAAGGCCTTGATGTTCTTGGTAACCTTGGCAATTAACCAACAATCCTATAGCAAATCTAGTGCTCAACTACATGGTGGTACTTCTCTTTGAAGTATCCCCCCCGCTCAAAAAGCTTCAATGGTTTTCCTTCATCTCCATTATCCCCCATCCATATCCAGCATCTGTCTCTCCTACCCTAGCTTATGCATCAGTATCTCTTTGAATCACTCATCACTCTTAGCTTTAGGGATCCACAATCCTAGTCTTAGGGATCCACCAATCCAAATCAATCCACCAAGCCTCATCTTTCGAGATCCACAATCCTAGTCCTAGGGATCTCCAAAACCCATCTTTCGCCAATCTAACTCTTTGAAATCCTGTTGCATCAGATTTTTTAATCCCCTCATCCATCTCCCCATCCTGGATTCCTTTTATAGCACTCCGCTCCTTCATCCTCTGCAATCCCTGAGATCTTAAGCTTGCTTCCTCTTGTGCCTCTGATTCTCCCTTTATCATTCTCCCATAGTGAGATTTTGAGCTAATTCAACCCCTTCTCTTTGCCAATCTGAGTTTCCTTTCTCATCTTAGATTCTTGTACTTTTCAAGAAGTCACCGAGCCTCGCTTTCTCTCCCCACCACCTTCTTGAGGGGGCATCTCATAGTCCATTCTCTCCTCTTCTGCTCCAGCCTTGGGCATCTTATTTTCTTATCTTTGATGTCATGCCACTTGCGGCATCACATCAAAGAGGGGCAAAATGTAGACACCTAAAAAACTTTTAGAAAATAAAGTATTTTTATTTTCTAAAAAATTCCTGATGACATCATCATTTATTAATTAATTAATTATTTAATTTATTTATTTATTTTTATGCCATTAAATCCCTTTATCTTAATTTAAAATATTTAATTAAAGAATCCCTCCCAAAAATGTTTAAATCTTATTTAAACATTATTTCCTTATTTATTAATTATTTAATTAATAAATTGACCAAAAAACCCAAAATAAATTAAAAAATTATTTTTTGCCCAAAACTTGGCCAATTTCCTTAAGACCACTAACCTCTTCCAAAATCTTCTAATCCTTCTTTAATTTTAATTAAAGGCTAATCTCATCATTTCCTACCCCTAATCCCAACTCAAAATATTTAATTAAGATTAAATATTAATCCTCATATTTATTAAAAAAGTTTTAATAAATATCTCCTCAACCCAAACCCTTGAAATAAATAAAACTTTATTTATTTCATAAAATCTTATCCTAGGAAGTTCTAGACTCTTCTAGAAAGTCTTCATCCTCATCCAAAGCCTAGACTCTTCTAGAAGATGTCTTTAACCCTAATCCTAATCCCCTCCTAACCTTGTCACATTCCCTAAACATGGGTTAAGACTTGCTAACTCAAGCCAAAGTTAACAAATATCTCCTCCTTCACCCACCCTCATTAATTGCAATCCACTTGTCATCCACTTGCCTAGTCCTAAGCCATCTCTAACCCTTCCTCTAATCATTTTTACAACCCTAAGCAAGCTTAAAACCTCCCTAAACCCTCAAATTCGAATTTCATGGTATCTCTCACAAATATCTTCAACCACAAAACTTTATAAAGCCCACAAAGTCATAAATGTTCTTACAAAGCACTTATGAAGGGTCTTTATGAAGATTTTATCCCTTGAGCCTCCTTTGTTGACTCATCCTTCCCCTTTCCTCCATCCTCTCACCATGTGACATGTGTCACTCCTTGATTTGTTGTAAGGAAGCACAATCCATGTGCTCTCCTCTCATGCAATCTAAGCCCTCCATGAGCTTTTTCCCATCCTTGCATCTTAGCCCTCAATCCCTCAAGCCTCTTGCCTATAAATTGGATCCTTCCCCTTTGCAAAATAACGCAATCCATGAAGTAAAGTTATAATGCTATTTTGAGAGCCAAATCCATACTAAAGCCATCTATCCACACCAAAAATCCACAATCATCCATTGAAGCCTTTGGAAGCATATTGAGCATACATCCTATCCATTTAGATAAAGCTACTCAACAAGAGAGCTTCTTATTGAGAGAGTCCATTAATGGCTCATATTCTCAATTGAGAGCTCATCTTAGTCTATCTTGAAGTTTATGAATTTTGTTTAGTTTGTAGAAGCTTTATTTAAATTTGGTTTCTATTAGCATACTAACATTGCTCATATACACTGCCTTGACGACCTTCACGATCATCAATTACATAATTAGTAAACAAAAATCACAATATAAATATATAAATTACAAACATAAACCATTAGGTGGGACGGCATTACCTTGACGATTAATTCTATTAAATTCCAACTTCCATAGGCGAGGTGTCATTCTTCATGGCTTTGATGTAGTCTCTTCTTTCCCATTGAAAAGATGTTTTTTCCTACTTCGATACTTATGATTCCTGTAGAGGAAGTGTCTACACTCATCAAACACCTGCTTTCCTAAATTTTTTGAATGACGAGATTTTATTTTTGGACCACAAACTGGACATGCAAATTTTCCCTTTGTTTGAAGACCTACAAGATAATGATATAATTGGATTATTAAATATGTTGATTTTTATAATTAGAAGTATCATGCACAACTTGAATTCACTATAACATACCACAAAAATGTGTTAGCCCTAGGGCATCATGTATTTTCCATGCAAGTATTGCATGGAATTGAAATTGTCTTTGTCCTATTGGTCTAAACACGTCATACATAGTGACACCATTCCATAACTCCACCAACTCATCGATAAGAGGTTCAATATATACATTCATATCTTTCACTTGATATTTACCTTCTTGAATGAACAATAACATTACATAATTATTGTGACCGTTTTACTGCAAGATTTGTAAGTACATGTAAATTAATAACTATCAAATGATAAGATACCTGGAACAATTATTGCCAACATAATGTGCTCCCTCTTTATTGACATCCACGAAGGAATGTTATTGTTGATAACAAAAATAGGCCACATCAAGTAAACAGATCTCATTTCTCCAAATGGATTGACACCGTCCGCTACCAATGAAAGCCTGAGATTACGAGGTTCTTCTTTGAAGTGTTGCCACTTTTCCTCTATGTGCATAAATTTTAAACCATCTATAGGGATTTGAATAATGTCATCTTGAATTCTATTACGTGCATGATAATCCATAAATTGAGCCAAGCTACTACACCTGAATAATTTTCGCATCTGTGGAATAATGGGGATGTAACGAAGAACCTTTTGAGGCACCTTTTTGGCTAATCAATCTATTTGATATCTACTCGTATGACATACAGGGAATTGTGTTGCAAATTCATGTTCTTTATAATATATAATATGATCATTAGGACAAGCATGTATTGATTCATACTTCATTCCAATATCTTTCATAACAGCAGATAATTCTCGATATGAGCGAGGTAGAATATTTGATGGTGGTAACAAAAACTCGCCTATCAATCTACAACAAAAAATATAAGTTGTTAATATAAACAATATTAGTGGTACATTATTCACTCTTTGTTAACTATAAAGACATTTATGACATACCTTAACATACGTGGCATTGTTATGTTGGATAAACCATTCATAACCTTCAAGTTCAAAAACAACAATACAACAGAGAGAAGACTTGTTTTGGAGTCTTTGTATAGGGGCTCGTATGCCTTCTCAAGTAGAGGTACATCGAGGCTATCATCATCATCATGATCAGATATGCTTGGACTAAATGTGTCATGGATCAATGTATTTATACCATCATCTTCAATTGTGTTTTCTAGCACATGATCGTCATCTTCCATGGGATCATTATCTTCACCTTGGATATTCACACCTCCATGTTCCTCCACTTCGAAAACCATATTCTTCGAATTGTTGTGGTTCATATCATGTACTTCCCTAAGGAGATCAACCTATATAAAATTGATTAACATAAATAAACCATGATCATCAACTAATCATCAAGTGATTTCATATGTATATAAATTGTTAACATGATATAATGAACAACTTACTAGTGGATGATAGTTATGCCCCCCTTCAATGTGACCATTCTCCCTACAATGTCTCTTAACTGTTTTGATTAGCAGTCTTCTACAATTTAAGCCCTTACAAATTTTGCAAGGACAATAACATTTTCCATCACCTTTTATTTTCAAGTTAGACCACAATCTATCGATTGTCTCCCTATTTTGTTCTTCACTTCTATTATCTGACATGATCGTTCTTCGCAGGAAGCAAAAATTGGGCTATGAAAACTTCGGTCTACAACTTTCACAAACTAAGAAAAACTGTTGAAAGTACACAAATCTTCGTAGACCTAGATAAATACTTTAATATTTTAAAAATACTTTCTTTGACTTTATTCCTAAGACATTTAACCCAATCACCTTTTATAACATTCAGTTAATTGTTCTAGGCAAATTTGTGGATAAGATTATTTTTAAAACTTTGACCAACCACCTGAAGGTCTTATTTCAAGAGACCTAACAACATTAAGCCACTAAAAGCAATTTCAAAACATATAAGCTAAAAGTCTAGTTAAAATATACATTAGATTAAAAAATATACAATTTTCATACTCAAGCGCGTGGCTATAACTTGTGCAACGACCCTCTTGCTTAGCTATAGAAGCTCTCTAGCAATCAAATTATACAAGCTACAAGGCCTAATAGCAATTTCAAAACATATAAGCTACAAGGAAAGACATATTACATGACATGGCAAAAGGAACAAAATTTACAAGCTTTAGCAAGACATATTAAACGACATCATAGTGCTAGAGAGATCACAATTATATGAGTCAAACATAGTCATGAAAAAGAACATAAATTAGTTATTATATGCAATTAAAAGAATAGGCAATCAAAATGTAAGGAATTTCATAAAGTTTTCAAATTGTAATGTATTGCCAAGAATAGGCAATGTGATGTAAGGGGTCATTGTGAAGTCATTTGAAGTCCTAAAGTGTCCTAGGAAGAGTCATAGGTTGATGGCAATGAATAATATTGTTTACATAATGTAATAAGGCTCTAACTGGTGTAAAATGCACTAAAAGTGCAAGATCTTGTAAATTGCCAATGTTGGCAACATAAGCCAAATAAGGCTTGAATGGGTTAGTTGAGATTATAGGGGTGTGAAGGTTGTTTTAAAAGTCTTTTAGAAGTCCCTAGGAATGAAAAATAAGGTTTTATAAGTCCTTTTCATGAAGGATAACAAAACAAATAATGAGTGCTGTTAAAAAAGTGTTTGTTACTGTCATGTGACAGCTATGAGGGACAATTGGCAACCAAGGGGTCTTTGGTTCAATTTTATGAGTCAGTTAGATGGGAAAAATTCTAGAAAAGTAAGGTCTTTATAAGACACAAGAGTAGTAGTCGAGGGAGTAGCGAATGTATCAAGAAAAGAAATCAAATTTTGCATCCCAAAAGTGAGTGTAGGGTTATTTGTGAGAAAGCCCTAGTTAAAAGCTTGAATTGGAGAAGAATGGTGTGCTGGGTTGTAACCAGGGGTTCCATGGCCCAAAGGATGACAAAATCCTTTGTTTTTCTTCATAACTAAGGACTGTTGAAAGTTATAGGGTCAGAGTATATACCCTTGATAGGGTTGATTTATAAATGGAGGGCTAATTAGGCCTAGAAGTATGTAGGGTCAACCATAGAAATGTACACCAGTTAAGGGTTGAAGGATTGAGATTCATAGGGTTTCAAGAAATTAGTAAAGGGTATTTGAAAAGGTGAAGAGGTTACTAGGTTGTTTGGGAAGTTTGAGAGTAAAGTATAGATTACTTGCAGGACAGGGCTAATTGGGCAAGCCTATTGAAGGCAGTTTTGAAGATTGATATAGAACTAATGCTTGGTAAGGGTTGGAACTCCTTAGTTATGTTGTTTGAAGGTTATTGAGGCATTATAAGGATCAGGGGAATCCTTGAATACAGAAATCAAGAGTTGGTTCGATGAAGGGTGAATTAGGAGTGTTCCCAAGGAGAGGGAAACTAAACAAAGGCAAGGTGAATTGGCAAGTTTAAATAAACTTTAATTCTTGGATCTGATTAGTTAGAATTTTCATTTCATGAAAGACTCTTATACCATTGTAATCACTTCAACTTTTTTCTTTATTTCAACCAAGTATTTTTATTTTAAATTTCTAATTTTGCTAATGTTTATATATGAGATTTTTAATTTTGAAATTATTAAAATTATTTTAAGCTTATTTCATTGGCAAATATAACCATTAAATTTTTATCTTTACTACTTTATCAAATCAAACTGCTATAACTTTAAGGAAAATATAGGTCACTACTTTGATTTAACTATATTTAGTTGAATGTTGATCTAACTATTTTGATAAATTTCAATATTTAAATTTCTAAATCCTCCATATATAAATTGATTTAAAAAATTAAAAAATAAAGAATCCAACTTTCATCTAAATAAGACGAAAGTGGAGGGAATGAATTCGCAATTGGTTGTGGTGATTAATCAAAATTTGAGATGTGTAGCTTTTCGGTCTGGCTCAAGGGAATGGAGGAACAGAACAATGTGGCCAACTATCTAGCTAAATGAGTCTCTTACGAGATGGGGCTATGCAATATTGGGGATTGAAATGACATATCTTTGGATTACTCTAGGATTTTAAAAGATCTAGTGAGAGTCTTTATTGGGACTATGGTTTGATTGGTTGGATGTTTCTTTTACTATTTTCTTCAAATTTCAAGTCAAAATTGGTCAATAATATATTTTTCCTTGAGTTAAAAATGGGGAGATGAAACAACTTTTTTTCTTACATGTAACAACATGGCATTTGTGACTATGAATTTTCAGTTACATGGAAACTTTTCGTTACATGTTAGCTTTGATCTTCTTCTTTTTGACAACATACATGGTATTGACCGAATGATAACAATGCTTGGCACAATTTGATAGTATATTTCCTATGATCATATTAATGGAAGGTTATAGATTACTGGTAATGGAATGTTACAAGTTAATGATTTTATTGAATTGGCATTTCGCTAATGATTATACAAGAGAAACAGTTACAGTTTTGGCATACATTTTGGAAAAGTTTTGTGATTCATTTTATTTGATATCATACATAATGAAGTTGATATCAATGTCATTATGTGTGGTATCAGGTTTGATTCATTTTATTTCTGATATTTGGTATCAAGCATGATGGAATTGATATTGTTTTATTATATTTGGTATGAAGTATCATGGATTAATGTTGTGTTTATAGTTCATGAAAATGTTACTATCAGGTTCTCTTGATAGATTTTTTTTTTCCATCAAGGACAAAGGGGAACTTTGTTGACCTTTGATTTGTTCTTGATGATAGTGATGGGTGATGACTTGTGTTGGCACTTAAGTTTATGGTTTGACATGTTAATAACCCAAGTTGTATGATGCAACCTTACTATGGTTATTATTGTCATCTAAGTAACTAAGACTTGGACAGTATGACACCATGTGTTATGTCTTTTGGTAACATTATTTAGAAAGGTTATAATTAAGTTTGTAAAATTTAATTGTATGAAAAAAAGAAGAAGGAAAACATGTAATACATTGCTAAAGCCCTAAAGAAGTTGCCAATGGTGAAGCTTATTTACAAATTCAATAAGGATGAAGGAAAAACATTTTGTGGGTCTTAGTTATTGTGAACTACTAGCTTCATTGGACAAAATAATGGCCTCAATGATGAAAATGGTGAACTCTCTCCACAGTTAAAATATGGGTAAATAGTTTGATATTCTACCGTATAGGTACTATCGCTGTTTAAATCTTGTTTAATGTTTGCAAAAGAATATTTCATTATATTATGGAAGAAATTGTTTCTCAAAAATTAGTTGAGATTAGAGTTAAACTACTTTTATGGTTTGAAAGCATTATGCAACATTACGTAATCAAACTGAAAATAAAATCTAGCATTAAATTGTCATATAAAATTATAATATAAAGTAAAGGAATTCACCTAGTCTCAGACTGTATTCACTTCCAAAAATTACTCCCTAAGATACAAAAGACTAAAGACCTATAGAAAAGTTTAGCATTCCATAATTATCACGCCTAAAATTTTGCCCCTTGTAAACTTGCCTCATAAAATTGGCCCTATTTTTCATTTTCAATTTGTATGATTCTACCCAAGCAATTACACCCACTTATAATTTTCAATGTTGTAATTTTCACATCACCCTACAGCTTATGTGATCTAAATACTTAATTACTATAAAAAAAGTTTAAGTCATATTGGATATGAATCTAATTGAGAATCTTCAATTCAGCTTGCTTATTAGAATTTCTGAACAGCACATACAACCATGGTCCTTACCACAAACTCTCGCATTGAATATGCATGTAGATTTATATGTGAAAACTTACTGAAACTATAGAGAATCATAAAGTGTCCTGAATTCAACTTCCCAAGTTATTTCTTTTGAAAATGTATTTATGATTTTTTTAATCTGGGAAGATGATGGATATAGCTCAAACCTTATCAGTGAGCCCTGTCACTTGCATAATCTTTTGTTTTGCAAATGCATTTGTTATTGATTAAAATGAAAAATGATTCATCGAAAGTACCTCTAGCAGTTAGTTCATTGTGAAGCTTCATAGTAGCCTCATTTGTCATGCATTCAATGCCTATACATTGAATAAGAGTAGGATAAGTAGTTTCATTGGGCTTGCATCCCTCTCCAACCATATCAATCAATATACTAGTTGCCAAGCTAGCTTTTTGCCATGCAGTCCTGTATGTAACAACACATGGCTAGCATCCTTCTAATTTCATATCATCATTTAATTTGGCTGCTTCATCCAATCTGATTTTATTCTAGTTTATATAGTAGGTCAATGCATTTAGTGTATAACATACTTGTTAGTTCTTACATATTAATGAGTTAAATAAGTTTCAATAAAGAATAATTTATAAGGTACAATATTTTATAAATGGGTTTGTAACTTAAGTGGATTCTAAAATTGTAAGTTAAGTAGATTTGGTGTTGGAATTTTTTTAATAGTAACTATACTATTTTATCTTTATGAGTAGTATTGAAATACAATGACTAGTGTTAAGTGGATTATTCATTCTCATGGGAAATAAGTTTGTTCAAACTACTATTAATTAAATATGGTTTATTGATTTTGACTCTTGAAATACACAATTAGATCTTTGAATATGTATGCATATTTGTATAAAAGTATACATTTATGTATCTATATACATATAAAAATTCAATTGTGATATTAACATTGTATGGAACATATTTTTTATTTATCAATTGATAGCCAAAAAGTGGGCACTAGAGATAATGAATGATTCATTAAACGAAAACACTTGTTGAAACTATGTGAGCTTGATGTGAGGGAATACTCCATAGTTAAACATGCTTGAATGGAAGTAGTATTAATATAGATGACCTCTCAAGAAGACTTGATGTTTAATTCTTGTGAGCATCACCTAGATGTAATGAATGTTAAGTTTCTCATCATTCTTATGTGTGATGGATTCATGTGAAATACCTCTCACAAGATATGTATCAATAAGTTTGACTAATACCCCATGCAATAAAATGGATACATACACATGCACATGAATTTTAGTATAATACATTAATGAATATTGTAATTTTAGCTTTATTTTAAAAAATATTGAGGAAGAACTATTCTATAATCATTCTTAATGGGAGAATGGATAAAATGTACTTAAAACTTTACCTAAAATTAAGTTAGTTAAGATGTCATATCTTCAAGAGTCTTTATAAGACGGACATTAGCACAAGCTAATACTAATACTATAAGCACAAACAACAATCAAATCGACAACTGGGACAGTAGACCAAATCAATTTGAAAATAGTGAGCCAATCCAAATAAATATAAGAAGAGAGGTTATATGGGTAAATAGTAAACAGGTCCACAGACACTCCACAGAATAATTGACGACAGGGATAAGTAACAAGATGGGCAATAGAAAATCTAATGTAAGGATGTATTACTGTACAATACATAATCGAACATTAGTATGAGAGGATATATATAGTCAACAAAGACTAACGCAGTTATTCGGTCATAAATATGATTGGGGATGAGATATGTAGAGGGCCCTAGGATAAGAAAAGATACAAAACTAATCCAACTCAGTGATGGAGAATGTGGATTCAACACAATAGAAGTTGATGCATACAGAGTTGAAGAACTTAAATACATCATGAGCCAAAATCTAAAGACTTTATTGATACGTGAATACCTCAAGATACTTATCTCGAGGTGCAAACTATAGATACATCCCATTGAATGACCATAACAGAAGCTATATCGAGATTTCTCCATGGAAGAAAAATGGAATGCTAATTATGATGCTAGCTGTGTCAGAGCACATTCCACCTTTAGGGAATGGAAATAGAGATATCTACCAAGGGAAGAGGAGATAACAATCACAATTGGAAAATGTTTCCACTCAACAAATAAAAAATGAAGAGAGAATCAATCTGAATGTGGGTAAGAGTATGAAGAAAGAATACTAAAAATACTTTTGGGGTAGACTTGGGAAATATTGAACAACCCAACTATTTGAGATGTTAATGATATTAATACTTGGAGCCATTTATTATAATTGCCTGTTAAAAGCAAATGGTGGTACTCTCCAACTACGGTATATTCAGTTTTCATAGAATGAAGGAAGCTCTTGTGCAAGAAATGATTGAAATTGATAGTTTCATCTCAATCAAGTAGCCGCAAGGAGGAGATGTCTGGAGATTAAGGGTAAAATAATGACAAGTCAATATCTACCCAAAGCCAGTGACTAAATCAAGAGAATCTAGTGAAGAGACTGTAGCAATGGATGTGTGAAGGTGTGACATTTGCAAGAGGAAATTTGCATTGTAAAGCACACAAGGAGAGGAACCCTTAGAAAGCCGTTGTTTTCTTTCCAGCTACATGCGCAGTGACAAAATCTTTACCATGCATTGTATGAGGGTCAAATTTTTTTTAGATAGTGACAAAGCACATGGCTGGAAGGTAGAAATTTGCAAACCGCTGACTGCATTTGAAGGAAGTACTATGGCATATGAAGAACATATCAATCAAGAAGGATATTAATGGGCATGATAAAATCAAAATCATAGTTAAGAACATTCAAATCAAGTCAACATCGCACAGTATGAAGAACAATCACTAGAAGCTATAGTGACCAATTAATGTGTTCACTGAGAAATAAAATGGATTGAGAAATGATAATAACCTTTGTTCCACGAATATGGGTTTAACCGCAGGGAAGGTGAATTCTTTTGCACTTTAAATGGCCCTAATTCCAACGTCGTGCCATAGCCAATGGATGAGCAGCCAGGCCCTGCAAGGGTTACAAAAGCCCCAAATTAATTGTCAGTATTAGAATGGCCTTCGAAAATGGCCTCGCCTCAAACTTTCCCTAAATCTGCATATATCCATCTGACATTATGTCTGTAGCAAAGAATAAGACAATGGCAAGCCAAATGAGCAACGTTCTCTTTTTTTTTTCCTTATATCCCGTTAGCGTCGCAATTGCGACGTCGTCGGGCTATAATTGAAAAAAAAGCCAAAAACACATTACATTTGCCTGACATTGCAAATTGACCCCTAATGTATTAGTGACGCTCCCATGCTCATGTGTGGGCACACCAACTACATTATGATCATAGTAACAAGGACTAGATGAGAAACATGTAAAGCACAAATAAAACAGATCACTCAACTGGCCTATATCTAGGAGTGCAGATCCAACATAAATCCCAATGGAAAAAAAATACATCAAGGGTCACATAGATATCTCTACGAATAATCTAGATCCACAATCAACTTCCATGCTAAGAAAATCTTAGAAAATTGGGTGGCACAAAAATTGAGGTGAAAACCAAAAATGACAACAACCTCAAAATTAAAACTCATTTTGTTGCTGGGTATAAAAGCCACAAATATCAAATAAAATCTAGGTTCAAATTCTGTATGCAAAAATAGTCAACATAATAGCAGGAAACCCCAAACCCTCAAGTCCAAAAAGGGATAAATGCTCGTACCCTCCCAAACGGGTAGAGCTAGCATTCAGAAATAGAGGGGAACACTACTTCTCAACCTCCAAATGTTTTACTACCAAAAGAAGACCCCAAAATTGAGTGAAAAAATAAATAGGAGAGCCCTACCTCGCAGCCAAAAGGGCTAAAATAGGAACTTGTGCAATAAAATAATCGCACTATGGTCACCGTTGAAAATCTTGACAAACGAAGGTCTCCTCGAGATCGATCCAATGAGCTCAACCTTGCGACAATCCCATGTCTTTAGCTCCTACAACGAACAAAACAGTAAGTTCTTCAAAGAGGATTTTGGAATTTGCTCTCTAAATTCCTATTTCACATGTGAGAAGTGAGGAAATGATTCCGTTTTGGGATATATATTCACTTTTAAAAGTGGAATATAATATTAGGAAATTAACTGGCTCACTTAACAACCCCTTTTTAACCCAAACAAAATCGGGCAATTCCAATTAAATTGAATTCAATTACAATAAAGTCTTCGAGAATTAAAATTTTGAAATCAAATATAAATTTCCCTTAAACTATTAAATCACAAAATTCCTTAATAACTTTCACGACAATTATGAACCTCTAAATGCACGGACATGCTCATGAGTCTAATCACTTAATGCAAATGAATATGAATTTATTAAATCATTGGAGGGTTTAATTGATCAATAAAATAGGATATGTCGACCATATAGGGATGACATTGGCTAGGTAAGAATAGTTGAATCACTAACTACATGTACCACTATTGGGGATGTAAATCCTACAAACTGAACAACACGATCAAGTGCAATTACATGTGATAATATAGTCGAAGCGATAAATGCATTAAATCACATTAAAATAATCTATTTAAATCACTCAATGCATCATAAAAAATTTCAAAGTAAGAATGAAGTAAATAGACGTAGCATCAAATCAAAGTATCCAAAATCCAGTAAGTTTATCATAAAATCATAAATAGATTATATGTCTGAATACAAAATAACCAAATATCATCATAAAGCATCATGTCACATCAATAAGCATCATCATGCAAATATGATCACACCAAACAACATAACATCTAACATCTATGATACTCGTAAATCAAAATATAGTATCTGACCATTAGGTCATCTCGAATGTCCTCAATTATGAGTATCAAAGTATCTCTCGGAACAAAACATGACAAGGTACAAAATGGAAACACGGGAGGCACTATAGGTAAGACTACTACTATAATTTAAAGATATTTCTACTAGCCAAAAATGAAAAATGATGTAATATAATACATTCAAGCATGTACAACATGTGTCATTGCAAAGCCTCCAAATCACAAGGATGGTTTATATTTACCACTCCCTATTCCAAATAAACCTTGGCATTCAATTTCTATGGATTTTATGTCTCGTCTTCCTACCACTAGACATGGACATGATTGTGTATATTTTGTAGTAGATATATTTTTTTAAATGGCTATCTTAATGACCTGTAGAAAGGAAATATATGTAGAAGAAATTGTAGAACTCTTTTTTGAGCATGTTTGGGTTCATTTTGGGCTACCAAAAAACATTATTTCAAATAGGGGTAGTTGGGATCTCATTAAGTTTTGGTCTTCATTATGGGAAATGGTGGACACCAAACTAACAAAGTCCATTGCATACAAAGGTTGTCAATCAAATGATTATTCAAATCTTGCATATGTATCATTCCAGACACCCTTGTACATGGGATGAGAGCCTTCCATATATACAAGTTAGCTATAATAGGGCAATTTATTCTTCCACAAGCCATAGCCCATTTGAAGCTTGCCTTGGGTATCAACATCTAACACTAATATATGTTTATATACTAGCTCTACAGATGACTTGGTACCATGCTTTGATAAGGAGAAAGGCAACGCGATGAAGTTCATCGATAAAATTCATCTTTTGCAGCAACAAGTTCATGAAAATTTGGAGCAACCCACAAAGAAGTATAAACATAGGCATGATGAGCATCAAACTTTTTATAATTTTTAGGTTGCAGATAAGGTATGGTTGCATTTCCAAAAGGAATGATTGCAAGGTCCTCATAGAAAGTTTCACCCTCTTCGCTATGGTCCATATAAGATCATCAACAAAGTTGGTGAAAATTTTGTTGAACTCAACTTGCCACCATTTTTAGGTGTTCATCTAGTCTTCAATATATAATTATTTAAGCCATATTTCCCTCCTTTAATAGACATTGTAAATGTTGCTAAGGAAATCAATCATATAGAGTTGAATCCAGAAGTTATTAATCCACTGCAAAGTGATCAGATTGTGGAGGTTGTTGTGAATAATTTGAGGAACCAAACAATCTATTTGTACCATGGGTTGAAAGTAGGACAATTTGTTCAACAAGGAAAGTGGCTTACACATGAACAAATCCAGCTTCATTTTCCACATTTGTTGCAAAGTATGAATGAAATGGGGCCGATTTCCTCTCGAGGGAGAAGGAATGATCATAACACAATTCAAGAAGATGCAAAGGATGTTGGCACAAGAAGAAATGGGAAATACTTAAATCTATTTTTGTGGTATTTTCTATGTTTTAGTATTTTTCACTTTTGGAGGCCTTTAGGGCATTTTTGGACTTCAACGATGCTAAGAAGGCATAGCATTTTGCTTGAAACTTCAAGCAATGGATGTGGAACTTTTGAAGAGGTTTCCATAAAATCTAACGGTTCCTAATTTTGAGCTATGAGTAGGGAGTTATGACTTCTACAAGTAGACGTAATTTTTAATATAGATTTTTATAGTTTTAGTAGTTTTTAGAGTTTATTTTGTAATTAAAGAACATGTGAACTTTTATTTTTAATTTCCAAGGGGTAATGGTGACCCTTGGGATCCTCCAAACTTTGTATAAAATCTATTTTCAAATGGAATGGATTATTTTTTGGCTTGCAGAAATCTATTGTTGGTTTTCTACTATTTTCAACTAATCATAATACCACAAATTCTGCACTAGGTATTGTAGTCTAAATTCGTAGTATTCAGTGGTAAAAAGGAAGAACTTTAATAGGATGTAACTTCCACTTTACAAGACATTGAGTCATTCAAATGTATGTGTGACGGAATGAGGGGGACTTCCAAGTATGATTCCATGTATAATCCAAATTAGATTAGTTAGGACCCAAAGGGAGAAAGGTGCTAATACTGAATCTGGGTTGTAAAAAGGAATGAAATACAAATATTCTCTTAGGCCCTTATTAAACTAATTTCTTAAATAATATAAATCTAGATGTTATGTGAATACATTCAGTCCAATTAAGATGCAAATAAAGGGTAAAGATGTGAAAGGAGATGAAATATGAGAGACTCGCCTTGAAATGCATAGAGGAAGATATATTTTCACTCAAGAACTTTTGGATCTGAATCTTTTCTAAACTTACATTCACAAATCTTGAAATGAAATGACAAAAGGAAAAAACACAGAAATCTCCTTGGAATCCAAAACTAAAAGGACTAGGTTGACATGGAAGGACATCCTACGACCAGGTTGATGTAGTTTGTGACTCTAAAACTGATGATTGCATAAATCTTGTGAAATATAAGTTCTAGATCTATAATTATTTTCACTCCCAGCCAACAAATCAACATAGAAAAGAAAGGTTTGGGGGTTGAGATTTGATGAGGGCTTACCTTGGTCAAGCCCTAGGTTAAAGAATTAACCATAGTTGAGAAATATAAATGTAAATGATTGGAAAACAAGATAAATGTAAGGATTCACCTTTCTTGAATGTATGTAAATGTGTTGTATTTTAGATCTTGAATTCAGTATGAAGGATATATGATATCTCTACAATTGCAATGGATCTACCATAACCATATCATGGAGCCATGGATGTAAATATGCATAAGTTAAGAAGATAATGAGTGCCTTAATGTAGATCTCCTCCCTTGATGGTGAAAATATGCTAGATATTGAAGAGGAAATGCTAACAAAAGATACTTAAATGCTTGAAGAAACTTTCTTGCTTGAATGCTAGAACTCCTTGAATGCAAAAGGCAAAAATCTTCACTTGAGAGAAAGAGTTTGAATTACTTGAGAAATGATTGAGATGATATATGAAAATGAATCCTCCAAGCCTCCTTTAATACTGGTTTTTGTGTGAAAATACAACTCAGGATGACGAGGGAGCATAATTAAATAATTCGCAAACTCGAGGACTTTCGGGCCCTGAGCCCCACAATCATTGGGGACTAGGTTGACCTAGGTTGACTTGGTCCCAAAGGATAGGTCAAAGAGGCCACAGAAAGTGCAAGGAGAAGGTAGGAAGATAACAAATTGTTATGGTCAAAAGGGTAGAAAACTAACACCTGGAAGACCATGTCAGAAGGAGAGAGAAGACAAAGAAGAGTGAAATGGAAGAGGAGAGGAGAAGAAGAGACATTGAGAACATGTTCATCTATGGTCCAAAAGAGGAATTATGGAAAATGGTGCTAAAAGGTCTTAAAATGCAAGTGCATCCATTATAAGATGATACATTTAACCCCAACATTAGCGAGAGTACGAGTTACCTCAAACTCATGGTAAAGTAGATAAAAAGAAAAAGATGGTCTTATCACAACCTAGGTGACAAAGAAATCATCTAGCTAGGAACAATAAATAGTGTGTTTGCAAAAACCTAACCTGTCGGGAGCACGCGTAAACAAGCAAACGTTAGTAGCATGTGCATTCAAGATTCAAATAAGATTGATAAACCACTAAGTCTACTTGAGTTTTAAAACAAACTATGCAACCAACAAATTAGAGTCCTCACACAACTTCAAAGTAGCTCAACAAGGACGCCCATAAGAGGCCTTGTTGGTGTGCTTAAGTGTGAGGGGATGCAGATGTGCTCTCCCAAAACATAACTATTGAATCCCTTGAATGGTAAATGATATGCAAAATAAGATGAGTGAATCTAAGACTAAATGAATGGAGAACACCTTCAAGAAATGGCTATAAGTAAGCCAATTCTCAAAGAATTCTAAGATGTGAGATGGAAAATGCAAAGAACCAAACTTAGCAATGATAATCTAGAATGATATGCAACCATAAATGCAATAAATCTAACATCTACCAAAAGGGTTAGTAACAAATATGCAAATCACAAAAATCACTAAAGAGCTCTAGCACTAAACTAGCATGATAACAATGCAAATGAGGGAGATGAAAAATGTTTGAGACAAGGGCTCTATTTATAGGTTTGAGAGAGACGTTGGGGGAGGTGGCATCTATGTGGCATCCACATAGGTGCCACAAGGGAAACACATGGCCTAAAGGACAAGCCATGCAAAAATCAAAAAGAGCCTTTAATGTTTGAGAGGCTCAAGGTGTACTCACACATGTGTGAGCAACCTTGGGGGACGGAGTGGGGGACAAATGTGTAAGAGATGTAAGAGGCATAAATGAAGTATAAGGTTTACTAAATCAAGAGCTTCTCACACATGTGTTAGCAAACACTTAAGGACTAAATGGTGTTTAAAAAGGTATTTAAGGTAAATAAGTGGGATTAAGTAGTGGGTAGTCTTATAAGGATGAGAGTGATGGGTGTAGACTAGGTTTTAGGATAGGATTAAATTAAATTGACTTAATCATAGAATTAAAGAATTCAATAAAGTGGAGGGAATTAAATAAATTAGAATTTATTTTAAAGGGGATTTATGGAGCACTATGTATTAAATAAATTTAATACATTAGGGAAATGAACTTATTTAATTAAATAAATTTAATTAAAAAGTAGAAAAATATGACAAAATATAATTAATTAATATAATATCACAGGAAATATTAAATTAATTAATATAGTGTATGGGGCAATTTTAAGTGTCTTCATAGATTTGAAGATAACCTAGATATCATACCAAGCCATAAAGGCTAAAGTGCTCTAAGCCATACTCAAGATTCATGTTTGCCCCTAAGAAACTTGAGTACTCATCAAATCCCAAAATCACAATAAGAGAGATGTCATTAAAAAGACAGAACGAGAGAGAAGGGGGGTGTGACCAACTTTCCCAATAAGGTTTGTATTCCTTATCGTGAATCACACAAAAGGGGATAGGATTGAATGGTCTAGCGGGTCCTTGTGCCCAATAGTCAATCCCACAAATTTTCACCTTGTGGCAACTTTACACTCATAATATAGTACTATATTATGATAATGGTTTATGTATGTTCTACGATAGGTCAAATGGTCTAGCAAGTGTGCGTGGTACACTAGTCAACCAATCCAAGACAGGTAAAAAGAGAGAGTAGTTGGCCCTAGCAAGTTGTGTCATGATAGTGTACTCTATATGGTGTGTTTGAAAAATAAAACATAAGAAAATAAGGGAATTGTTTGTGCCCCTGCTTAAGACGAAAAAAAAAATTCTTATTTTGGCATCTTAAGGAAGCATTGAAGAAGGATGAAGCCATTTTAGCATTAAGATAGTATCCACAAGCAACACCCAGTCCAAACCAAAGAGGTCACAACTCCTATGAGGTCATGGAAGGATAGAATGCAAAGACACCATGCAAGAAGTGAAAAAGGAAATCCTTGAAAAAGAGGATGCACTATTATGATTCTCCAAGATTGGTGATCTATCTACCATGAAAACCCACTTTCTAATAATATAAGATTGGATGTGGCATAATAAACAAATAACATGCAACTGAAGGAAATAGTGGATCCGCAAGAAAGATAGCTAAGGATATGGTTCCCTTACCCCCCCAAGTATAGGAACAAGAGAAGAGAAAACCAACATACTATGCTACTTACAAAGAAAACCATGTACGACTACAATGAGCCCCTAGAAAGAAGGCCACCAATGTTACATGGTGTGGAAAAGAAAAATAGGGACTTAAATGTTATCTAAAGAAATTAAAGGAAAAAGAGAGCTCATTATAAGGAAATATGTGAATAACCTATTTATTAATGAGTTGTTGAATCTTAAAATGTAAATTTTGACAATCATTAGCAAAATGATCATGATAACGGTGATACATGCAAAATGGAAGATTTGTGAGTTGTTGACTATGTTTTTTTCTACATTTAAGCCTAGTAATTACCTTAGCACGAAGAAGATTAGGTAAAATACGCTCTTGATTAGAAGAAGAAGATGTGTGAGAGGATGTGGACAAAGAATGAGATTCAAGACCTTGTTGCACACATCCTAAATTATGATCGATGATGGTATTAAAAGAGTGCCTATGCCCCCCATTTCCTAAGGGCATATGATTTTTATTACTTTATTTAATAATTTCATCATGACTAGAAGCAGAAACAAAGTTGCTGAGGAAAGGAGTTACATGATCTCTCATGAATGGAAAGTCCTTAACTCTATATTCATCAATAAAGGTTGGTGCGAAATTTAAGGATCCCCAGTCATCACCTAGGAGGGCACTTGTAGAAGGAGGAGATAAACTTGACTTTTTGATGAAGAGTTGAAGGAACAACATGCATAGCATGTAACTAAGGTCTACCCAAAAAATGATTTTAATTGAGAGGGCCAAGCATAACATGAATTTAATTATTCAGAATAACTAGACCTACTTTGATAGGTTAAGTGATTGTGCCTAAAGTTTTCTTGGAAACATTATCAAAGCCACACAAAATACTAATGTCGGGTGTGATATGTGAAGGATCAATATTAATTTGTTTGAGCATATCCACACTACACACATTAAGCCCATATAAATTATCAACTAGAGTTCAAAAAATAAGATTACCACGGACTAAAACTACTACCATAAGGGCATGATAATGATCTTCAATCTCTTTAGGAGGTAAGTCATCATGAGTAAACACAATTTGAGTTAGGGGTAATGTAGTATTCATACATTGTAAAAAGGAATTGATGTTATCTTGACTAGGAGATGGACTAGGAAGGGTTGATTAAGCTTTTCTCAAGGCTTTGTGGTATGTCAAAGATGTTTGAAGAAGTTCCCAAAGAGAAATCTTGGCAAGGGTATTACGTAACCATGATACCAAATCATAATCCAACCCAAGATTTTGATAAAGATGAGGTGGAGGAGGAGGAAGAGGTTGAGAAGGTAGAAGAGAAGTAGTAGGTTGAGGATTATTTCTTGTACAATAGGTGTGAGACACCACATGATAATCCTTAGAATCACTAGATTCCCCTTTAAGAGCTATGGGAGGACAACCCTTAAGGGTGATGATAGGTTTATTTGATGAAGTATAACCCTTGAGAGTGAGAATAGGTTGAGCAACATATACTTGATTAAGATCTTGCTTCTCCATAGGCTCAACATTAGAAGAGAGAGCATTAAGCATATTACTATTATCCTCTTTTCCAAGGAATCCGTAGAATAGGGATTATAGATGTCCATTAACAATTTATGTCTACTAGGATCATCGAATGAAGGAAAGCCACATTGATGAAATTATTTATAATGTTCTCCTCTTGGGCTAAAATATCCCAAAAAGGAAGGTATGTTTTAGGAGGAGAAATGTCAACTATGTCACATGGAAATGATATAGAAGAATTATCATCCATGATATCATTGTTTGTAAGTAAGGTCCTTTCATGAGGAAGAGAGTAGTCCATGTCATTATCCAATGGTTCATCCCTAATAGATGAATCATCATTGGGAAGAATATCTCTATCAAGAAAGTATAGCATGGAAGAAAACAGAGAGGAATTGAAAAAATCATCCCTACCAAAGGTTTCCTCATAGATAGGAGAAATGTTAACATTAATCTCTAACTTTCCCTCATAAAGAGAAAGAACAATAGGGGAGCATGATATGTTAGCCTCAATCTTAGCTAAGAGTCTCTACACCTCCTTGACAGTATCAAATGTTCTTCCTAGGTGCCATGAATCAAAGTGTGTGTGTATCCAATTACTCTTAGATATTGAACTCTTCAAATATAGAGAAGCAAACACGTAGAATTGCCTTGGTTGGAAAAAAATCTAAAACAAGTTTGAAAGGCCCAAATGTAACTCCTTTACGTCTCTTGACTCAAAATAACAAATGGCTAACTTCAGATAATATTAGAAGTGCAGTCTTAAGGGCTTGCCTTGTGCCTTGTTGTAGTGATGAGGAAAATATTAGTCCTTTCTCACAACATCTCTTTTATAAGGGCATTTTGAATTTATGGTCAAAGTTATATAAAATGCTTATTCTTAATTCCAATTTATCCATTTTTTAGAATAACTTAGGTCATCCCTTTGCCTCTACTTCCTTTACATTACCTAGGATATTGACCCTTTATTTGTTCTTTGCTAGATTTGATCAGAGCATAATTAATATAGGTTTAAAAGTGTTATAGTAGAGTTCTACAAGCATGGCTCAAAATTCAATATGGATGACTCTCTTCCTCTAACGTGATTACAGTTAAATTACTAGAGTTATTGCTTTCTTCATCATTATAGTTAAGGATTGGCCCTAATACTCGAGTTCTCAAGAAGATGAATAGATTTTCAAAAAATGCTTACCTCACAAGTTTTCATTAAAGATTAACATGATATTTCTTCTAGGACAATGAGTGATGGAAGGTTCATCGATATTGAGTGAGATAGTGAAAGAAGGATTCAATTTCCTTTCTCATGTTATATGAATATTCATTCAAATAATTATATGGAAGCATACAAAGAAAGGCTATTGATGAAACTAACTCCTTGATTCTTATATATGATAGAATAATAAAGAGTCTCCAAGAGGTTTCCCAAAGATTGGCTGCATTGGTCAAGCAAATTATTTCTCTGGCCACAAACTTTGAGTCAATATCTCATTGCATGTTCTCAAGGAATGTATAAGAGTGGTAAACTAGTTGGCAAAATTGCCTTGCGAAGGGATATGTGGCTATCCACTAATTTGACAAATTCAAACCATGATAAATTGATACCTCAAGCTTATTTTTGAACATCAAAGGGAGTAAAGTCATATGCTCGAGATGGTACATGATGTGACTTGGGAGTTGTCGTCTTTTCTAAGGGTACAAAGTGGTGGTTCTTAAGATCTAGTGGATCCCTCTTGTATTGTATATTGCAATGGTAGTTGTCTTCTCAAAATCATGTTATATCTAAGCTAAAGTTTTTCAAAATAAATCTTTTGTTTTGCCAAATATAACAAAAGAGCGGATTGGAAATAAAATCACAATTTATTTTTTTTGACAACAGAAAAAAAAATTAAACAAACAAAAGAATAAAATTGGTGATTGTGGCATGCAAAAAATGAAAAGACCTTTAATGTGGAGTCCTTGCAACCCTTCTTCCCCTCTCTTTGCCTTCGTCTCTCTTTTCCTCCCTCTTCATCGCGAGGGGAAACAAATCAAATAAAAAACCATTTTAGATTGGCTTATGTTTTATTGTTTTTAAGATTGTATATGTGGTTGAGGGCTTATGTAGCCACTACACCCCTTTCAATTGTGTTTGTTTCAATTGATCCATTTTGATTCTGTTTTCTAATTGATGTTTTATTTTAAACAGAAAACCATTTTGTCATTAGGAATGACATGGGAAACTAATTATCCTAGTGTTGGCCAATATCCCAATGTCATTTCCCCTTTTTGAATGGTATACCACGTGTATTTAACAAATTTTCTTTAGTGAGGGGACATCTGCTATTTTGACATACCAAGAATGCTGCTAGGCAAGGACAAAGAGTCCAAAGTGGTATGCCCCCTTGTAGCATAGAAAGTTATTGATAGCTCTTACATTATCATGGTTTGCCTTATGTGGACAATAATCTTAAAACATATTATCCTCTAAACATCAATCTCATCCAACCCTTGTGCTTTGCTCATCTTGGCTTTGTGACCATGTACATATTCATTCTGGGATACAATTCACTGAACAATAATGTCAGCTCTATATAGTTGCATGATGTGAAATACAGACATATTTTCACCTTGATAATGGCAGCAATTCTGGCATCTTCAAATCATGTATCCATTCATTACACGTAATTATCTTGCAAGAGTAACTGTTACATTGTAATGTCAACTCTAAATTTGGTTCTCGGTGTCTCTGTGGTCCAAAAACTACTGCTATGTCTGTGACAATGAAGTGATAGAATCATGAGACCCAAAGAAGAGATTCCAAATTCAAGTAAATCAACAAAATAATTCTAATTCTACTAGCATGCCATGTTTTTGTCATAAACTCAATTTAAGTTTAGCCCAGTATTACAAAAAGGAATTAATAAGATTCAAATTATAAACAATTTCATCTGAACACTGAATTTGTTCCCATGGAATGATCACGTTAACATTGACTAGATTGATTTTATACTTTCCTTTTAGGCATGAATGATGTGTCATTCAGGATTTGGAAGTTTTATTTGCCATTCAAACAAGAGCAAGTAATTGATAAAGGTATCTCCATCTTGTTTGTTTACACAACTCTCCCAGTGCTGTAAAATAATGTATAAGAAAATATTGGTAAATTATTTCTCTTTACAGATTCTATATTGTCCTCCTAATCTGTTACCTTTATGTGCAATAGTTAATGCCATACTACCACATCATCAAAGAGAATGAGCAGAAGCTTTCTAATTTCCCTCATGGATAACAATATTGCTCTTAGGTACTAGTTATTTCAGTCTCAAGATAAGCTTCATATTAGAAACTCCCTACATGATATAATTATAACCATTATAACAAAGTCAATCAAATGAGTTATAACACTCAAATATGCTAAGAACAAACTTAGTTGAAAAAATCTTCATTCAATTAGAAATATTTGCTGATTTTTATAAAACAGCAGACACTCTGAACTTGAATACTTCCAAATAGAATTGCTCACTTCAATAGCCTATTGCTATATCCTCCCCATTTCAACATGTTACATATAAGATCCAATCTTGATCTAGTGCTCCTTTTATACTCACAACATTCTTAATGAAATAATTGATAACATTAACATTCTCTTATTATATGATATGTTAATATTAATATGGAAAACTCCAAAAATATTGTCTAATATAACTTGTCCAAATGGCACAACATGACAGACGAGCTGAATATAATAGCAGCTCACAATCTCCATTATGTGATCAAGTATTTCTAACAGCTATTTCCCTCATTACTTTCTCAGGTGCTGCAATCAGTTGAAACACTGTATTAAAACCAATAGAGAAACAGATTTAGTAGCAAATGTACCCCATACAATTGCTTGTGTTGTGAAACCTTACCTGGACAACCAGTAAATAGTTCAAATTGTCCCATGGCCTGCCTTATGAACATTTCCAATCCACTTACAACAGTGGCCCCTATCTCCTCTGCTTCTCGCAGAAGTCGTGTAACTTTTGGTGTGTAGACAGCATCAAAAACAAGATCATATGACTTCAAAGCTTCCTGAAGAAAACCTACTAAATCAAACCTCTCATTTAAGTGGAGCAAAAACAAGATCATATGATCTCAAAGCTTCCTGAACAAAAATCTAAGGTATAAAAACTATCGTGAACACAAATAATTGAACTGGAAATCTTTCTTTCTGAAGTAAAAAATAGCTATACAGGACAAAAGGATCTTCAGGTGCACACTGAGGATCTCCATATCCTACATGCAAAGACAACATTATCGCATCTGATTGCAATACTTGTTCATTTCAAATAAAAGTTCAAGATAGCTTCTTAGTGTCAGGTATGGCAACTCATATACTTAAGGCACACGTAAGGTACAATAAAAAAATGATAAACAATAGGGATGTGTGCAGGCAGCATTCTCACAAATTAAAGGAACTGTATAGAAGCTGACATAGACAAAACTTGAGACAACAACAAAATGTGATACAGTATTTAATTCGCACCAATTAATAAAAACAAACAAAAAAGCCAATTATTGTCTAAAACTAGTTCTGCCCATGAAGGATTGTGTCCAATTGTATTGGAAAACCTCAAAAAGGAATTAAAGGGTACAAACTGAAATAAATATGCCCAAAGACAAGGCAGATATGGCATCTCTTTCTTCCCAACCTCTTCATTATAAATGGCGTGACCACATCCTCTTATTGATTCCTACAGTAGGCCTTGTCAATGCCATAGCTTATTACACCTGTGAAATCCAAGTTTGGTTGACCTTTAGAACCTATTTAAAAAGCATTTAGATTCAAAATAAATTTAGTAATTGGTCAATTATGAATGATTTGTTCTTATAATGGGTGAGTTGGCATACATTTTCAGCATAACCAGTCTCAAAGAGAGTTTGCATCTAATTATTTAGGGAACAACAAAAATATGGATCCAACTGAATTCAACAAGGAAAACATGTGCATGAACCCTTTGTTCTAGCATGTAAGGACATTGCTACATGGCAAGGAAGTAAAAAGAGGAAGGTTGCACAGGGACGGGAGTACTTGAGTACTTCGAGTACAGATACACCTAAGGCTATTTTCACTATATGGGACGGGTTATATAACTTAATATTTTATAGAAAATTTGAGAATGTGTCGTGACAATGAATTTTCAAAACAAGAACAATGATAAAATTTGCAGATGTAATGTTCTGTTTTCAGTTTGAGATTTGCAATATGTTGTAATAATAATATATGTTAAATGTTTAGATGCATAACAGAGAAGGCAAACTTTAAAAATTAAACATGAACAAGAAGATCATAAATCATATAACAATGACATATTGCAACTGATAAACTTCTGACTCAAACAGTGATGAAGTTTACTGTTAATCAGTACTATATCAATTTTTCAAACTTATTATATATTGAATTAAGCTTGATAAACAGCTAGCTGGTAAGCAAACAAAAAAAAGAAATCTTAATCAAGGTCCTTAGCTATGATGCTCTGAGTACCATTGAGTATTCAAGTGCGCATTGTAGGGGTATGGAAACGAGTACCGTGCAACATTGAAAAGAAGACAATTCCCAATTGTAAAAGACCAGAGTCATGGATTCTTTGGACATAAGGCATAGATGATAGGTGACATGGATCCTAGGTAGCCAATGGACAACACAAGCAACCCAGGCCTAGATAGAAGATGTGCTATAAGAATGCAAAAACAATATGGATATAAAGTTTTAGGCAAAGAAGAATATCAGAACTGGAACCATTTTAACTAATCTGTATGTTTCATACAGGGCATCCTCTCATTGTCATGCTCTCATGCTAAATCTCTATATCTGTTCTGTTACAAATGTGCATTTAAAGTCTACCTGATCATGACAATGGAGGTTGTTTTAGATGGTTTACCAATTGGTCTTCATGTATAACACTTATCTTCCAATCATAGTTGGGAAACTCAGCCCCGGCAAAACCTTGACAGACCTACAAAAATCAACTTGGCAAATAATTGGGTAACTTAAAAAATTGCTTGAATGTCTTTACAAACACCTTTTTTTCTCTGCAAAATTTGATGACAAGAAGTATCCAAAAAGTCCTTAAATGATTACACAAGTGTTTTTATTTTGTACTAAGTTTTATTGATTTGAATGTAAATAAGTACAAAACCTCATCACCATGTGGAATCTTGATGGCTGATAGCCTGATATAAAGGATGTCCAACAAAATCAGAATAGTAAAAGTAACTACAACACTTCACATCTTCCTCATCCCCAATCTACTGAAAACTAGGGGAGAGATAGATATTCTAGTCCTTGGAAAATGTTATGACTTTTTAATTGGCATGGAAGGCAATGGCTAGATCTCCAATGGCCAATCTGATAGTAGATGGCAACGAGTCCTCAATGTCATCAATGTCATCCAATCCTACATTACCTGCTGCACCCAAACCCAGATCTTCCAATGCTTGCCTCATAAAATTAAGAATCTCATCTTCAGTAAGCAATGGAGGTTGCTCAACCTGCCTTTTAGAATCATTACAAGGATCTATCTGATTCAAATCAATGAAGTCCTTTGATTTGTCCTCTACCCTTTATGCGTTCAGCAAAAGGATGTATTGTACAAAGAAAAGGCCATTGAGTCATTTTTTTAATCCAATTTGTTCCTCTTCTTCATGTCAATAGCCTAAAACAAGCTCCAATTGTGCTCACAGCCATATGCAGCGCACTTCAAGGTTGGTACAGAATGTGAAGAAAAAACCTTTGGAGATTGGGGTATTTGCACCTCTGTTTGCCCACCAAGACTATACAAAAGAAACTATTGAAGAGATAGAAAGCGAAGTCAACATATTTTACCAAATTATCGATAGTTGTAAATTTGAAATCTGTAACTTGTAAGATGCATTTGAAATAAAGCATCCAAATTTATACTTGGTGTCTAAAAGGTTCTTCTTCAGGCAGCTAGCTCCAAAGAAAAGAGCCTACCCATTCAAATCCTATAACTTCCCAATTTGCAACAACCCTTAGCCAGTTATAACTTAAATAAACACCAACTCTCTTTACAAATCCATAATTAGGCATTTTGTCAAACATTTGGCAAACATTCCCACTCTAAGCTGTCTCCCTCTGAACTGTGGTGTAATGTGGCTTCCTTTTGAGTTTTTGAATATATATAAATAATGATAAAGAAAACAACAAAGCTAACTTTTAGAAATTCACTAATTAACCAGCTATGAAATCAAAAGCTTTTAATATGGAACCTGTGATAACTCCAGCATTCTTCAACACAATGGAAATTACATAATATGGAACCTGTGATAACTCCAGCATTCTTCAACACAATGGAAATTACATAATATGGAACCTGTGATAACTCCAGCATTCTTCAACGCTGGCTGCAAATAATTAAAGTAGGCTCCTCACATGAATTGCAGTCCTCAAGTTGAGATTGCAGACCTGGAAAAATGCCCAACGCTGCCACAGAGTGGAACCAGCAGCCTCCAAATGCCAAAACACAGGTCCCTCAAGTGCAGACACAAACACAGGGTTCCCAAATTAGGTCGGTGTTAATGTTTGGTAGCTTCAGTTGGATAAACTCAAGAGACTAAAAAAGAATTATATACATGTGTGTGTGTGTGTTTAAATAATAAATTATTATATTAACAAATGGATATGAAAGGACATATCCCTTCGTGGATTAAGCTATAAGAGAGGGACTTGCATTTTGGAAAACATACACCAAAAAGGCAATGCGATTACATATGTAATGATCCTCCAAAACTAACATGTTATCAGAGCCTAGTTCGAACCCCTGGGAATAAGAACAAAAAAGGAAGGCTAGATGTCCCATGTAAAGGGTAGTCGCAGTGAAACTCATATAAAAGAATCGGAAGACTCTGTGGGTGTTCGCATGGGTGTGAAGGACTATGCAAGAAGAAACAAAACCTAAAAGAAATCATTATACTGGACATGCATCATTGAAGGACTCTTGAAATCTGGTCCTCGAGACCAACTGCCAACTTTGGCTGCTGGTATTAAAGGCGTTGGGGAAGCCAAAGATATAGAGCCTGAGACGCTTGCAGACAAAACCTATAATGTTTTATCAAACAGTACTTCAAAGCCCACCTTACTCAATCGGAATGAAATGTTTTGAGACCGATCTAGGCATAAGCACCCACCTATAGACCAGTGATGGAGATCAAGTGCCAGCACTAACATAACCGCCATGGAACACTATGGAATGTTGTATGACTTGAGCTACTAAATAAAGTCTCTTGTTGTAATCAATGGATACATTTGATCGATCATAGGTTGCTGTATATATCAAAGGTTGTTCCAGACCCTTTATAAGTCTTCCCTGTCTAAACTTTCTCATCGCATGTTGTACTGCTCTAGGGGGCTCAAATTAATGGCGATTGAAGTTTTGGCACATCAACCCTTGTTCGACTTGCTGTATGAAGAAAACCATCATGCCATGATACTTCTGCTTTACGGTTGGGTATTAGAGGAGATGTGATCTACAAGGCGACATTCCTTTGGTACAATATTTCGAGCTGTGTGTTGAATAGAATAAAAGCACCACGTATTCTATGCGTGTAATCAAACTATTAATGCATCATTCATATGATTTTCCTTTGACATCACAAAGCATGTGCGCAATTTTGCCATATAGCAAATGTTGCAAAACTCAAGACTTGTTTGATGAAATTATATAATTACGATTGAAATTATATATCTAGGTTAAACTTCTATAAGTTCAGATGAATACGCTCAGACCGAATACAAAATTCTGATAAATTTACATGAGGAAGATTCGAACATCTTGGAAACTATTAAAACAAAAGGATAGGTGGAAATAATGATCAGAGGCTTTAGTGTTGATTCAAATATGAGAAGCCTCGCAGAGACTTGGATAGCGAGACATAACATCTGTGCAGACAACATACAACCTCACCATATCCATATACAAATATAATTATGGAGAAATAGGTATGAGTTTATGAGCGAGAAAGAAGTGCATAGTTTACTAATGTAGCAGGTGAAAGATCCACAATAGCCTAAAAAGACACATGGACAAGCCACATCACATGGTAGAGTTTCTAAGATGGGAAAAGATAAAGTCTGTTGTCTGGAAGAGAGTGTGTGCATTGGAAAAATTGACTGAAGTATAAGGGAAGAAGGATTCTAATATTTGGACTATAAGACCGATAAGGTATGTCTTATGTTATATATTTAAATCCTATACCATAGATGTATTTATAAATATATGTATAAACATAGAGTAAATTGAGTTTTAATATTATTACTTTAAAAGAATTATGAAAGTTAAAAGGAGTTAATTGATATATGTTAGCATTATGATTTTTTATTGGAAATATCAATCAAGAACAAGTGTAGAGACTGTCCCATCCTTATATAAATGGCTTCGTGCTAGTGCAGGGTTGAGGTTATCTCTATATGAATGGATGTGTAGAACATTGTGAATTTATTAAAGTTATATAAATCATAGTTATTTAAGAAATTATTGATATTTTATGAGATCAATATAATATCTAATAAGAAGGGTGAAAGAGATTCAATGTTATATGTATAGTTACCACATCAGTGATGATGGGGATAATCAAGGATGTTGATAAGCATTTATTTTTCTTGAGCATTACAATTGTCTATTTATTATAGTATTATCTCGCTTATTTTTACCTTCTATAAGAGCTATGTGCCTTGATCTTTTCCTCCAAGGACGTTATTGTAGAAAAAGGGAGATTGAGAGGGAGTCTAACAATTTTGGATGAAGAGCTCAAATGATTTGTATTTAGAGGGAGTGACACTTCTTCAAAGGTAAAGGAGCTTAGAAGATAGATGTTCAGAGGGAGTCTAACACATTTGTCTGAAGAAGCATGATATGATTCAGTCAGCCTTTGGAGATCTTGGTCATCTTGATTCAGAGGGAGTAAAACATGCTGAGATGGATTCTCCGGTGATCAATAAATTGTAGCAGTCAAGAGGACTGTTCCCCGTGATTGTGATTTTAATGGGCCTACCCCCTGTTTACATCATGAGGAAGTGACGATTCCAAATGATGTCACTTCTATTTGCACAAGTTATTGAAAGGTGACTATCTTACAATAACTTGATTTTCTACTATGATGGATATCTTACGATGTCTATGTAGATCATGATAGATTATACCATGCATGGTGGATGTTTATATAGTAAGCATTATGAGAATGTGTGTGCACATACCTTATAAACAATTTTTGAGTATATGGTGAATGTTATGCAAATTGATGTTCTGAGGCCATTACACAAAGTACGTGGTGAATATCATATGACTTGATGTTCTGAAGGCCATTACTCACATTACTTGATGAAATATCTTGCATCTCATTCCGGAGGCCATTACTCAGAGTATTTGGTGAATATCATATCTTGTTATTCTGGAGACCGATACTCAAATACGATATCAAAATGGTGAATATCATATGTTGATATTCTATAGACCATTGCCTTATTGAGTACATGGTGAATATCGAGTGTTGATATTCTGGAGACCATTACTCAAGAGTTTTGTTGAATATCATATGTTGATATTCTGAAGAACAATACTCTTAATATTATATGTATAAAAATGATGAAAATCTCTGATCAAAGATATCCTTAAAATTTGTCATGCCTAATATTACCAATGGTGTAATATATGTCTTGTGTTTATCCTCCCTAGCTAAGAGGGAGTGTTAATGTTTGGTAGCTTCAGTTGGATAAACTCAAGAGACTAAACTAGAGTTATATATAGTTTGTGTGTGTGTGTGTGTGTGTGTGTGTGTGTGTGTGTGTGTGTGTGTGAGAGAGAGAGAGAGAGAGAGAGAGAGAGAGATGTTTTTGTGTGTGTGTTTAACTAATAAATTATTATATTAACAAATGGATGTCCCTTGAAGGGACATATCCCTCCATGGATTATGCTATAAGAGAGGGAGTTGCATTTTGGAAAACATAAACCAAGAAGGCAATGTGATTACATATGTAATGATCCTCCAAAACTAATAGTCGGAGGTATCTGTAGCTAAACGCAAGCCCACCAAAGTCATTCACATGCCATTGAAAGATGAACGCAAGTATGTATAAACCCCAAATTGCTGCTACAGGTGTAGATGCAGCCTGTCAAAATACACTATGATTCCCCTTAGCACAAATCACAGGTACATTTAACCATCAGAAACCCTTCACTCAGTTCGCCCAAAATCTGATTGTTCGGGGCAAGAACGGATTTCTCCCAACTTGCAGAACATTGCAATCACTTCCCAATTAACCATATGGTCTTCATAGCAATAGTGTAACCAGAATGAAGACACAATGATTCAGATTTGATAGTCACCAATAATCACACTTCTAGATTTCCAATATACAGTAATTAAATTACCAATCCCTTTGCATACATTTCTCCTCTCACCTACAGGATTCACAATGGAGAAAACACAATTCAAACTCTAGATCAAATCTTGGAATTGAATCTACAATACTTCAGCTATAGATCTCAAACCCTTATACCTCGGCAAGGGAGTTGAATTCACAAAATAGAACCTCACAAATACTCACAAGACCACAAAAGCAAATAGATAATTGAATGTTTTTTCCTTCACAATGAGCTCATATTTATAATCTCCAAATGGCACTTAGCTTCCCAAATGTAACTCCACTTAAGAAGTTTCACCACACATCACTTTATAACATTAAATATAATAAAGTGTCATGTAATAATGTAAACTTTAATTAATTAATTAATATGAATGCACTCATCCAATTATTAGCCCAATCCAATGCAATAATTAGCCCAACTACCAGTGTCACCAACTACACTGCCAAATATGGCAATTGCTTGCATTAGACCGACTAAAAATAGTATATCCACAACTAAGACCCTCAAATCTCACTGTTAGCTCACGAGGGCCGCTATGATGAACTGATTCAATCAACTACAAGAACTCGCCAAAAATGGGGACATTACACAATTCTTGGCCAATGAGGTCTCTCACCTCAATCATAGGCGTCATCCTCTAAACACGTCATAAGGCCCTTGTAGTCAACGTACGTCTATTTTTATGTTCAATGATATTGGTTATCCAACAATATATCATTTATTTGTGTAAACTTCACTTTCAAGTAGTTATAAATGTCGGTTGGTTAATGGTTGTAATTCTCTTGGCTCTATCATTGTTACTACTACTTCATGCATTTACTTTATTAAATATAGCACTAAAAATTTGTCCTAATAGCCTTAATAGAAATCAGGTCAAGACTGCATAATTCAAATTTTAAACCTTAAGATCCCAACAAAAGCAAGAAGAGGCTACAAGGCAGTCAAGACCAAGTGATCAGGCGGTCTTTAAGGATTGTAAAACAAAGAGAATGAAGAAGATTAAGAGAAACATTTGAGATAAATCTACTCGGATGATTCCCAAGTCGAAGCCCGTCCCAAGAACGAAGTAAAAGATGAAGTGTAAGTTGAAGTCATAGTTGGCAAGAAAGGAAACCATCCAGTGAAAAAGGCACAAATCATGCATATAGTGAGTGGGACAAGATTGCCAAACACTAACAACTCTCAAATGAAACATATCTCGACCATGTTGATAAAGCTAACAACCTGTCCATACAATCAATGTCAGAAGAGTACAAGAAGAAATTTTAAATGCACAAACATAGCCCACCCCATTAGAATTATATCCATCTTAGAGGAACCCAAAATTGGAGGATTTGAATAGAAACCCCCCATTCTTGTCAGGGTGAAAACAAAAATGGGTGAGAGCCTAAAAGTACCTAGAGTGTTGGGGACACTAGAAGTGGATGTGTCAAGGGTGCGTACATGGCCAATAGTGTAGAGGAAGCATGAAATCTCCCTTTCTTTGATTTTACATGATATTTCAAGCCTCTAATTAGATCTTAAGAATCAAACAACCAATATCACAAAGATCCACCAAATTTCTCAATAAACCCCAAATCGGGTATGCCAGAAATAGTGCCAAAAACTTCACAGCTTCACATATTATTAATAAATCTGAAAGTGGACATTTTTTTAAAGAAATTTCAGCAGCATAACAGCTTACAAAATGACATTTCTAGATCTGTATAACATTTACACAACAGCTCCCAAACGGAGGATAAAAATAATGCTCATCAGGCTCCCGAAAACAACACAAAATAGCCCAGAAACACCACAAAAACACTAATAATCTATCACAGAAGTATAATCACGACCAAATACATATATTCAGCTCTATTTTAACATCTAAAAGTTTGAAATACAGCAGCAACCCAAACTGATACGAAATACTCAACCGGAAACACCAAACTCTTACAAAAAACACACCCGAAATCCCACAAATTTGCACTATTCAACACAAAGGCAAACTCTGCATGAGCATGCACATGGAATGGCTTCAAACTCCCGTCCTTAGCGTTCCTGGAAACTTGCAAACTCCCGTTCTTGGGTCTCCTTCTCCACAGGTTTGGCAGCCTCTAAAGAACAACAAAGAAATGAGCCAAAATCAAGTTCTGGAATTTGCCCAAAATGCCTCCAAACCCCTTAAAAGAGGGCATAACCCTAACTCACATCCAAGAGGGGTTAATAAAACATATTTTAATAATAATTTTCATTTATTAGTCCATTAGCTTCCAAAGATTATCCCCTTTTTCTGAAACTTCACTTTTTTGGGCCTGCTTGCCTTGGCAAAAATTATTATTTTTAATTATTTGAAAAGGGACATGACAAAGCACCAAAATGTGGTGTTAAAAATAGTCCGCCAAGGTCTGACACACAAGGGAGTAAGAAGGCAAGAAAGGTGGTCATTCCTCCAAGTCTGAACATGAATTAGAAAACACTCAATGTTCACAAGGAATGAGTCGAAGAATCTGACGAGGCACTGCAAGTTGTGTGAGACCATCTAGATAGCTAGTGGTCAGGGCAAGAAAGACTATTGGCTAAAAGTGTTTCTAGAAATGATACAAGCTATAGCCAACAACTAGTTAAAGAAACTTGATGCTTCATCCACAATCTCTTGGAACACATTAAAGAAGGCATTTGAGGCCAAGTCTAAATTTTTTTGGTGCAACAATGACTTTATTACCAAAATTTATAGCACCAAACATGGGAAGAATGAGAATGTAAGAGCTTACAACCATAGGCTCAAGGAATCACTAGTCAAGTTAGAGAGCATCAGCCTTCCAATATGTTGAAGAAAAGTGAAAGTAGTGCCTCCATCCTTGTACACTAAAACTTACAATCAAGAGATGGACATCAAGAGCAAAAACAAAACATCCTCTTAAGGGAAAAGGAGGGCAAATGATGACGAAAGCACCAAAAGTAGCAGTGGTGATGAATCAAACACAATCCAAGCCCTATGATGGGATATGATGAGAATGATGAAAGAATTAAAGGTGGAGAAAGGAACCAATAAATAAACCAACGAACTATGATGTATTGAGTGTAAAAATGAGGGTCACTCAAAAGGCACCTATCCTAGAATGATGTTTTGTGAGATTTTCAAGGTGATACATCATTCAATACAGGAGTGTCCATATAATTTGAAGACAAGAAGTATGCGAGTACTATTCCAATTGGGTGAGTACACTCCATCAAAAACAATAGAATGCAATGCGAGCTTGTTATGAAAATCAACAAGGAGAGTGAAATCAAATATAGTATCGACTCAGAAGGACATCTTATCATATAGTTTTGACAATGTTGCGAAGGGAGACACTATGCAAGAAACTTCTAGAATAAGAGAAACAACATACAATTATTATGCAAATGGCATGAAGCAGGTAACCATGAAGACATTAACTACCCAAAGAAAAAGGGTAATAAAGTGTTAGATGTGGATGAACAACCAACAGCCATTTCATGTTTCATTCAAGATTTTTTGTTCTAGTTTAAAATTCACTCACTACAAATTTGGGTGTTATTCTAAGTGCCAACAACTTTTAGAGGCATTTAATCAAACACCATGACAACTCTAAATGCAAATCTGTTGGTTTAAAGCAGTCCTAGTGTTGGTATGTGCAAAGATCATTTATTATCTTCTATGTTTCTTCAAAGTTCTCTATGAATTTGTAATATTTTGAATGCTTTGATGCTATGTACCCTTGAGTTTTGGGGATGGGGATGATAGGGGACAGGGTTTCTTGATGGCAATTTTTTTTTGCCAATTTTTGGGACAGAAGGGGACAAAAAATGGGGACGGCTATATAACATTAGGGAAAATTAAAATATATAGAGAAATTTAAAATATTTATATGAGAACATGGATAAAGCATTTACTTATACATAACAAAACCTTAAAATATAAGAATTAGAAAACTTCATATGCCAAATTTGTGTTACTTTGATAATCGAACTCTAAGTTGTTCTAGTCAAAGCTAGAGTCCCCCAAGTGTCCCCAAGTCTCTGAGATGTTTCCGGGATGAGGACGGCTAAAAATATATCGAGGATGCATCCCCAGGTAACACTGCTTTAACATGAAGTCTTTTCATAGAGACGCATTACGCTCCCCAAGAAAGTCACTACAAAATTGTTTAACACAAAAGCTTGCACCTATGCTGGGGACTTAACCCCCAAGCAATCTTGTGAAACATGGAAAAAACCTCCAAGTGTGGGACTTGCACTTTGAGGTTGAATCTCTAGAGAAAGCCAACTTACTTACAATTAGCGTACACCTATTGCTTTTGAGGAAAAGAGAGAAGGAATGCATGAAAATTAATGCTGAAAGGGAAACCAATGATACATAAGGTTGAAACTTTAGTTACTATATATGCCTGTAATACACAAAACAACAGCAAAATATCCAAATACACAAATCCTAACTCTAATCTATCTTCCAAGGACATATGAGGGTTATAGCTTACCAAATGTTGCGAAGAAAATGATTTTTACAATACAACAACCATAAGCATATCTAACATGATATACAAACTAGGAAAATCGAAAAGAAACAATAACTAGAAGGCACGTGTAATGCACAAGACAAAAGAATGGTAAGAAAAGGTAAAATTGAGAATTTTATTACTACAAGGCAAAAGGGAATTACAATTACAAAGAATAATGTTGTTGCAAAGAACCGGAGAAGAACAATAGAAAATATCTATAAACAATGTCTTTATAGATCAGGCATAACCCAAAATGCAACCTGAAGTCTAAACCCCAACTACAAGAATTAGATAATAGAGCAGAAATTAAATAAAATTCAGATAAAAATCTGATCTCTAATAGAACATTCATCATTGAAGTGATAGAAAAGACCAAAATGAGTGCATCTAGCAATTGAAAGATATATCTAACAAAAGAAAATTTCTGTAGATCATAAAGAGGCATAAGGATGCACTAATTTTGTGTTGACAAACCAAAGACGTCACTTGGCAATAAATAATAGCCCTTGATGATGTGCTTGAGCCATAACCAATCAAATCATGATGTTGTTAATAATTGTGGGGACGGTTAACACAACATGTTAACCTACTCGACACCATAAGAAACACCACCACGCATAAAAAATAGACTCAAGCCGCCAATAAAAATGAGATTCGTCTAAAGTAGATTCATATTGGAATGGATGGCTCAAATGCAACACCAAAATCCCTCAATGCAAGATTAAAACAAAACCGTTGATCAGAAAGCTCTAGATCAAACAATTGGCATGACTTTGTAACAAAAAACATTGAGAAAGATGAAGAAACTATGAAATGGTGAAAGGTTTTTCCATTTGGCAAAAATTCATGATGTTGCATCCAAAAACTATGAAAAGTGGATAACACGATGTGTTATTCCACCCCATGGAATTGACCTATTGAATGATGCCATTTTGCAAGGACCCCCAACAAGCTGATGCAAAACCACAAAAGATAACTAGGTCGTTAATCACTATGAAAATGCACGACATAAAACATGATAAAACGTGGCACTAGCATTGGCCCACAACACCTTTTGGTCGAACAAAAGGAAACCACATGGCAAAACCAAACTTAATTTTTCCATTTCACAAGGGACAAAAAAGGAACCCTGCGAAGTAGCAAAATGAAGCTAACATGAAGGTTATCCATAGATAACATGACTTGTTAACCCATTATAACATATTTCAGCCCATTGAAAATATCTCATATTAGTTATCTATGATGGGTGGAATGTTGAAAATAATAGCCAACAGTAATCAAGACATTGATCCCATGTCATTGACAACAAGCATCAAGAGGAAGTTGGTTGTTGTCGAGATGGAAATAATGGGGAAGAGCCTCACAAACAACATCATCAATAGAGACCAGGAAGTAAATTTACTGCCAAATGATACTTGGAAATGCCTCAAAAGACCAACACTCAAGCCCTTGACTATAAAGTGCCTTGACAATTTTTGAAGTTTTATCCCTGTTTTTCTGCCTTAGGAATTTTGTTCAACACTTCCCTTGCAGCCTCAATTTGCTAATGTTTGTTGTTTTGCTATGATTTTTGAATGCCAATGATATTGATGAATACAAATGATTGCAAAATAACTAATTGGAAATCAAAGTGATAAGCAAATTCTTTTTACTATTTTCCAAATGCAAGTACATGAAATTCTGATGTAAAATGCACACCTACAGCCAAGAGGTATTTTCACAAACACTTGGTATGCATCCTATGACTATGCAATGAGAGGTTTTTACAAACATTTGGCATACAAATTGAACAGCTGAATTAAGTTGATTTCCCTTCAATATTTCAATGTTCACAATGACTGAATACTTTGGTAACAAAAAGACATATATTACTTGTCAAATGTATCCATCTACAATTGCCAAATGTAAATACCAAAAGAACCTGGAATAAGTAGCTAAGATGACATGCTTTTTGGCTTTGCTTTTTTCGGATCTGCTTTTTCGGACTGCTTTTTCGGATCTGCTTTTTCGGACTTCTTTTTCGGCTTTGCTTTTTCGCTTTGCTTTTTCGAACTGCTTTTTCGGATCTGCTTTTTCGGACTGCTTTTTTGGCTCTGCTTTTGCGCTTTGCTTTTCGGATCTACTGCGAAAACTAAAACCTTTCTCCTTGCCAACTGATGTCAAAAATTAGATGCACGGGCTAAACAAAAATCACTAAATATTATCTCCCAATTAATCACAAATGAATTGGCTGAATACCAATTCCTCCACTCCCAACTAGGGTTGATATATCTCACAACCGAAATTAGCACCTTAGAGTCTTCAAACCCTCAGGCAAGTATGCAAGCACTAAGGCTCTCAGCACAATAGATGAATATGCAACTCAAGATGTGTAAAATGACCCCCCAAAGGCTCCTTATAAAGATTTCACAAGCAACTCCAAGAAGCTTCTAGAGAAATCCAGCACTTTATTCTTTTAAGTAACTTTTTGATATTTTATTATGTTAGTCACTTTACTATTAAATCAATTAAATATAAAATTACTTTTTAATATTTCATTGTTTAGTAACCTTATAAGTAATTAATTTAATATATCTTTTCCCTCTTATTTCTTCCTTTTTAGCCTCCGGGGAAAATAAAGGCTAAAATTAAATAAGTAGCTAGTGCCTGTCAAAAAGGGGACATTACATTGACCATCCACTTGTTAGGTGCCAACCAACATGGCATCAAGCCATAGGAAACCTAGATGGCATATAAAGAAATGATCAAGACAATGATTTCTTTTGGACTTCAAAAATTCCTGACTGCAAAAGAAGGTGTAAGACATACTCCTCAAAAGGGAAAGGTTGATTTCTACCAAGGCCAATCACAAAAATAGAACATGCTATCAATAGAGAGCAAAGAAAAGAGGTACATCATCGACCTAAAAACTAGGTGGTGAGGGAGGAGTTGATATCCTTTGGAATAGAGTCCAAGGACAAAGAGTCGAGAATAGAGAAAGGAAAGGAATGAAATCAAAGAAGGGGTGCTAGAGTGGGAAGGTTGTTCAAAAGAAGAAAGAGTTCCTTGAATGTACTATTCTACTGGCAAACGGAGGACTGAGGTATTTACGTCAATGAGAAGATTTATGGAAGCTACAAATCTTAGTGAACAACAACCGATGAAAGCATGTAAAATTATGGACAATACTGATAGTGTGAAGAGCAGAATATGTAATGTGGATCATATAAATAATTGTTAAGGGAAATCAACTTCGTTAGGAAATTCATAGGAAAGAAAGAGGGAACCAGGAGGGCGTGGAAAATGAAAAGAAAAAGAAAAAAGTAATGTAGTTGAAGAAAACTTAAAAATTAAAAAGGTAAAATATGGAGTTGGCCAGGGAGAAATGTTTTTAAAAAGGGAGTATTAAACTAACATGGCACCCTCATCTTACCAGCTATGTACAAACCTTAACAGGGTTTGGGAATGGATTTTTCAAGGGTCTCAAACCATATGGCTTGTTTCATCCTACACAACTTATTTTATGTTGCACTATGTGACCTACCGATAACACAATATGGCCATTCAAATTAATTGGTATGACATGTTTGTGGCACATTGGCATAGAAAATTTTTGGTAAACTAGAATGCCATTTAATTGCAATCTTGCTACAACCCCCCTATAGACTTGGTACTTTACATAGCAAACATATTGCGACTTTGTCAAGCTTCTTGGTATTGTTCAAGTATAGCATCAGTTGAAGTGATATACTCATTACATTGAGTATTTGTATTCATGATTTATATGAACATTGTTCTATGTCTCATATTATTGATAAAAGAATATATATATATATATATATATATATATATATATATATATATTTTTTTTTTTTTTTTTTTTTTTTTTTTAATTTTTTTTTTAATTTATTTATTTATTTACTTAACTAATTGAGCTCTTATTATCAAAAGACACTATTATGTTATGGAGTTCTTGAATTTAATTGTTTTACCTCCACATGATTGTTGATTGAGAAGCAAACTAATTGTGTTTATACACCGACGGTGATAAAATAGGGACATGACCCTACGTCGTCTTTGGCCACGCAGAGTCATGTCTCTACGGGACATGACTTTGTTGTTAAGGTTGTAGCTTCTATCGGATTGATTTTAGAATGAGATACCTCGTTGATGGTAAATTACATTTAAGATAAATATCTTATATATATTATGCATTATATATTATTATATTATTATATAATAATATATTACATATATGGTTAATATATTAATATTGCATATATGCTTAAAGGTGAGTTATACTTATTTATTAACTAATGATGATCAACTATAGGGACATGTCTCTTGAAGAGACATGTCGCCTCTCATATTTATATGAGATCCAAATCTGCATTTGGAAATCATCAATCACAATGGCCATGTTAGTACATTTGCAAAAAAGATCCAAGTTATTCAACATGGTATCAGAGCAGGTTATCTACAAGAAATAACAAGAAGAGAAATCAGTATATCGTTCATCCAAGTATAGTTATACATCAAACAAAATTGAGAAGAATAGAGACCAGGTTGAAAGTATTGAGAGTTGTCCTTCTGATGGTTATGTTTGCCCTAGACATTTTTCCATGTGTATGGTTATGACAATTTCACGACAAGTTTTTATGCTCGATTACATAATCAAGAAAAATTGACACGATGCGAGAGATCCCAAGTTTTTGTGAATCATATCTTAATTGAAGGCTAAAATTGTAGACAACATAACTTCAAAGGTCCTTGACTCTTACCAATGACTGTGGCGAAGATAGAACAGGGGCATCGACATGATATATTGGTGGACTAGATAGTGACATGTAATCAGAGAGCCCTTGGTTTACACCAAACATCATATTGGTACTGTGACTTCCAGGTCAAAAGGAGTCTGTCAGACCACATAAGATTTTAATGCATCCAATTTCAACAACAAACCCATAGACCCATTATTTTTTTAGGATTGAGTGGTAGAGAATACAAATTGATTAAGATATAAAGAAACCTCATCCTTACCTTAATCACGGGATTGATTATTGTCTATCTAGACAAATAGGAGATCAATGCATAGATTATCTAAGACCAAATAGTGAATGCCCTAATCACCAAGGAAAATAAGGTATTACATTGGGAGTTGATTATTGCATAGCCTCTCTAACGTGCCACACCACTTGACCATCACACAAGGTTAATTATTATATGTTGAAACCCATACCAACTCGAGTGGACTATGAAATGGTGGAAACTTAATTAATCTCGATCCATCGATTGATAAGAAAAGTGATAAAGGAGAATGAACCTAAATACAAAAAGGACAAATGATTCAAGAAAACATAGTTCAATGCGGAAGATGATTGCATAGGTTCATTCAACAGATTTGTAGCAGTGAATGAGATAGAGATACCTGCATATACTTATGAAGTTTTTTTGTTTCTTGAATCATATTGATGAAAATCGATATATAGTTCAAAACAAAATTGCCATGTCTATTTTCTCCTCTACCAAATTATAGTTCTCATACTAAGCGTTGCCTAAATTGATTCAACCGCAAACAATAGTAGTAAGAAATAGTCAATAAGCATAATATTCTAATATGTGGCAGTGATAAGGAGTGGAAAATTATTGAAAAAGGAGGAGACACCAATTATAATTAAAATAATATATAAGGCCATCGAGACAAAGGGAAGATTGACCATTATATATTTTTGTGACAGCCCATTTTTCTTAATTTAAAGGAGTCCAAAATTAAGAAGAAATAAGTGTCGATTCAGGGATAATCCATAGATATATTTATTTCATGTCTGATACTTATGTAATAGCAAATGAAATCTTATGGTTAAAGGAGCAATGACTACACCGAACGTAGTGGATTTTTATGGGAAGAATTTTTTGGTGGATTTAGCAAGCATCAGATAAAGGAAAAGGAGGATTAATATCAGATTCAGAGAGAGTCTAACACTTTGTTAAAGGGAAGTTTATTTTAGAAGCTTAGAAGATTTATGTTCAAGAGGGATTCTGACACATCCGTCATAGGGAGTAGATAGAGGATATGGTTTCATCAACTTTCAGTGATATCGATAATATTGATCCACGGAGAGTAAACCAATGTTGTGATGGTATCTTCAGTGATCGATAAATTGTAACAGTCAAGAGGACTGAAATTCATGCAACTATGTGAATAGGCCTACCTCTTGTGTACATCATAAAAATGTTGCGACTTCAGTTGAACTATCTACGAGTATCTCTTTGATAAATAAAACTTGACGTATGAGTAGTAGAGTAATTCAAGTGGCACAATCATACTCAATCATAATATTAGTGCATTGCAAACGAGTTTGAGTTGTAGAGTAATTCAAGTGGCACAATCATACTCAATCATAATATTGGTGCATTGCGAACGAGTTTGTGTTTGCTTCTACTATTAAGCTTAATGAATGTTTGGAGCTTCAATGGATGAAAAGAGCAAGTTGGAACTTAGAAAGGAGTTGTCATATTTGATATAAAAAAATTCGACAATATAAGAATGAGTGCAAATTTTACATTGTGGTGAGGAATAATAGTCAATGTTTCATTCCCACTTGAACCTTATTAGAGGGGAGATGTTCCATTCTCAAATAATCTAAATGGAAAATTTATGAATCTTCATGTGTAGATAAGTATTCGTATCTTTTACATTTATCTACTCTTTGTAGTCTCTCTCTTATATGTAATTCTTTACATACTATTAAGGATTATTTGTTTTGATCTTTTCTTTTATGTTTTGAAGAAGCTCTTACAGGAAAAGAAAGTTGGTACTTTACACATGCTACCAAATATTGTGCAGACTCAATCTAATGATAGTAGCTCCAAAGATCCTAATGATCAAGATGGATAAAGTGGGGCTCTTGAAGCAAGTATCTTTGATGATTGAGATTATGAGATTCTTCTACATTAAGAGGAAGCATGACACTTCTTGGAAGGCAACGCAAGAGCTTAGAAGATTGATACTCAAAGGGAGTCTAGAAACATGTGTGTGACTGCGTGATATTGATGGGCCTACTCCTATGTATATCATGAGGAATTATATCATGAGGAATTATATCATGAGCAAGTAATGACTTACTACCAAAAAAGTTAGAAGATTGATATCAGATTTAGAGGGAATTCGAAAGGCATCCTTGGGTGAAGAGAGTTTCTATTGGAGTAACTAGAGGACCTAACTTCCCAGGATCATTATTCAGAGGGGGAATTTTGAGGTGCAATCCTTCGTTAATGATATCTTCTCTATGAGGAGAAATTCTAAGTGAAATTCCTTGTAATGCATTTTTTTGTGAGAGAATGAGGTGAAAGCCTTTGTACGAGCCTTTGACTGGGTTCATGGTGGTTACTACTTCACATATGATATGTAATGAAAGGTGACGATCTTTCATTGACATATATAAATAGAAGGTAACCATTATAAGATGAAGATCTTATAAATGGAAGACCTATTATAATGACAGACTTCATTAAGTTGTTGTCCCAGAGTGTTGGAAATCATGATAACGAACATATAGAAAGTAATCTTTGTAAGATGACGATCTTGCAAATGATAGGCCTGTTATTATGATAGTTTTGTTCTAGATACACCGGGAGTCATTGATAACAAAAGCATAATGATTACTCTAGATATTGTTTCGGACAATTAGAGATCATATTATATGTTATGATAGTGTTCATAACATTGTGATTGTAGTTATTTGACAAGTCACTATTTCAGAGTGTTGAAGTCAAATAATATGTTGTGTAAAGGTATCCTTGATACTAATATCTCATAAAATGTTTTTTTGTCACTTCTCCCTTGCTAAGAGGGAGTGTTGAAGTATAGCATCAGTCGAAGTGATATACCCATTACATTGAGTATCTATATTCATGATTTATATGAACATTGTTTTATGTCTTATCAATATATGTATATATGTGTGTGTGTGTGTGTGTGTGTGTGTGTGTGTGTGTGTGTGTGTGTGTGTGTGTGACTCTTTATTTATAAATTACTTAACTAATCGGGCTCTTATAATCCAACGAGACTATTATGTTATAGAGTTCCTGAATGTAATTGTTTTACCTTAACATGATTGTCGATTGAGAAGCAAACTAATTGTGTTTATACACCAACGGTGATCAAATAGGGACATGACCCTATGTCGCCTTTGGCCACGTAAAGTCATGTCTCTATGGGACATGACTTTGTTGTTAAAGTTGTAGCTTCTGTCGGATTGATTTTATCATGAGATACCTCGTTGATGGTAAATTATCTTTAAGATAAATATCTTATATATATATATATATATATATATATATATATATATATATATATAATATATTATATATGTAATATTATATATATATATATATATAATGCATTATATATTATTATATAATAATATATTACCTATAGGTTAATATATTAATATTACATATATGCTTAAAGGTGAGTTTTACTTATTTATTAACTAATGATGATCAACTAACTATAGGGACATGTCTGTTGAAGAGACATGTCTCCTCTCATATTTATATGAGATTCAAACCTGAATTTGGAAATCATTAATCACAATGGCCATGTTAGTACATTTGCAAAAAAGATCCAAGTTATTCAACAGGTACAACAACAAGAATTTGGTGGTGTACAGACACTTGGAGCTCATCTCTTCACATCACACACCTTGCATTCTGTATGGACACACTTGACATAGTTTTCTTTTAATTTTGAATGACATCTAACACAACCAACTCATCCTATACAATGTCATTTTCATTTTGTATAGTATGATCCTCATTTTGTACGATCTAATTCTTATCCCATTCAATTTGATTTTTACTCCATATGGTGTGCTTCTCTCATACATAACTATACCGTACATCATTACATGATGAGGTTTAATAGGAAAATCTATATCATATGATAGAACTTGCACACTACACAATGGTTATTGATATTGCTTCGAGGTGTACAAACCTTCCTCGTCAATAATGTACAACATGGCCATTATGACATTATACATAGGGTAAATGGGTGTAGTATGACAACAATCAATATTTCCATCATGTGTTAGGACCTCAATACTACATGGCAACATCTTTCCCTCGTATGACATCATAGTTTCATTCTTATATGGCTTCCACAACATCTATATCACCCATCTTTATAGCACAAGCATGTAATGGAACGACACGTCATCTTGGAATAGAGTACGACTTGATCATAGTTGTGAAAGAAATCTCTATATTCTGGCTTCTTCAGCATTATTCATGGCATCTGAAAGCAACACAAAATTGATGTGTCATGGAGTTGTGTGGTTTCATAGGTCTTAATTTGGTCTTAAAATAACACACACAAAATGTGTCCCCTACACAAAATGCTGACCCTAGACTCCCATTTAACTTTTCACATATGCTACAACTTTGAGTATGTACAATACAAGCCATTGTTTGCACTCTTGTTATTAGTTATCATAAATAATACATCATGTCTACTTATTGTATGGAAGACAACTTTTTCATTTCAGGGGGGACTAGTAAACATACAATCTCTATTGTTGTGTTTGATAATATTGGTTATCCTCCAATGTATTAAATTATTAATTGTCCATGTTCACTTGGTTGCTACTCTCAAATAGTTAAAAGTGTCATTTCATTGACAATTGTGTTTCTCTTGGCAACTATAAAGTCCTTTAGATATATTGTATACTGTCAAGGAAGGGGTGTAAAAACCCTGACTGGTTATAGCTCAAACGAACATTAATTCTTTATTGGCTAGTTACTCGGCATTTCGTCAAACACTTGGAAAGCTGGCTCAAAATCACCATAATGACAAATCTACCTTGTAGTTTTATTTATTGCATTGCATTTAGAACATTTGTGTTGAATTTTGAACAGTTTGGATATCAGAGCCACTATTTGTGCTATAACTTACTGATCCACAAATTCCAATAGATATCACAGGCACATAAAAAATATTGAATCTAACCTCTCGAATTCAGAATTACTTTTATTGAAGAGAGAAAAAAAAGAATTTGACAAATTATCATGAACCGAATTCTAATTTTTAATTCATGATGAAACCTAATTTCTCCTATAGTATGACCTTTTATGCTACCGGTTGAGAGGAGAATCCAGAATATATATATAAAGGCGACTTCAGCACTCACCAACTCCTTCCTCAACACAAGCCAAAGACTCAAACGCCCAAGTCTAGAAATGATTGATATTGCTCCCAATGCTAATCACAGACAATCAACATAACTGTCGGGTATGCCAAACTATCCTTTAATCAAATCGCAATTGTTTAATATGCAAAGTCGGCCCCTCCAAACTCAAAGCATAGCTGACCTCCACACATCCACAGCTACAGTCAAACTAGTCGTCCAACCTCCAAGTACAAAATGAATCACCACAATGTCAATCGAACTCCCTAGTATTGAAATGTTGCTTTCCAAATATCTTACGGCAATTCTCACATTCATCAAAGACAGCTCCCTTCAATGCTGAATTAAGTCAATAACAAACCATCCCCTTCTTGCAGATTTAATATAATTTTCCCTACACTCAAACCTCTTTAGACACAGACCAGGCAATACAAGGAAATCAAGAGATTGCTATACAACAATAGCAATGCTTTAGAATTGATTCTCAGAATTTCTCAAACCCTCATTCAATTATTCAATTAAAAATATGATAATCAAGATCCTTCTCCTTAGCCGCAGAAATACAATAAGAGTATGTCGGCCAATTGTATACCTCAGTAAAATTGCCAAGAACTTCTCAAATGAGTCCCTTATACTTCAAAAAGGGCTCACAGGATAGTAAATAGGAAAAGGCACAAAGGCACAAAAGCAAATATATTTTCAAACATGCTTTTCCCAATGAAATGAGCTCTTATTTATAAGCTCTCATTGGTAGAAGTTTCCATAAGACTCCACTCCAGAAATCGTGGAAGTTTCCCAAAAGAATTCAACACTAGAAACTTTCTAACTTGCTTTTTAGAAATATCACTTGAAGTCATTATTATAATAATGCAACTCAATGAAAAATAACTAAATAAGAGCTCAAACAATTATTAACCTAATGAATTGCACGTGACGACCAACTGCCAAAGCCACCCATTACACTGCCAAAAATAGCAACAGCCAAAAATAGACTTACTAAAACTAGTAAGTTCACAACTAGGACCCCCAAAACACCCTGTCAGCTCACGAGGGTAACAATGATGAACTAACTCCAGCAGCTGCATAGACTCGCAAAAAACGGGGACATTACAATCCTCCCTCCTCGAGATTGCTTGTCCTCAAGCAATCTGGCATCGTGCAAAATCCTCCACCGAGATCCCACAAGAAGCAAGTGATGTCCCTGTCCTCACTAAACCAACTGAATGCCAATACCATCATCAGACCCAATAAAATGACTTGCAATATAGCACCAAATACTTGTGTTGGTGATGTGAAAATCGAAACATCACTAACAGAGAAATCCTTAGGAGATCTCAACACACTCTCCTTCATTGTGGCTACCCAATCATTTTGCAAACAATCCAGCGTAGGCTCAGACCAACTCTGTACCCAATGCAAATCCTAGACATGAGTCAAATACCAAACTATAGATGCTCATCACTGTATAAACTCTGTCATCAATATGATCATCATCACCAACATCCTCATGTTGTTGTGATGACTCATCCTCAATCTCATCAGTGTAAACCCACATACCACGATTCGTTGCTACCTTCGGCCTCAACGCCCAAGTATGACCTTTAGAGAAAGGCCCCTTGCACCAATAGCAAAGTTAATGCCTCCTCAAATCCTCTCTAGAAGTGTCATCAAATCTCTCTGTTGGCTTACCCTTGTCCTCTTCAACTGGTGGGGCCTCATCATTGGCCGGAAGAGCAAAAGATTTCGAAGCAACCTTGCTTCGAGAAGAGAACTCCAAGTTGTGTGCCTTCCTCATCGCTACCTAGATAGGAGATGGGTCCAGGGACTTCACCCATCCACGGAGTGGCTCAGTCAATCCCTCCATGAATAACATCACTCGTTTGCACTCTAAAATATCATAGATCATGACTAAAAGCCTCTGGAACTCACTAATTTAACTCTCCAATCCACCAAACTGCTTCAGTTGAGCCAACTCACGGAAGTAGACCTCTAAATCCTTCCTATCAAATCTCTCGATTAGATGATCCATGAACTCCTGCTAGGAAGTGATCTGATCATGTCGCAAAGAAACTAACCCATGGTACCACCAGTCATGGGCAGCTCCATCCAGATGCAATACTCCAAATCTAATAGCGCCCTCCTCAGACATAGGACGCAAAGCCAAATATGTGTCAAGCTTATGAATCCAAGCTCGAGCTATAACTCTCCTAGTGTCATCAAAGTAATCCAACGTCATCTTACTAGCAACTTGTTGTAACTCAGTCTGTCAAGGTCGTTGTCTCTCAGGTCTCGGCCTCGCTCTGGAATGCTCTCTTTTCTAAGTTAGAAAACTATCAAAATTCAAATGATCTTTAACAACTTGTGGTCAAGCATCCACTCTATAAGGTGTGCCAACACATCATCAGCAAAAGAAGCGGCCTCAGACTCAATACTAACCGCATCCACCTCATGTCTCAGAAATGTGGGCCTCTACAGCCTATCATGAGTGCAAGTAGGTATGTGAGCTTTGTCAACTAATCCACCACGATCCTCAACTCAAACCCGATCTACACCCCTGTGCCTATCACTATCTCGGGTTCTATCCTCAACTCGATATCTATGAGAACCAACAGAAACATCTCGACCTCTCTCCCTACTTCGCCCTTGAGGAAGTGCTATCTGTTGCAGAGTATTAGACAATTGTTGTAGTACACCTGTCATCTGCTATTGTTTGGCTGCTAGGTTACTTAATGTTTGCATAGCCTCTCTATCAACATCAACATCTCTAATTCCGAACCCACCTGAATTGCCTAGGCTACCAACAAAACCAAATTGTATCTCAGGTTCCCCTTCCTTGGGAGGCAAATTACGTCCCCTTCGGGTATAGTGCATACCTGACACAAACCTCCTATCATCAGCCATGAATCCAAGCTCGAGCTATAACTCTCCCAGTGTCATCAAAGTAATCCAATGTCATCCTACTGGCAATTTTTTGTAACTCAGTCTGTCAAGGTCGTTGTCTCTTAGGTCTCAGCCTCATTCTGGAATGCTCTCATTTCTAAGTCAGGAAACTATCAAAATTCAAATGATCTTTAACAACTTGTGGTAAAGCATCCACTCTATAAGGTGTGCCAACACATCATCAACAAAAGAAGCGGCCTCAGACTCAATATTGACCGCATCCACCTCATGTCTCATAAATGTGGCCCTCTACGGCCTATCATGATTGCAAGTAGGTATGTGAGCTTTGTTAGCTAATCCACCACAATCCTCAACTCAAACCCAATCTACACCCCTGTGCCTATCACTATCTCGGGTTCTATCCTCGACTCGATATCTATGAGAACCAACAGAAACATCTCAAGCTCTCTCCCTACTCCGTCCTCGGGGAAGTGCTATCTGCTGCAGAGTATTAGACAACTGTTGTAGTACAACTGTCATCTAGTGTTGTTCGGCTGCCAGGTTCCTAAATGTTTGCATAGCCTCTCTGTCAACATCAGCATCTCTAATTCTGGACCCACCTGAACTGCCTAGGCTACCAACAAAACCAAACTGTATCTGAAGTTCACCTTCCCTGGGAGGCAAATTACGTCCCCTTCAGGTATAGTGCATACCTGACACAAACCTCCTATCATCAGCCATGAATCCAAGCTCGAGCTGTAACTCTCCCAGTGTCATCAAAGTAATCCAATGTCATCCTGCTGGCAATTTGTTGTAACTCAATCTGTCAAGGTCGTTGTCTCTCAAGTCTTAGCCTCGCTTTGGAATGCTCTCGTTTCTAAGTCAGGAAACTATCAAAATTCAAATGATCTTTAACAACTGGTGATAAAGTATCCACTTTGTAAGGTGTGCCAACACATCATCAGCAAAAGAAGTGCCCTCAGACTCAACACTGACCGCATCCACCTCAGGTCTTAGAAATGTGGGCCTCTACAGCCTATCATGAGTGCCAGTATGTATGTGAGCTTTGTTAGCCAATCCACCACGATCCTCAACTCAAACCCGATCGGTTCTATCCTCGACTCAATATCTATGAGAACCAACAGATACTTCTCGAGCTCTCCCCCTACTCCATCCTCGAGGAAGTGCTATCTACTGCAGAGTATTAGACAACTGTTGTAGTACACCTATCATCTGTTGTTGTTCGGCTGCCAGGTTCCTAAATGTTTGCATAGCCTCTCTATCAACATCAACATCTCTAATTCTGGACCCACTTGAATTGCCTAGGCTACCAACAGAACCAAACTGTATCTCAAGTTCACCTTCCCTGGGAGGCAAATTACGTCCCCTTCAGGTATAGTGCATACCCGACACAAACCTCCTATCATTAGCCATGATAGAAATATCAAATCAAATACTAATGGCACTTCAAACCAAACACTAACCAAACTAAGCCCAATTCCTATAGGCTGGCAGGAATTCGCTCTGATACCACTATAAAAACCCTGACTGGTTATAGCTCAAACGAACATTAGTTCTTTATTGGCTAGTTACTCGACATTCTATAAAACACTTGGAAAGCCGGCTCAAAAAGACCATAATAACAAATCTACCTTGTAGTTTTATTTATTGCTTTGCATTTAGAACATTTGTGTTGAATTTTAAATAGTTTGGATATCGGAGCCACTATTTGTGCTATAACTTAGCGATCCACAAATTTCAGTAGATATCATAGGCACATAAAAAATATTTAATCTAACCTCTCAATTCAGAATTACTTTCATTGGAGAGAGAAAAAAACAGAATTTGACAAATTATCATGAACCGAATTCTAATTTTTAATTCATGATGAAACCTGATTTCTCCTGTAGCATGACCTTTTTTGCTGTCAGTTGAGAGGAGAATCCAGAATATATATAAAGGCGCCTTCAGCACTCACCAACTCCTTCCTCAACGCAAGCCAAAGACTCAAACACCCAAGTCTGGAAATGATGTATATTGCTCCCAATGCTAATCACAGGCAATCAGCATAACTGTTGGGTGTGCCAAACAATCCTTTAAACAAATTGCAATGTTTAATATGCAAAGCCGGCTCCTCCAAACTCAACGCACAGCCCACCTCCACACATCCATGGATACAGTCAAACTAGCCATCCAGCCTCCAAGCACAAAATGAATCACCAAAATGTCAATCGAACTCCCTAGTGCTGAAACGCTGCTTTCTAGATATCTTACGGCAGTTCTCACATTCATCAAAGATGGCTCCTTTCAATGCTGAATTAAGTCAATAACAAATCATCCCCTTCTTGCAGACTTAATACAATTTTCCCTACACTTAAACCTCTTTAGAGACAGAACAAGCAGTATGAGGGATTCGACCAATTGTATACCTCAGCACAATTGCCAATAATTTCTCAGACAAGTCCCTTATACTTTAGCAAGGGCTCATAAGAGAGTAAACAAGAAAAGCCACAAAGGAACAAAAGCAAATACATTTTCAAGCATGCATTTCCCAATGAAATGAGCTCTTATTTATAAGCTCTCGTTGGCAGAAGTTTCCATAAAACTCCACTTTAGAAATCATGGAAGTTTCTCAAAAGAACTCAACGCTAGAAACTTTCTAACTTGCTTTTTAGAAATATCACTTAAAGTCATTATTATAATAATATAAACATTATTATAATAATGCAACTCAATGAAAAATAACTAAATAAGAGCTCAAACAATTTTTAACCCAATCAATCGCAGGTGACGACCAACTGCTAGAGCCACCCACTGCACTGCCAAAAAGAGACTTACTAAAAATAGTAAGTTCACAACTGGGACCCCTAAAACACCCTGCCAGCTCACAAGGGTTGCTATGATGAGCTAACTCTAGCAATTGCATAGACTCAAAAAACGGGGATATTACAAGGGGGTATGAAGTAGTCGGATGAATTGTAATCCTTGATTGACCATCTTTGATCTTCTCTGTAATAATTCAATGACCAAATAAAAACATTTTACTCTTGTATCGCATATGTACTATTATCTCCATTATATTTCATGTATTTGATCTCCCTAACTTTGGACACTATGAATTTCTTGTTATATGCCATTTGGATTTACCAATACTCCTGTCACTTTCTGCTCTTGCATGACCGAGGTGTTCCTCAAATATTATTTGATGATGTTTTGAAATTAGGCAAGAAATGGGAGGAGCAAAGGAGGGACCTTGTCCTTCAAAGGAGTCTCTATTTCCAAGGAATCAAAAAGTGAATTTGGTATGGCAACTTCTTTAAATTGGCCACATAATCAGCTCCAAGGGGTGTTAGTGTGGATTTAGAGAAGGCCAAAGCAATTTTGGATTGGACTCGACCTACGAGAGTTTTTGGTTGTGAAGGAATTTTCTCAAGTGGTCACCCCACTCATTGATTTTGATCATAATGGAGGCTTTGTTTGGTCTGGAGCAGAAAAATGCTTTGACTAATATAAGCAGATTATATACACATGCCTAATTCTAGCTATTCTCAATTTTTCCAAACCTTTTCAGCTCAAGTGTGATGCACTAAGAGAGGGAATAGATATTGTTTGAAACAAGACAAACATCCTATTGCATTTGAGAGCTAGAACTTTAGGAATGCTAAGAGGAGCTCCTTCATCTACAACAAGGAGATGTTGACCATTATGAATGTCTTGGTCAAGCTTAGGCCTTATCTTGTGAGAGGAAGATTTATCGTCAAAACTGACCACAATAGCCTTGAGTATTTTTTAAATAAAAAGGATTTAAATGATAGACAGCAGAAGTAGGTAAATTACAAAACTACAATTTTGACATTGATTATGTCAAAGGCAAGGCAAACATTGTGGCTGACCATTTATCTAGGGGAGCTGTCTATACAGGCAATAAAAGGCCTATTGACATGACCTTTCTGTAGATTTAATAATTACATTGAAAATCAAAGAATACATTTAATTTAATTATTAGATTCACAAAAATGTCTTGTTACCAAGCCTTTTGATGCCTATATAGACAGTTCTTATCTAGGCAACCACTTTTATGATCTTAAGTAGAAATGGAAATGGATTGAAAAGAGCTGATTTTAGTACAATATGCTAAGGTCTCTTGGGTTACTGCCATCAACAAATGAGTTCATCATTTACAAAGGAAGAATCTATTTGGTACTCAATTAAGAGCTTAAGGTGAAGGTTATGAGGACCTTTCACAAAAATGTCTTGTCACCAAGCCTTTTGATGCCTATATAGACAATTTTTATCTAGGTAACCACTTTTATGATCTTAAGTAGAAATGACAATGGATTGAAAAAAGCTGATTTTAGTAGAGTATGCTAAGGTCTCTTGAGCTACTGGCATCAATAAATGAGTACATCATTTACAAAGGAAGAATCTATTTGGTACAAAATTTAGAGCTTAAGGTGAAGGTTATGAGGACCTTTCATGATGCACCTATTGTTGGTCACCAAATTGTTTTGAGACATACAGGCGGATCCAGGAAAGGTTAACATGAAAAGGGCTTAAGAATGAAATCCTCAAGTATGTTCAGGAGTGTCCCACCCATTAGTACAATAAGAATGAGCACACTTATTCTACTAGCTTGTTGCATCCCCTACTTATTCCCCATCAGAAATGGTTTAGTGTCTCAGTAGATTGCATCATAGGGTTATCCAACATGCCGGTAAGGATTGCATCTATGCTTTTGCGGATAGATATACCAAATTCAGTTATTTCTTTGCGAGTTCAACAATGTTTACAGCCACTCAAGTATCAGATTTATTTTTATGAGATATTTCCAAGTTGCATGGCATGCTCAAGTGGCAAGAAAATTGCCAGTGACAGGGACAGAAAGTTCAACTTATTTCAGCAAGAATTATTCAAATTGAACAGGACAGAGCTTACTCATAGTACCAGTTCTCACCCAAAGACAAATGGGAAAACTAAAATTGTAAACATATACATTCCAAGGCAGAAAAAGACATGGGTAAGACGGTTGCATATGAGTGAGTATGTTATAATTCTACAAAACATATATCAGTCAAGATACCACCATTTATGACTTTAATGAATATGAAGCTCCTAGCTTCAAATTGTTCAGAGATGGTAGGATGTAGTTCATTCTTTTGGCCACTGTTGTATGAGGAAGGGAAACTTATTCTTATTCCAGAGGCTATTATGATTACATGGAGTGTGCTCTATGGAAGAGGATTATCAAAGGCTACCTAGTGACGTGGAAGGACTTACTAGTTTCGAATGTCATTTCGGATAGTGAACAGATTTTACACCATCTAAATTTGCAAATGTTGAGAAAGCATGTGTCTCAACCTTGCAATACTTACCAGATAGTTCCAAAAAGTAGTTGGGAATTTTCCACATGTTGGCGCCTTGCAAAAGGTAAACTAAATCACTAAAAGATGCCCTGTCCATAGTACAATATAGGAGGGACATTTTTAGGGGTTATATGACACATTTCATGACAACTGTAAGGGTCAAAAATAGGGGATAAGACTTTGGACGTGAGAGACTATTTTTAACTTGGTTCGTGCCTAGCTTGGGCAACACAAGTCAAGGATGTGCAACACGTGTCAAGGAGGTTTTGCACATGGTATTGTAAAACCACAAGTGGTTTCCAAGTTGTGAGAAGCCTATAAAAGAAGGGCTTGGGGGGGGTTTGAGCATTGAGTTTTGTCTGCAAGATCAGATGCTAGAAGGATGCTTGTGAAGTTCTTCCAAGTTTGAGTTGAGGTGATACTCTTGTAAGAACTTGCATTGCAAGTGTGTTGTAATCTCCATTGATTTTATAATACATTATGCAAGTCTTACAGTGTGGGATTTTCTCCCATAAGGGTTTCCCCACAATAATCATCTTGGAAAAGCGTAGGCCAATACTACTGTTGACGCAATTGACATTTCTTTGCCCACTGATAAGCACCTTGGAAAAGCGTAGGCCAATAATAATGTGCTCTCAAAATCTTATGTGCAGTGATAGGTACTAAAAAATGTCCACCACATAATTATGGAAAGAATCCAAAAGTCATATTTGTTGACTTTTATCAACACATCTTAAAAACGTTCCATCCATTGCTTGTTTGTAAAGACCATTTTCCCAAAGAACAAAACTTGAAGCTTTTAACTTGAGAGTTCTTCGTTCTTTGTATGTCAAATGTGGAGGACATTCACCATAGCTCAAATAATATGCCATATCTAGAAAACCAATCATCCGTAGTGCTAATGAACAAAATAGTAGGAAGAGAGGAAGAATTCTCACCTTCTACCTACAAAGGTTCATTTTCAGCCATAAGCTGACAAAATCCTTTACCACGAACTAACTTGGTAGGTCATATCTCCATATTGTACTCCTAAATCTTAGCTATCCAATTTCCTCTTTTAGTAGCAAAATTCTGCTGAGTCAGGATAATCTTGACAGTCGTATCTAGAACTAGAGCAATGACATGAGAATTCAAAATATAGAACCTAAAATGCTTTACTACTTTGACAACAACATAAGCATGTTTCTCCATTTGACTGTATTTCAATTCATGAGCCTTCAAAGGACAACTCATGAATGAAATAGGTGATTCAATACCTTCATCATTTCTCTGCATCAAAATAGCAGAAAGAGTATGCTCTGAAGCATAACTCTACATAAAAGCTTTTTGTATAATCAGGACATACCAACACAGGAGCATGTGCTATAGCGTCCTTGATTTCAGCAAATGCTTTTCTTCCTTCTTGGTTCCAATGGAAAGCATTCTTTCCTTTCATCATTTCAACAATAAGACAAGTTTGCTTGGCAAAATCCGATACAAACCTTCTCAGAAAATTCACCTTCCCAAAGAATAAATTGTTGTCTTACTTGATGGCAAAGATAAACTTTGAATTGCTAGTACTCTTTGAGGATCAATTTTAATACCTTTGACACAATGTGTCATAAAAGTTTTACCTCCATCAGACCAAGAACTGATTTTTTGGTATTTAAAGACACGCCATGTTGTCTACATCTTTCTAAAACTTGTCGAAGATGAAAGAAATGATCTTGACATTTTTTGGAATAAACAGTCAAGTCATCTAAGTATGCAAGAATACTGTCATTGATCAGACCATCAAAAGCAAGATCCATTGCTAACTCCATGATGATCATCTGCAAAGACCACCTAGAGGTATGTAAAAGGAAACGAATCACATTCACAAGGTAAAAGACATATGGAAGTTGAGGCTAGAACACCTAGGAGTACCACAGCAAAAAGAATTGATCAGGTTCTTGACCACGCACAAGGAGTCAAAAGAAGCAGGTGGAGGTCTCGCTATGAACCAGGATGAACATGCCAATCTTACTGCCATAACTAGCAGTTTAGATAGGGATTTAGCGGCTAATAGCCAATAGGGTGCTTCCTTCTTTTAATTAATTGTTTAAATGGTGGTGCAAAAATTGTGGTAGTTTACTGACTCTGGGAGGAGTTAATTATCATAATAGAATTTTGAAGCCCTGCGTGGCTATTTTAGGATGTTTTCAAGACTTTGAGAGAGTCGGCTATCTATTTAAACAAAAAAAACTTATGTTCTAATATTTTGTTTTGGATCTAACTGAAACTATTTGTGACGCAATAGATATTTGAAATCCTATGGTTTAATCTAAGAAACATCTGAGCAACAAATCTTGTGGTCTATGGATGCATACGGTTCGTTTTCTTATGGAATTGAATGATATGTGAAGTTGGCTCTCTTTTCATCTTACAATATTCTTTTATCCAAAGTAACGGAGTAGTCACTTTCAATTAACCGATCTTGGTCATTTCATTGTAGTAATTAGTCATGTGGCTTATTATTATAGTGAGGCTTGAATGGTTCTTTAATCTACACATTCTCTTCATTTTTATGAGTTGAATGTTATCTCCTTATCCTGTCTGTTAAAAGTACTATTTTAAATCATTCTTTCTTAATAAGAGTTAATCGCAAAACCATTAAAGTAAGGGAGTTTCATCTTGTAAATGCACAGACTTTGCTAACAAAGGAAATCATTTGTTGGTGTGTTAGTTTTATTTCCTTGATATAAAGCATAGAGTTGTGAATTGATCAAGATAAAAGGAAAAAATTGTCCACTAACACATCTCATACTATTGTTGTGAGGCTACTCCTCAAGGTGCAAGGGGCATTGAGCCAAATGGCTATTTCTAGCCAATGGGATATATGGAAGGCTTCAAATTTAGAGAGAGCCCTATTATCACCTAAAACTGCACCCTTGTTAAGTTTGACAAAACTCAACGTTTCAAGGAAACATTGAAACACTCCTAAGTTCTCGGTGACTTGAAAATGGAATGAATCTCTGGATAAGGCCGGCTCCTAGCTTCTAAACTATTGAATTTCCAAGAAAAGGGATAGATAGACTCGAAATTAAATAACTGAAAACTTAAGAAACATGAATACTGTTGAAAATACACACATGAACCTATAGTGAAACAACTTTGTAGAAATGAACACTTTCAATATGACACTAATCTACTAGCAAACAAGAATCCCAAAAACACAACTTGATATGAATCTCTCATACATAAATATTTTATTAACTAGTTAAAATGACAAAAAAAATTGAAAAGGGAAAAACTTCCACAAGACAGTTTTAAATCATTCAAATAACACAATTAATAACCTACACAATGATTAATTACTATTGGGTAGATATTTTGCAACCGACAATTTTGGGTAAAAATCTAGTCACAAAATAGGATGACCAGCCCTAGCATGTGAGACAGAGTCTCTCCTATCTTAAAGGGAAGGCTCCCCCTTCTCATTGTTCCTTGGATCAACTCAAACTAACAAGAAGTCGAGAGATTTTATAAAATAGGTGTTACCAATATCCTTTCTTCTTATCTTTCAAGAAAGAATCCACTTACTCTTAGAGCAAGTAATGGGCAAGGTGAATCTCTAACTACACTTCTATCAAGAGCTGGAAATAGTGATACCAATAAACCTTTACTTACTCAAAAGCTAGCTAAAAATGTACCAATTTGGCTCTAAGTCCAGTTGTACTTCTATATGGAAAAGCTTTACAATTAGGGCACAAAGACTCTTAAAAGTAAAAATAACTTAACCATTTTACGAGTTAAGAAAGAAGTATAAGCTACAGACAAAGCTTTTAGCTATATATTTCCACAACCGCTCCTAGCAAAGCTTCAGCTCCGATTGCTTCTTAAATCACTATGCTCTATTATTGAACACACAATAATAACATGAATCAAAGACAATAGGCATAAATTGCAGTCAAAGCTTCTAATTTGCTCTATCACAATTGTTTCTAGTCAAAGCTTTTAATTTTCTCTATCACAATTGCTTCTAGTGAAAGCATTGAATCCAATTGCTTCTTTTATTCACTTTTCTCCCAAATTCATACTACACAATCAAAGTTATGCTTGCACAAATGTGGCAGAGCTTTCTTGCATACAGCAAAAGATGATTTTTACAATAAGGAGGCACTCTTTTATTTAGGCACAAGAGTTGAGAAAAAGGTGGAGGAAAAAGTGGGAGCAACTCAACCAACTTTGACCTAGTCTAACTAAAAGAAATTATAGGGTTACATGCAACTACACGTGCAACTCACATTACATCTTTACATGTACATGCAACTCTTATTACATGTAACTCGCACTGCATGTAATTACACATCTTCATATAATACATCCTCTTCAATTACAAACATGAAAGAAGTAAAAGAAGAAGAAAGACAAAAGAGAAGAAACAATTCTAAAGGGCTTTATATTTGATGATGCAATTCCAAATGATAACAAGATTGGAAGTTCCTGTATTTTGTACCACCCCATTCACCTCGATAATCACGGTGTTACGTCTTTTGATAACTTGACTCTCTTTGTTGAATTGCCTGTTGTCATTTGACAACTTTGACATGTTCAAGCTTTCCTCGCTCAACTTGTCGTAAATTCTCCTTTGTTGATCAAAACAAACTAGAGTCTCTGACACTTTGAAAACCTTCTTGATGGTGTTCAGATGTAAACTCAAAACAACTTTCCATCAGTACCTTTAACTCTTTTTTTTTTGTTTTCTGAAGTAAAATGCTTGGTGCATGGGAATGCGTTGAAACATGAAAGTGGAACATGTGGGAATTTGTGCAAATGAAGATTTCTGACTTTTACAGAGTGACTTGGGCTTTCAAGATGTCATTGCACAGGAAATGGATTATATGTAAATACAACATGTAATGAGGAATGAAAAGTGAGATGACATGTGAATGTGGATGGAGGATGAGCTTACATGTAAGTACAGATGACAGATGAGATGAAATACGTAATGACACCAGAAGTGGAATAACATGTATTTGTTTCATGGAGGTGTAAGTGCATATGGAAAGATGGAAATGGAATGTGATGATGCTCTCGCATGAAATGGAAAGTGAAGTGAAGCAACAACTTCTTGGGAAAGAACTTGTAACTTCTCCAAAGTGGAGAAAACCGGCAAGCAAGCACAAAGCACAAAACAAACACATGCCTTTAGCAAAAGACTCCAACATGTCAACAAGCAAGCCGCTTCAACACTCAAATTTGAAATTGGAACTTGGGAAAGAACTAAAAATATGAAAATGAACAAATTCTTCATTTTTAAAGGAAAAATGCAATTGCCATGGCATAAATTTCAACAAGTGGCAATCATCAAGCAATTATGTGCATAAAATCAGCAAAATAAGACAAGTTAAATAGCAAAAAAGAAAGAGTCCACTTACATGAAGATTAAGCAGCCAAAATAACAAGTTTTATAGATTTGAAGACCAATTCTTCTTCAAATCCGGATTTTCAAACTTTTTGACTTTTTCCATACTTGCATTTAACAAAAATTAATGAGCAATGAAGGGTCGAATTAGACATTGAAGTGTCAAATACATGGTCTCCAAAGACAATACCATGCATTTAAAACTAAAAAACAATCCCACTTGATCAAAGGTATGGACTGGAAATGCATTTTTTTGAGTTTTTTGAACAAAATCATGACCTTGGATGCGGAAATCTGGGCCGTTTTTGCAAAAACGTGGGCAAAAAATGCATGTTTTCAATCATTTTTGACTTGTGAATGCAAAAATGACTTCCTCAAATGCATATACATAGATTAAATGCAAAAAAGTGGATAAAAACCAAAAGAATTTGGACGTTTTTAGCAAAAACGTGATTCATAAAAGGCACGAAATGAATTCATTTTTGGCTTCTAAGTGCAAAAATGTGAGCCAAGATGTATTGCAAATGATTGAAGATGCCAAAACGTCTATTTTCCTTCCAAAAACGTGATTTAAATCACTCAAAATGGATTTATTTGAAATTTTTTCTAAACAACATGCCCTTAGAAGGAGTTTGAGAAAACGTTTTTTAGCAAGATAAATTCATTTTTTATGTTAGAAAATCCATTGCCAAGAAAAAACGACCCTAATGGAAAAGATTTCATGCAAAACCATCAAGTAAATCTCTACTTATAATCAAAATTAGGTTCTTGGAGGGCAAAAACATGTCCTTCAAAATCGGACTTTTTGAGTGTCACTGCATATATTAAAACATGTATTTTGATCAAAATCAGACCTTTTTGGGTCACTTGCATGTTTTAAAATACGTATCTCATCAAAATCGCACCTTTTGGGTGCTATTGCATGTTTTCAAATATGCACATAAGCAAAATCAGACCTTTTGGGGGAGGATGCATGTTTTAAAATACATCACATTTTAAATGTTAAAGCATGAAAACTTCACTTTTGATGCAGTAGCATCAAAAAGGTCCAGTTATGATAGAACTTTGATGTAATGACATCAAAAATGTCCACCAAAGTGAATTTTATATGCAATGGCAGGTAAAATGTTCACTTATGATGGATTTTACATGTTATTGCATATAAAATGTCCACTTTTAAAGACTTTAAGTCATTTAATTCACTTAAAATTATAAAAAATTTACAAAATGGGTCATAAACAATATTTATTTATCAAATTTAGAAATATAAAATATAAATATATCTCTGCATCTCGTTGTTGTGCCCTTTTGATATCTTTAAAAAGTAACATTTAAATAAACATTTGATTTTTAAAACCAAAAATCAAACTGAAACTATATAATTATATAGTTACCTTAAGTGAAAAATAAAAAAGTAACTCCACTTAAAATTATAACATAAAGTGCACTATAGTCACTTTAAGTTAAAAATTTAAAGTTAAAAATAACTTAAAAATAGAACAAAAAGTAAATATAAGTTATATTTATCAAAAAGTGAAAGTCAAATTGAAAATATAACATCATATTTTTAATTCGTGTTGTTGCACCGAAAAGGTCCACTTTTGAAACACTAAAACAGGCATATCTCTTGACTGACAACTTCGATTGAGCTCTAGGTTATACCAAATCGAAGGGAAAAAAGAAAAGCATGACATGAGAAAAACTAAAGCATTAAAAACCAACAAACGCAAACTCAAAAGCAAAGAACGGATGATGAAGGCTTCAAAAATGAAGCAAAGGCTTGACCAAAAGCAAAACGAAAAAGACTTGACTAAAGTCTTTAGTAAAACATTTGATATACGAATTGAAATTGATCGATTGATCAACATTGAGCAATTGAATATCAAATTCAAGCTTAGAGAAACAAGAAACTAGCTTGAAAAAGTTTTGTATTAGTACCTACATTTTGTGGTGACAAATATAGGACAACTCTTACAGCAAGAAAGAAACACATGAGACAGATTGAATGAGATGGTTTGACAACACTTTAAAACTCTACCTTATCAATCACTTTATGCAACTAGACTACAACGACAAGTAGGACGAGACTTGATAATCTACAAATAATAGGCCTTCAGATATATTCACTTAAAAACAGAGTTACAAAATAATATACCAAAAGACTAAGGATTGGAAAAAATCACTAAGTCCTCTCTCAATAATACAAACTGAATACAATAATGAGTGAAAACTCTCTAAGTACACTCAACAACCCCTTGGGTCAAATGCCAAAAAATAGCCTAGAAAAGAGGGCCTAAAAACTTCTAAAATAAAGCCCCACCCCTAAAAAAGCTCCACTAAGTCATTAACAACCTTATGACTCACTCAAGACTATCCATAAAACACTCAAAATGGCTATAAAGACCTTTCACCTACCATGATAAAGTCAAATTTGACCAATAAGCTCCTATATTCCCCCTGTTGACATATCAGTCAAATTTGTTATTAGTGACACACTTATTCAGATTGTATATAGCTCTCGAGCTCATTATTTAGTTCTCAGTGGTTGCCATGTAATTTAGTTGTCACCGAGTTCTACAGTTGCTACCGAGTCCTTTGGACAAATTCCAGTGGTTACCGAGCAGATTTAATCAGTGTAAAGTCCAGCAGTTTAAGCCGTGCATTTCAGCATATGCCGAGTTTATCAGTGGTTACCGAGCATTGCAATACTTACCGAGTTTGCAGTTCATGAGATGCAAAGCCAGTGTTAACTGAGCTACTCTATGCTAACCAAGTGATTCAATGTTTGCCGAGTTGCACAACATCTACCGAGTCACCAGTGCAAACCGAGTTCCAGACTACTTGAAAGTGATCAGTATGGACCGAGCTTCTATGTCTACCGAGTGCATGACGATGCCGGGATGTCGACTATCAAAACCTCACCGAGTCAATCTTCAAAACCCGAGTGTCTTCATGTGAGCCAACTTTGTAATATTTGTCTTAACTTGTATCATGGCCGACTTTGTAATTATGTAATTTGGATTGGTATATATATGTAATATATTGTACCATATCAATGTAATGTGAATGTATATGTGAAAAAGTTAAGTTATGAATGCAGCAGAAAAAGAGCGAATTGTAAAGGCCATAACAGCATAAGGAACAGCAATGACATATCTATCACAGAAAGGTGATCAGTACACAAAGGAATCTCTTTCAGCAAATCCAATTGCAAATCAGAGATCTACTACTACTTCATCCTAACAGGTGATCCAGTCAAAATCCTTTAACAAGGTAGACCTAATAGTCTTTCATAAATCTCTTTACCAAGTGCATACTTCATTGTATGTTTGTCAATCCTCTAACAATGTGGACCTAGCAGTCCTAATTGCTCCTAACAGGGAAAATCATCACAAGTGATCAATGTAAGCCTTAACAGGCCAACTTTATGCTATAGTACTAAAGTTTGTGGGTATCATCCCCACCCCAGTTTTACTTTCTATTTGGAAGGTTTCTAGGTCACCAAATCTTTGTATCAATGTGTTATGGATGCTTTAATGTTTTCAGTTTCTCATGCATGCTATTAGATCAAATGTGATGAATTAAGTGCTAATTGGATTATTGGATTAAGAATTGAAATTGTTAAAAGTTTTAGAAGTTACTGATTCACCCCTACCCTCCCAGTAACTTAGCATAGTCTTGAATATTTCCAACAATTGGTATCAGAGCTGTGTGGTTCTCAGAAGAAAGTTTAACAGCTTGAGCAAAGATCAAGGATATGGAGATATTCAGACTTGACAAAGCTATTGACAATGAAAAGTTGGATCTAAAAATGGCCATTGCCCAACTCAATAAAGCTAAGGAGCAACTTTCCCCATCCCTGAAAAGCAGAAAGGAACTTCAAACCAAATGAATGATCACCTCTACATTGAAGAAAGAATTGAAGATTTTCACCCTTCAAGCAGCTCAGATGAAGCAAATGATGCAATCAAAGAACTCCTAGAAAAGAATGGTTCCCTGCAAGAAGAAGTAAGAAAGCTAAGAAGAGAACAAGAAATTCAATTAGTAAGATTATGTGAAGTCTTGGAACAGAGAAACAAGATAAAAGAAGAAATGGATGGAAGGAACAATGAAATCTAGAACCAATACGTTCAGCAAATAGACCTTATTGATCAGCTCTCCAATGCAAATGAGGAAATCATGAGCCTAAGATTTGAAAATGAAAGAATGAGGAATGATCTAAATTCTGAAAGACAAATCAATGAAAGAATGAAGAATGGCTTTGAAATCTGAAAGGCAAATCAATGAAAAATTGAGGAATGATCTAATCTCTAAGAAGCAAATCAATGAGAGAATGATGAAATCTCAAGCAGACATGAATCAATTGAATGAGCAAAACCTCTATAGGCAAAAAGGAAAAGCAAGAATTGGATACAAAGAAGAAGATGAATCCTCCAAACAAGGTGCTCAAACCTGACAAAGAAGAAGGTGAATCCTCCAAACAAGGTGCTCAAAAGAATCAAAGATCTACATGCAATCACAGTGGTAAGAAAGGTCATACATCAAACAAATGTTGAAGCAATGTCAAAGCAAAATTCAATGGAAAATGCTACAATTGTAATCAACATGGTCATAGGGCTAATGAATGCAATGAGAAACCAAGATTTGAAGGCATTTGTCATAAATGTAAGAAACATCGACACAAGGCATCAAAATGCAAAACCAAGACATTGAATCCTACAGAGCAAATTGTGAAAGCAATATTTGGTTGGGACTACAATACCTAGTGTAGATGTCATTACTATGGAGAACTTGGACACATTGGTATGAATTGTGTTAAACATCATATGAGGAAAAGAGATACTACCAAAAGATGCTTCATTTGTACAGAACTTGGTCATCTTGCCAAAAATTGTATGAATACTGGTAGAATTGAAGATGAAAAGAAGGCAAAAGCTAATAACATCCAAAAGCAGATGAGACAGCAATGGATTCCTAAGTCTACCGAGGATACTGGTCCAAGCAATGATGGTCAAGTCACTCAAGAACTGGGTCACTCTACCATTTCTAATTAAGTTCTCAAGGAAGAACTGGAACCAGGCTATCAAAGAAGACATCCGAATCAGTTCCAATTGAAAGGTGACAACGATCCAAATCTGTATACAAGATACAAAGGGATCACTAAGCAAGATCAGTATCAGTTACTAGAGAGTTACCTTCTCTACCGAGTAAGGTCAGGTCATAGACTACTGAGCAAGGTCGGGAGTAGTAAAGACACCTATGGTTACCAAGTCGTAAAGATGTCGTCGAGTATTCAATGCCATGTAGTGGATGAAAGTCTGTCAACATATCTACTTTCGTACCGAGCATTAATGGCGAAATTTTATCAAAACGCATGGAATTGAATTCATTTCTTACTGTGAATTTTCGAGTGCTATTGCAAAGAGCGATTTGCTATGCAATCAAAGCAATTTGAGCAAATTTCCAGCGAAAGTTTTTCAAAGTTCTCTCAATCTACCAAGCGAAAATGGCATCTTCAAGCAACAAGGTTAAGCAAGGATCTAACATGTTGGTTCGTGAAGTTGAATGGAAGGAGCCAGATTTCAAGCTCACTCCGATGATTGTTGAAACCCTAGATCCAAGCGAAGCTCAATCCCAAATTCCTCCTAAGGTACTTCTTGTCAACAACATTCCTACTCATTTCAAATGTGCTATTCAAGAAATTGGTACTCTAGAAATAGATGATGCCCTAGGTCAGCTATGTGTAAATGGAGCCTTAAAACCCGAGCATCACCATCTAGAAACCAAAGGGTTGACACATATCCCTCATATGCCCCAAGAATTTCAAATCAAATGGATTAGGTTTATCCTCAGCTGGGTGCATAACGGGCAGTTGTTGTTAGAACAATTAATTCTAATAACAAAGAAGATGATTCATCAAATCACTGGCCTCCCTATGCTAGCCAAAGCCAAAACGTCGAAAACCCTAGGTCGGGCAAAGTTGGAGAACAAAGCCCTAGCTGAATGGGATGGTAGAGGAATGAAAATCAGCAGTGTCAATGATGCAGAATTAAAATTTGGAATTCATGTTATTGCACACAAGATATACAGTTCAAGCCAACTAAACAATGTGTCATGTGAAGCCATGGATTTGGCATACAAGGTGGTTAAGAACAACTTGTCATATGACCTTGCCGACCTATTGTTGAGACAGTTCACCAAAAACATGGAAAGCATAAGAACATCAAAGAACAACCTGTGCAAGTTTGGTTCATTGTTAACTTGCCTATTCGTTTATGTACAGAAGTTCTTCCCTTCTAAAGGCACTGTAGTCTGGAGAAAAGATGTGCCTGTGCTCTACCAAATAAATGAGTATATTGCCGAGATGGCTGAGAACTACAGCAGTATCATGGACAACTACTTCAATGTATTCAAGGAGAAAATGAACAATAGGTTCAAGATTCTGAAGAAGTTAATTGAAGACTATAAGGATGATGTATGCTTCATGGTGGACAGTGACAAGGTGTATATCCAAGCAGTTAGGCCTAGAGTTGCATGGGTAAAACCTCTTGGCTATGAGGTAAATATTGATGAAACAAAGGACATCATTGAAGCCCTTGTCAATGAACGAGTTGATCCTAAGGCCCCTTACTTTGGAACGTATAATGAAGCCAAGGCTAGGATTGAACTAGAAATAAAGCTCCTACAGGCAATCAAAAAAGGAAAGAGAGGGATAGCAAAGCTGAAATCAAGTGCACCTCTCTTGTTAACCGAAGGAAAAGGTGAGGATGTGGAGGAAGCAGAGGATGAGGAAGAATCTGAGAAAGAAAAACCTTTGAAGAAGGGCAAGGTGATCATCACCAAGCCTGCAAAGCCATCCACTACAGTCTTCACAAGGAGGTCACGAAAGAAAGTTGACAAGGAAGGAGGTGACATTATATTCAGTAGACCTCCACCCACCTTCCAAGACAGGTTAAAGCAATTGGAAGGAGTAGCAATAACAAATTTTAAATCATTGAAATATGAGATTAGGACAGCAGAAGAACAGAAGCAAGTTGAAGACCTGGTGCTGAATAAAATGGGCAAGTGGAAATACTCACCAAATCAGATTGCTTCTCAAGTTTCCAGTGAATTATTAGAAAAGATAGAACCAAGATGGGATTTTTCTATGCAAACAATCAAAGACATATATGCACAAACCCTGAGGCAATTATTACCGAGCATATCAGATGTTGAGGTGAAAGAGTCATTAAAGAAAAATGAAGATAAGATGACTCTCAAATTCAATACTTGTTTGATTTTAATGAAAGATATTGAGTATGTTGTGAAGAATACAACAAATACTTGGAAAAATGTCTATCATCTTCACAAGCCAAGTGAATTTCCAGTTCAAGTAAAGGATAATGATGATGATGACGAAGACAAGGATGAAGAGGATGATGAAGGATCAACTCATTTTGTTACAGTTGATTATGAAGAATACAAGAAGCAAGAGGCTACCGAGGAAGAAAACCAAGATGATGAGTAGACTGACCCAGTCAAGATAGCTGCAACAATCATTGCCTCTCTTCCTCACTCCCCAAGCAAACCATTGGCTACATCAAGTATGGAGACAGCTTCGGCAAGTTTGATTGTGACAACTGGTGATACATCAAATGTCCAATCACTCTTTGCCCCTACTCAACTCGGCACATCATTGCCAAAAGTAACTTCTACTCGATCTACCAAGCTGCAGACTCCATCAACGAGTTGGTATCATCAACTATGGATACTCTGGCTACTTTAGTTTTGAGTACATCAATGGTAAGCACACTAGCTCTGTCTACTTCAGTTTTGGGTACTACAATTTTGACTTCATCAATTTTGGATTCTTCAAGTATTTCTCTAAGTATTCCCTCAATTAGTATAGTATCAGTTTTTAATGCAAGCCCAAGTATGTCTACTATTGTTTCCATTCAGAATACAAAAGCAATAAGTGCAAAGATAATTCAGCCTAAGGTTCAACCGAGCACAAAAATTTTGGGGAAAGAAAAGGAGATAGAGGAAGACATCGATTTAGATGAGGAAATAGTAATCCCCAATTGGGATATTTAAAAGCTTACTCCAGACCAAATGCAGACATTTGGTGAACTCCTCCAGAAAAAGGCTAAACAATAAAGATTAAGAGAGGAGAGAGATAAAGAGTATAAAATAATTGAAGATGCAAAGAACATTCTGATAGAGGCAATAGGAATTGAGGTTGATTCTTCTCAACCTATTTTGTATCAGCTAGCAGAAGCAATCCAGAAATTCAATGAGGACACCGATGGACAAGATAAGCTAGTGGAAAAGGCTGAAAAGAAATTTAATAATAAAGTGTTGGAGCACACTGCTCAACAAATAGCCATTCATCAAGTCGAGCTTTCTACAATTTTGGTCAATCTTGAATCGTCCTATTCAAATGTGTCATCACTTTTTGGGAAACTATGTGATGTCTCTGAGTTTACAAAGGAAATAAAGGACAAACTGTCCAAAATAGATATAGATCTAAAGGCTAGTGCTCAACAACTGCAATTTGACCCTAGTTCAAGCTCTGCAAGTTTCAAGAAAATCAAATTTTTGTCAAACATGCAAGTTGAATTGCTAAGAGAAGAAGCAAGAATCAGATCAACATTGATTGACATACAAAATTTGATCCTCCCAAACATGGATGCAATGCAAAAACATATTGTATATTCAAAAACTCCGATCCATGATAATAACTTCTCTATTTCGGACCATATGATTGAACTATCAACAGAGGTACAAATTGCACTTCATACATGAAAGGTCCTACAAGAAAGTTGGGATAAAACCTTTGCAAGCATTCTCAAGGTACATTTTGAATTTTTATCCCATTTTGGTGTTTCTATGTAAATAAGTTAGAATAAAACTTTGGCATTACTGTCAAAAAGGGGGGGAGACACATAGTATGAGGAGAAAGACAGAAGACGGTATGGGGGAGAAATATGCTATTGGGGAGAACTTGTGACAACTGTGAAATGATCAATAAGACATGCTGTATATATAGCAAAAAATGTATAATATACTATATATACCTTACAAAATCAATTTTGAAAAATCTCAAAAAAAAGTATACTATACCGAGCTAGTATCACATGGTGATGAAAGGTATTTAGTTTTGGCTAATAAGTGTTTTTGTCACTAATGCCAAAGGGGGAGATTGCTGACATATCAGTCAAGTTTGTTATTAGTGACACACACTTATTCAGATTGTATATAGCTACCAAGCTCATTGTTCAGTTCTCAGTGTTTGCCATGTAATTCAGTTGTCACCGAGTTCTACAGTTTCTACCGAGTCCTTTGGACAAATTCTAGTGGTTACAGGGTAGATTCAGTCATTGTAAAGTCCAGCAATTTAAACCGTGCATCTCAGTAGATGTCGAGTTTATCAGTGGTTACCGAGCTTTGCTATACTTACCGAGTTCGCAGTTCATGAGATGCGAAGCCAGTGTTAACCGAGCTACTCTATGCTAACCAAGTGATTCAGTGTTTGCCGAGTTGCACAATATCTACCGAGTCACCAGTGCAGACCGAGTTCAAGACTACTTGAAAGTGATCAGTATGGATCGAGATTCTATGTCTACCGAATGCATGACGATGTCGAGCATTGATAGTGGATGCAGAGTATCAGAACCTCACCGAGTCAGTCTTCAAAACCCGAGTGTCTTCATGTGGGCTGACTTTGTAATATTTGTGCTAACTTGTATCATGGCCGACTTTATAATTATGTAATTTAGATTGGTATATATATGTAATGTATTGTACCATATCAATGTAATGTGAATGTGTATGCCAAAAAGTTAAAGTTATGAATGCAGCAGAAAAAGAGCAAATTGTAAAGGCCATAACAGCATAAGGAACAGCAGTGACATATCTATCACAGAAAGGTGATCAGTACACAAAGGAATCTCTTTCGGCAAATTCAGTTGCAAATCAGAGATCTACTACTGCTTCATCCTAACAGGTAAACCAGTCAAAATCCTTTAACAAGGTAAACCTAACAGTCTTTCATAAATCTCTTTACCGAGTGGTACTTCATTGTATGTTTGTAAATCCTCTCACAAGGTGGACCTAGCAGTCCTAATTGCTCCTAACAAGGCAAATCATCAGAAGTGATCAATGTAAGCCTTAACAAACCAACTTTATGCTATAGTACTAAAGTTTGTGGGTATTATCCCCACCCCAATTTTACTTTCTATTTGGAAGGTTTCTAGGTCACCTAATCTTTGTGTCAATGTGTTATGGACGCTTTGATATTTTCAGTTTCTCATGCATGCTATTAGATTAGATGTGATGAATTAAGTGCTAATTGGATTATTGGATTAAGAATTGAAATTGTTAAAAGTTTTAGAAGTTACTGATCCACCCCTCCCCTCTCGAGAACTTAGCATAGTCCTGAATATTTCCAACACCCTCCACATGATTCCAATTGATTCATAACTCCCAAGTCAAACATAATGTCAAGTTTATCCAATAGACTTTTACCATTACACATGTTGAGGATAAAGAATTTGCATTAATAATAATAAAAATATAAAATGGTTTATAAATACCATTAAATATATATTTTTTACATTATAAGCTTTATGCAAAACCTTATGTTCGATTAAGGTGTTAAAACAAATACACTTAGACCTATACATGATCATGGTAACCTTAGGAAAATAAACCCATCCAAATCACTTACGAACTCAAAAGAAAAATGTGAAGGAAACTAGGAAACAAAAACACACGTCAAATACCCTAAAGACTATCTCAATTTTCATCTTTCATTGTTCAAACTCTTTGGAAGAAAGACAGGAATATTGCATAAGGGTTTTGAGCAGTTAGTTTTCTGCATTTTTTGCACTTTTCCTTCACTTCCCTGTCATTTGCCGGGTAAATCTGGAAGATGCCACCATTGTCAGGACTCAAGCAAGCTTTTGAGGGCTGCTTCTCGGCTTCCAGGCATTTTTCCTGGACTTTCTTTTGGTATTTGAGCCGCCATTGCCACAAATTGATGCTTTTGTTAATTTCCATCCCATTCTTCATGCAGCTTTCTGAATTTGTCGTCTTAGTCACCATTGCTACTTTAGAAGGTGAATTTTTGGAGGCTGTCTTGGATGAATTTTGGATGCATCTATTGAACTTGCCGGTAAAAGCTCTTTTAGCCGCGATTATCACCAACTTTGTTAAGGGTCTGCCACATATTATGTGTTTCTTTTTCTTTTTTGACTTACAGTTTGCCCTTTTTTTTGGCTTTTGGTTGCTATTGTCGAGACTGGATGCCCTCATACACCAGAAAATTCCAATTATCTTATCGTTTTGCTGGAGATGTGAAGATATAGATAAATTACAATTATTGACTATGAAAGGTTAACTAAATCCCTTACATTTCATGCTCTGAGTATTTGCACAGTTGATAAATGGGGTTTTTTTTTTCCATCATCTGGGTCTCTCCATTTTTCTTTCCCATTTGATACAGCAAATACATTTAGATCCCATTTTGTTGTAGATTATTGCTTGTTGTTGCAATATCTTATCAAGATTTTCGCAAAAATCTCTACCATTTGATGATTGCGGATGTAAGGTTTTTGGCACATTTGTGGCTTGCATTTGCTACAAGTATCTAGACGTTTTCTTTATCCTTTTGTAAACTCTTGCTGTTGTAGATGACTTGTTGTCTTTCATTATAAAAATTTGCATTATATTCAAGCCCATGTGACTTCATGTACCACCCTCATACTCTATGTGGAAACTAGGCATTTTCCCCTCTTGAATTCTTTGGTACCATAACCCAAAATCGGTATTTTCTGTGGCAGTCATTATAGCATTGTATGCTCTTACTTTCTTCATTATCAGAGTAAGATTGGAAAGTTGAAATTCTCTCACAGAATTATATGTGATACTTACTGATGTGGGTAGGCTTTGATGAGTTTCAAAATAACCTTGTTTTGTTTACTGTTCCAGCTCAAACCCTTATTTACTTAGAGATTATCAACTGTAAACATTGTTGCAACTTACACAGGAATATACAATGGCTGTAAATGTTTCCTTTTGCTTTCTCAAATCCGATTTTGGTATCTGAAAGTTGCATTACAAACTTTGAAGAAATCTGAAATATCTTATCAGAGTCATATTCACACACCATTTCTTGTGTTGCAATGATGGCACCTCTGAATTTCAGCACTACTGACATGTTTATATTTGATCTCAAGGCACATACTTTGAAAAAGGTTCATGATATTTGTTGCTTCTTGATCATTTCCAGTACCATTGATTCTTTTACTTGCCGTTGTAGGCTGAAATGTATGCTTCTTGACACCTTGAAGTCATTTGAGTAACCTCACATTATATCTTTCCATTACGTTAGGTACAGAAAACAATTTCTTTGCATTTGTTTGTTTATACCTTTTGTATATATACCCTTGTCATTCAATCTAAGACATCTCTGAAATTTCCTTTGATACTTGTTTATGTGGAAATGAACCAATATTATGATATTGATACCTTAATATTTGCTGGAAATGGGCTGAAGTATTTAATTTCACGCTATTCATCTCAGAGAAATTTGTAATTTGAAATAATGTATTCATTTCCTCGAAGGTTAGTAACATAGATAACATGTGTCACTTTGTGGCTTCATACACACTGACCTCCAAAAGAAACTCTGAGCTTTTAAAGTGTACTTGAATGCTTTAAAGATGCAATTTCTGGGCAGATTCATGTAACATTGGTTGTTTTGAAAATTTGCATCAGCGGCATAGAATATATTGTTTTTTCTTAACCATATTGATTCTTCTCATAGAAACATTTGTTGTTGTTTGGAAATAGGCTTCTACATTTAAAAAATGATCCATAACATCTTTTCCTTGAACTTCACTTGTCATACACAATTTCAGTTGATAGATTATTAACCTTGCCGGTTGACAAACTCTGTATCAAGCCAAAAACTTCTTAGTTCTTGCAATCCTTCCTGTAGCATTTCTCACTCTGCCTGTTGATCACTTTTAACTACAAAGTTTCAAATTAGTGACAATTCATCCCTTAAACAGTTAGCTGATTTATTACTGTGATCTGAATACTTGACATAATAAAAGGTTTCAAATCAAGAATTGATAAGTCCCTTTGATATTATGTAATTCCCTTTCTTTATCTGATATCTGTTGATCAGGCTTGAACCCCTGTGGGAGCCGCATATTATGTCCACGTGACATTGATCTTTTTACTGCACATGACAAAAACGGTTAGAAAAATAAATCAGGGCTTAGGATTTTAGATGTAGATACATATATGGAGTTGGATGGTGAGTTTGCTAGCCATTGCTTAGATCTTTTAGATCTAACCCAATTCTGTTATACTTGTAGGTTCTGCAGCGGAAGCATGTAAAGCAGGACAGCAAAAGCAAGCGCGTGGACAACCGGCAACACAGCCAGTCATTCCAGGCAATGGCTGGCACCCATGACTCTTCTTACTTTCATATTTTCTTTTCCACATTTGTATTTATGTTCATAATCAAGCTTTGATTTATTTTTCTAGTACTGGTCAGTCTCACGGCCTGTGTGGAACATTATGGACATTTGATGAATAAAATTACATTTTCAGAAAAGTTTATGATACTTGTTTCACTTTATGAGATATTGTTCTATTTTCATCATAAAATGCAATTATAGACATAAATAATCAAGTGTTTGCATAATATTATTCTTTGAACATAAACACTTAGATAATCAGTCATTTTCAGCAGCATGGCTCTTTCTATTTGGGCTGGTAGATCAAATAGATAACAAGCCCAAAAGGTCAAGGCTTTCGTCTTGGATGACACTTGGTGGGCTCGTGTGCAATTTGCATTGGATTTGACCGAGCATATCATGACTATGTTACGCTTTGCTGATATAGATGCACCTTGCTTGGGGGATGCGTATGATGACATGAACACCATGGTAGAAAAGGTAAAGTTTTCCATACAAGCACATGAGAATGACTGCATAGAATGTGAAGCCTTATACAATAAGGTGCAAACAATCATTCATCATCGTTGGGAGAAGATGAGTACCCCATTGCACCTCTTTGCATATGCCTTATCTCCAAGGTACTATAGCCAGGAAAGACTTGCTATGCCGGATAGAGTTGCACCATATGCGGTTGAGGAAGTTGCTACTAGGTGCTACAATGCATTTGCAAGACTCTTCCAAGATGATGAAATGCACAAAAGGCTGAGGCTAGAATTTGGCTTATTTGCTTCAAGATCAAAACTTGCTACATATGCAATAAAGGACCAAAATGACATGGGAGTTATCACATGTTGGTACATGTATGGTCAACCATTCAAGAATTTACAACCTCTTGCAATCAAGATCCTCTTAGAAGTTTTTATTTATTTTTGTTTAACAATTGTAATCTACAATTTAGTGTTTAAAATTCTTTAGTTTGCTTTTCATTTGTATGTTTAATTTTATGAACACTATCCAAGTTGCAAGTTCTTCTGCTGCTGAATGGAATTGGAGTACATCCTCCTATATCCATTCAGTGAAGCGCAACTGATTAGGCTCAAAGAAAGCTGAGGACTTTATTATATACATACCAACTTGCGTCTTTTCTCACATAAGGAGGAAGGGTCAACCAAGCTTTGGGATGTAGCCCCTAAATGTGCAAAATCGGATGCAACATTTCAAGGTCTTACTATAATTACAAATGATGATGATAATAACATCATGGCATGTGCATTTAGCACAAGTGGAATCATGTTTGGTTCCAATGAACTTGCAAGCCTCGGAGAAGGAGATGATGAGAATGTGAATTTTTTTGAGAATCCTTATGATTCTGATTGACTGAATTTGATTTGTGAATCTTGAGTCTTGACTCTCGACTGATCAACATTGAATGATGACCTATGTTTTGATTTTGTAATTCAGATTGCATTGCAATCCTGAACTTACGTAATTTACTAATTAGCTTGGAATGGTTTATTTTTGTATATTTCTTGCATTTATTTGCGTATATATATATATATATATATGGAATGGTTTATTTTTGTATATTTTTTGCATTTATTTGCATATATATATATATATATATATATATATATATATAGAGAGAGAGAGAGAGAGAGAGAGAGAGAGAGAGAGAGAGAGATGCACCCAAAATCCAAAAAACAAAAATTGCACATCAGCACCCTGCACCTACATCAGCATCGGCAACTCAGCAAACTAGTGTTAAGGTACCCCTTATGATACTGTCATGCAACTGTCCAATATGAACAGTTCGGCTTGTTGCCTATTCTGTCATATTTCCGTTACTGATACTTTATGTAATGTTTACTGCCAATATTTAATTTTAAAAAAAGGAATGAAATAAAATAATCTTAAATTTGAATATTATATATCTTAAAAATCTTAATAAATTGTAATATAAATAAGATTAAGTTATGAACTTAATTATTAAAAAGGTAAAAAATAAAAAACAAAAAGCATTTAGAAAATTATGAAAGAAATACGCAAATCTTAAATATAAAGCAAATGATTAACCCTACAAAGCAGCGCTCAGTGGTGAATGGAGTCTCCGTGCAGGCAACAGAAAATATTTGCACTGGCAATGATAACTCCAAAAACTGACCAGACGACAGGATCACCCTACCTGCAAACATTTCTGTTGGAGTTGTGTATAGCACAAATTGTGAATTGTCTTTAGGGATTTTCGGCAATTTGAATCCTTATAATTTTTTATTTTATATCGATTAAATGAATTTATTTTGTGATTTTATATCAGTTTAAATCCATTTACACATCAGAACTGTATCTAAATTTCAGGTTAATAATTTAACAAAAAAATCGCCGTATTTTGAGACAAAAAATTGACAAACCTTCCAATTCCAAGTTTTACAAAAGATTGTGATTTTTAAAATTTTCACCACTTTTGCGTCTTTCAGAGAAACATTGTTACATAAGTTGCAATTTATTCACCATTTTTGCTCCTTTGAAGGAAACATTATGATATCAGTTTAACCACAAGGGTTAGATATATTAATGTGTTCCATAAATATTGTTGTTGGCTGTTATATTTTATTTTTAAGAAAAACAAGTGGGATTGATTGCTACAATCCACAATGCTGCTCAAATGGCACATGATGGAAAGGGTTGCACACAAGCTGAAAATGGCTTCTAAGATGCATCACATGGTTCCTCGTGTTGCGTGAGCAGCACATGATACAAGGATCTGAACACATAATTGTGCACTGTACTGTTGATCTGATTTTGCACATGGCTGTCCAAAAAGGTCTGATGACCTTTAAATCTTCTACAGTACTTGCAGGGACCTAAAATGTAGAATACAATTTATCCTTCGCAAATTGTTCTCAACTTTTTATATACTGTATAAATATGAAAAACTACATACATTAAAACAGAGATCCTTCCATCTTGATCATTCTTTCTGCAGCCTTTCCAGTAACTCAGCACTTAGTGTTTTCCTCAGCTGATTAGACATTTGACATGTATTGCTGGAGTCCAAAATACCTCATTAGCAAGGTGAGACTATAAACCAGGCATCCACTTATAGCTCTAACCACATCTGTGAGAATATAGTTGCACAGTTCAGAGGAGAGTTTAAATTGATTTGCTATGGTATTTACATTTCATCAGCAGTAGGATAACAAAGATGTTCATGTCTTGGATATCCAGGCATGCATAACTAGCAGATTTCTTTAAAGGAAATTCATTTTGCAGAGTTATATCAGAAGTTTGAAGAATTTCAATGCCAATCAGTATACGATAGCAATTGGTTGCAATGTAGAGGTTCACTATACAAGGCTAGAAATTTTAAAATTGTAAATAAAAAACTTTTTTATGGGACAGCTCCTAATCAAAACAAGATTGAAAATATATCAAATCAGGCTTTACAAAATCTAACATGCTCTGAAATTTGGAGTATCTTTGAAAGTGTACTAATTTCTATTGTTTTGTGTTCTCAATTTCTATGCTTCTCATTTTTTGCTTCAACTCTGTTGGGATTTGGAACCATGAAGGTCATTTTGACATAAAGGTTTTGCCAACAGAAATACAGTTGTCTTGCCAGATAACTGTCCTTGGGATATTGCTTTTTCATCTCTTCTAAGAATTTTACTGATCTCAATAATAGGATATTTGTTTGTTCACCCCAATACCCAAATATCAGATATTCGGAAAAGAAAAACAAATAAAGGCATCCTTAATTTATATGTTGTGATGGTCACTTGTAACTTTGTAGCATGGTTGCCAACCAAACCAGGTAACATTTGAATTTGGGAATTGACCAATTTTCAATAATGCTAAAGGGTAGTTGGTTGTGAACTAAAGGAAGCATACCTTGGATATAGGTGTATCGTTCACATTTGGATGCATTCCAACTGAAGTAGTATTCGCTAGGATCATTCCATTTTCTGGACAAAAACTATCAAGCTTCTCTAGAGGAATAGCTTCTCCTGCAACTAAACTTGCCAAGACCTTGGCCCTCTCTTTAGAAATCAAGATAAAATAAGAGAAAATGATCAGATTAGATTACAATGGCTCAAAAAAATGGAATATGATATGCTATGTTCTTCAACAGGAAAGACGGATCATATGTGTCACTTGGCATGCAAATCAAGATACAATGGCATGATAGATACCATAGTTACGATTAGCAATTGCAACTCTTGCCCCCTTTTCTTTTGCTCCATATGCAAGGGCTTTACCAGCTCCACCAGCTCCAATAACAACGAACATCCTTCCGGAAAGAGGGGAAGTATTCTCCCAATCCCCACTACCAAGTCTACCTGTTCTATGCATAGCAAGCTATCATAAATAGTAACAACATCAAACAGAAAAACATGCAAATCAAGAAATAATGGGACTACTCATAACCAAGGCAGAAGGTGTCACATATCCAAGAAAATTGGTTGAACACCTTTTAGACCATCCTCCACTGCAGAAATAGCCCCCATGTAGTCTGTGTTATAGCCAATCAATTTTCCATCACTTTGCCTCCTCACAATTGTATTTACTGCTCCAATGGACTTTTTAAAATGATGTGCGTGACAAGAGCATGTTATCATATTAGCAAGAGCACAAGTTTCAAGAAAATCATTGTTAAATGTAAAAATGTGGCAAACTTCAAAAAAATGTTTCCCCACACTGTAAACAAGGCAAGGATACAAGTGACATTCAATATCAGTTTTGATTCCTTTAATAAGGTGCAAAACTAACATAATAGTATCAGAAAATTATACCTGAGCAACTGGCTCTACTTCATCACAACACTGAAGAGCTGCCTCCTTATGAGGTATTGTAACACTGAATTCAAACATAAATCTTCATAAATAAATACAAGAATAAAAGTTAAATTAACAAGGTTAAAAATTCTTAAAACTGAAGAATGAGACCGAACAAAAATTTACAAAGGTAATAACTATTATATGTACAGTTTCAAAAGCCTCTATATTTGTTAGAACTTTAGCTAAGTTTATGTCTTAATCAGAGGAAATCTTCCCACTATCACCTTTGCAACAACGCAAGATGTCACAAGATATGCATGAATGCGACGAATGGGCCTTTTTTCAAGGCATGCAAATTTGCACGCATACCAAAGTGTTTTCTTATATTCAGGAAATAATATTTTTTTTATTTATGAAAAGGTACCAGGCTTACCGGAGTATGAAAAGTTTATTTAATGTAGAATGCAAATGACAGTCCTTTCTCCAACTAAACTGGAAACTCAATTTATATAGTATATGATTATGTGATTAGAGAAAAATATACAAAACATGTTTCCTATAAAAGATAATATTCATAGGGGTCAGTGTTCACACAACTGTTATTATGTGGGTTGGTGATCAACTATCTAATCAACAAATTGTCATTAGAAGATCATTTCCTCCTATATAGAGAAGCATATTTTTTTTTTAAACAGTGGCTGTTATCAGAACCTATCACCTGCATCCGTACATGCATTTGTTCCTTCAGTACTTGCACTCAATGTACAAGGAGATTCTCTTTTCTATCTTTGTGAACTGTTTCTAGAGTGGTCACTTTGATTTTCCATAGCAAAGTGAGGGGCCTCCAAGAGTATCTTTTTTTCTGTAAGTGTCAAAAAAACATTTAACTTCGAATTTTCCCTAGTATTCTACTCGTAAATTATTTATTAACATAAAATTTCAAAGCCTGATGCTATTATCAATCAGAAGTAAGCATGGAAACTTCCATCAATGGCCAATGAGAATCTCTCTGGAAAGAGGCGAGGAACACGCCAAGAAATGAAAATTCAAAATATGTATACCCATGTCATGCTAAACCCTCTATAGAGTTTCTCTACATAAAATCCCAACCTGGGTACATAATGAAATGGAAGATGCTGGATGAAGCTAGAAATTGCAAACAAAAATTATGGAAACATCTCATGCCCAAAGCCACAAGTTTGAAACCATGTACATGAAGCCAAGGACCATAAGGTGTCAAAGGTGAAAGTGAAATTCAAGCTTACTATAGGCTTGGTTCCTTGATGGAATGCTCTGCAAGATTCATCAATGCAACAATATCTCTCTATTTTTGCAAGGTGATAGACTGCCCAATTTAAAGTCTCATTTTGCTTTGCTTTGAAGACTGCATTTGAGCTTATGCACCCTTTGCTAATATCCGATCAAAGAATTCTTACATGAGTTCTCTAAGTGTCAAATGATTCATTAAGTCCTAAAACATATTAAGTCTAGGTGATATTAGTGCTTTCTTCATGGTTGAAAATGCACCATTAGATCGCAAGTTATTAGACCAGACAATATATTTGCAATTTAAATCACCATAGATTTAAAGTTTATCGTGCAACACTATTTACAGTTAAAATCATGAAAAACACAGGCAGTATCGGCCGAAAACTCAGCAACCAAGTCAAACAGAATAATGACAAAAAAAATAGGGTTTTATTACAGTCAAACAATGAGAAAAATAAGATGAGCCGGGTCATTGTAGGCGACAAAAAAGATGAGAACAAGCCCACGTGTGATTAGAAATAAGAAAGAGAACAAAAATACCAGACCTTTGAGTGGTGAAATACGACATAGCTGTGTGACTAGACAGGTTTAACATATTATCTGCAACAATTTTGTGGACTGGTTTTACAAATACAACCTCCTCTGTGAATACGACCTCCTTGTGATCGCTGTATGCCACATTCAACCGAAGTTTTTACTCTTTAAATTTTATTTTATTATATTTCCAAGTTTTTTACAAATTTACGGTACTATCGCTTTATATAATATACATAGTTATAATGTAAATAGTAATAATATAAATAAATAAAAGAATACTATATATTTATTTTCAAATATATATTTATCCTAGCAAACTCTACAGCTACAATATAATGTAACAACTATATATTATTATATAATAGTCATCACATGAAGAGGGGGGTGGGGTGTGTAAATAATCAACAAACATGAAGACGATATAGTATGGCTTTCATATACACATAATCTGTTCGATGTCTTCCATATACATAGTATTCTAATCAACTGCAGTAAAAGAAGTATAATTCAGAATTTAGTTAGAAGTCCCCCTAGAAGTTGTATGTAAATCAAACAAGGCTAAAAACAGCATTGGCACTCAGTGATGAGAAGTATACTTTATGTAAACTGTCACAGTATACTTAATGAGGATCACTGAATTGAGAAACCAACTTTCCATAATTGGTCATGAAATTGACAATAAGGAGTTAATATTAATGGCTCTAGGTGGACTCCCATCATTGTGGGAATCATTCATTCAAGGAATAAGTCCACATTCAAAACTCCCTAAGTTCGATCAGTTAAAAACATATTCCATCCAAGAAGAATCCAAATTGATAACCAGGGGGATTAATCAAAACACCATCAGTGAAGACAATCATGTATTGAACATTAACTCTCATAAGAAAGGAAAGAAAAAGAACTTCAAAACAAAGGACAAAAGCACCTATGGAAAAGTCTCTTCCAAGAATAGGAAGGACGTATCTCAAATACAATGTTTCAGATGTGATAAGTATGGACATTATGCCATAAAGTGTCTCGATAGGACAAAACAATAAAACTCCTTTGCCGAATTTGGAAAAGTTAGCATGGAAAATTATTCAGAGAAACTTGTTGTTACATCCCAATTTTTGACCTAGCTTGAAATATAGCCATTGAGGTTCACATGAAGTCAGTTGGCAGTTTAATTTGATATAATCTAGTGAAATGGTAAGCTAGTTGGTCGTTATGATTTCAAGTGCAGATGACATGTTAATTGATCATTAATCGTGAATTCATGGAATTAAGATGAAAGGTTAACTATTATGATTATTTATGATTTTATAATTTATAATTTAATTACAGAGAAATTCCTTGCAGGGAGCATGTCGAAGGGGTGGAAGCATTGTCTGAAAAGAACTAGGCAAGGCATCACCATCACTGGGTAGACAGGTAGAGGACCTAGCAATTTGAAACAGGACACATCTCTGGAACCGCATGAGTTGTTAATAATTAGTTTAATTAAAATAATTGAGTTAAAATATAAAACATATCTCGAAGGATTTTAATATATCTTTCATCATATTATTTTAATTAATATTTATTAACGTGCATATTATATAAAATGATTTGGCACTATTATAATTTAATAATTAATAAAGTAATGTTGCTTGTTCATATAAGATTTTAATAACGTTCGAATTATTATAACATTTCAATTATTATAATTCTCGAATTATAACTTTCCAACTCTATTTTTTCCGATTTAATATTCCTTGCTTTTTAACGATAATACTTGGCATGAGATCGATTTAATTGTTTGACAATTTGAATTGTATAATTATTTTTCAAACTTTATTTTTCCTTTTAAAAAAAATTGATTTGAATGGCATTCGAATGGCTTCTTGTAACTGATGGTAGCCGAAGAGCCAAGCATCTGTTTTTAATAAGTCTCTTCGATTGTATTTTGGAGGATATATAATTTTTACCTTTGTGCAACCCGTAGCTTTTCTTTATCATCTGTCTACATGTATTTGCTTTCAAAGTCATGAATTCTTCATTTATCAAAGAACCCTTGTCATGTTTCAAAGGGGCGGAACAAAAGAGAACTAGAAAAATGTTTGCGTTCCTGCTCAAACTTTGCATCCTCTAAGCATTGGATATTATCATTTTGCAAATAAATAATTGGCTAGGGAATCTTGAAGATTGAGTGGTTGGAAATGAAGAAGGAATATACAGAGGAGAAGAGTGCAGCTGATCTTGTTCATTGCAGGCCTTGTCATTCTTAGTATGATTGGATTCAACGTCTGATCTCTTCATCTCCACGACAAGAAGCAACCACAGAACCTTAGCTATGAGGGTCGGATCAAGTCACAAGTAGACTAGTATAAGTCACCCACAGGAGTTGGAGCAACTGCGAAGATCACACAAGAAACCGCAAGCCTTATTTCTTTCTTTTAATTCCTTCAATTTGCTTTGCCTGATGTGAGACGGTTTATCACAAGAATCAAGCACAGATACTCTTAACTTTTTGTTCCATTGTTATAAGATCCAGGTTTGATTCCCACAGTTTGTTTTGTTTGGAAGCTAATGACCCGACATTGCTTGGTATTTTTTTCCAATATTTGTTTTTGCATATTTTTTTGCTTTTACTCAGATTGGATCTTTATGCTTGATTGTATAATCGTCTATTCAATTTCTGATACCAATATAATGCAGACTGAATCGGGATGGTCAGTAATAGATTTTTAGCTCTTGGGAACTGCCTTAAATCATAGATGTTTCTTTATTCATAAGGGTGTATCAGTCATGTATAAAAGATATGGAAATGCAATTGATAACTGTGAACAACTAATTCAGTTCATAATGTAATACATTCATTCATACCTTGCAAGAATGAAATTATTATCATGAATCTAGCATTGAGGAATTCACTGGCTAAGAAGCCATGAAATGGTGAAGAGGTGGAGTTAATCTGCAAGAATGCGGAAGAGAAATCATTTGTGATTAAATTAATTAAATAAACAGTCAATTTTGAAAACTTTAAAGAACTTAATTATGTAATCTCAAAGTGTGAAATACTGGATGTATGAAATCTTCTTGAATAATTGACTGAGCTGACTGCTCTGAGAATTCCTAACTCCTGGGACTCACCCGGCTGTTTAGCCAAGAAGAGGGGTGACGAGGTGAAAGAGAGGAATCTATAATAATATGAACCAATATCAGTTATGTCAATTCAATATTTATCATTTAATATGAATTAATTAATAGCTCATGCACTTCCCTATTATTGTGATCTCCTGCTGCCAAGTCATGTGGTGAGTTAATTATCAGGAAGCCCAATGAATGGCAAGATGACCCCTCTCTATTCTGGGTAGGGAGGGCCTTTCTCGTTAGAGATCGTGTGGGAATAAGATTTGGTCCGAGGTTGGGTGGTTAAGCCCCTGACAATGTTTCAAGATGTCAGTAGTGCGTCAGACAGAGATAAGCTTTGCAATCAATTGTTTATCAGAGAACAGGTAATATCCCTTTTATTTATGAGGAGGTAAGATTAAATTGAGTTATTTCATTGTTACTATTAATTTACACCTAGATATAAGAGATAGAATCATGGATTACTCTTCATTTATATGAATATTGATTATAAGCATAATTCTAATCTTGAGATACTGTCACAGTTAAGTAATCGGAGGGAAAAGAATCTGAAGACCTAATTGATTGAGAGATGATTGGAACCCTAAATGATTCAGTAGTATTGGAAGCCCAAATTGAATCCATGGTATTGGAAGCCTTAATTGAATCTGTGGTATTGGAAGCCCTATTTGAATCAGTGGTATTGGAAGCCCTATTTGAATCAGTGGTATTGGAAGCCCTAAATTGAATCTGTGGTAGCGGAAGCCCTAAGTGAATTTGTGATGACCCTTACTATAAGGGTTATCCAAACTGACTTTTGGCAATTCGTTAAACACTTAGCATGCAACCATAAATGCGTGAAGATATAATGTTTGAAACAATTCACCAGGTAAACAGATGAAACAAGTGCAGTAGATATCAACAATATTTAGGAAAAATTGATTGTTATTAGCATTCAGAGATTGATTTGTGCAAACTCTAATGGAAATAGCAATTTTTGCAATGTTTCAATTAAAGGTAACAGTGTCTAAGCATCTACAGTCCTGAACCTAATTTTTAAAATCAAGAACCTGGAAATCTACAGTCAAGTGTGTCACATGTATGAATATTTAAATGGCACCTCTTCTTGACCGTCTGCAACCCTGCTGGTGTAAATTGCTGAATGTGGTTCAGGTCTGCTCCTGTCTGTTACAGCACTGTCGTACCTGTACGGCTCTAGCACGATTTTTAATATAAATTCCTCAGCCCTCCAAATAGTCCCCAAATGATATATGATGAATCGCCTAGTATAAATTAAATAGCCTCCAAAAATAACAAAGGTAATTCTGGACAGTTTGTGATATGGAGACAATTTTGTGACCTGTGCCCTAGTACGGCTCTGACATGTACGGCCCTGTTCAACAAATAATTGGCTGTGTTGGATGCTTTCCTTGGTAAAATCTGAGACGCCTTAGGGTATTGTATAACCCCTTTCCAAGCAAAAATTCAGACTCCTATACTGTGAAGAGTTATGAGCAAAATATGAGTTCAGACCTGATCAAAATCCCATCCGAAAAAGCATAGTTTTTCTCCTAAACTTGGCCAGTTGATGCTGTAAGAAGAGGATGAACTCCGAACCCTTGCAAAGAACTAAAATCCTCAAAACCACCCTTCAGAATTGATCCTTCATGAAATGGCAGAATACCATCTCCAATGAGCAACCCTTCAGAAGATATCTCACTTCCTCAGTTATGCAGATCCAAGGGAGTTTTCGTTCCCAAAGACCTAATGGAAATTTGCAGACCGAAGACCACAAATTGCTCCAATATGATAAGTAGTAGAATCCACAAAATCGCTTGTCCAAATGGGTGCCTCCTGTCCTCTATTTATTCACTTTTTTGAGAATTCACTGGAAGCTTCCAGAAACGTCTTTTATAATATCTTATTATAATGCACTTTATTATCAAATAACTTTATAAAATTAAAAGTGCAATCTCAATTCAACATTAGAACATGTAGGCCCCATTTACTGGATGTAGGATTATTATACTCTCCAAGAGCATAAATGCAATCATCTGGCAACGAGATGACTCTCTCTCCAAAATCATTTGCCTACGAGAGTCGATGATAGGCAAATCTACTGTAGGAATTGTGTCGCTAGAAAGGGGACATGACAGTACGCCCTTCCTGAAATTGCTTTTCCTCAAGCAATCTCAAAGCTGGATGCTGCAAAATTGTTTCATTTTCCCAAGTGGCATCTTCAACTGGTAGATCTCTCCATTTAACCAAATATTCTCTGATCACCCTTCTGCGGAGCTGCTTTTCCCTACTTTCCAAAATGAATTCCGGCACTAAGATCAATTTCCCTTCATCATCCAAGGGAGGTAACACCCTAGAAGGTACCACATTCTGTCCCAACACTTTTTTGAGGCGCGACACATGGAACACATTGTACACTTTGCTATCTGCGGGAAGCTCAAGCTCATAAGCCAATTCCCCTATTCGCCTGGTGATCCTGAAAGGCCCATAATACCTAGGCCTAAGCTTTTCTGACCCACCTTTTTTGAGAGTAGATTGCCGAAATGGCTGAAGCATGAGGTAAACCATGTCACCAACCTCAAAGCTTCTCTCTGTCTTCTTTTGATCTGCATACTGCTTATACTAATTCTGTGCCCAAGCTATGTTATCCCGGAGAGCATTAATAATGTCCTTACTCTCTTGAATCAAACCCCCGGCACGTGGAACCCGAACATCACCCATCAGCAAGTCAATAAAACTCAGTGCATCATACCCATATAACGCTCAGAAAGGTGTCATCTGAATAGACATGTGAAAGGTGGTATTATAACAATATTCACACAAATAAATCCATTTCACCCATGACTTCTGCTGATCAACCACGTAATTCCTCAAGTAGCCTTCTACCCACTTGTTGACTATTTCCGTCTGTCCATCAGTCTGCGGGTGGTAACTAGTACTGGGTGTGAGCTCAGTGCCACATAATCGGAACACCTCCTTCCAAAAATGACTCAAGAATCTACTATCCCTGTCGCTTACAACACTTCGGGGTATCCCATGTAACCTGAAAATCTCTCTGAAGAATACCTCAGTTACCTGGGCCTTAGGCAAACCTGTAATGAAGTCCATGGCTATGCATTCCCACTTCCGATCCGGAATGGGAAGTGGTTGTAGGAGTCCTGCTGGGAAGGTGTGTTCTTGCTTATTCTGCTGACAAACAGGACACTCACGGACATACTGCAATACATCTGTTTTGAGTCCTTTCCATGTGAACCGTTTTCGCACCTGTCTATATGTTTTAAAGTACCCGAGATGACCAGCTTTAGGTGAATCATGAAGAGCCCGCATAATAGACCGCTTCACCTTCGATCCTGGGACTAAAAATATCCTGCTCTTGTAAATAATCAATTCATCCACAAGTGTATACCTTGTATCAACAATTGTCCCATCAACTATCCCAGATGCCCAAGAGTCTCTAGCATACTCTGCAACAATCAAATGCTTCCAATCCTCAGAGATCTCAACCATTGCACTAAGATGTGGCCTACGTGACAAGGTGTCTGCTACCACATTCTGAGTCCCCCTAACGTATGATATATCAAAGTCGTAGGCCTGCAGCTTACTCACCCATTTCTGCTCTCTATCATTGAGATCTCTCTGTCCAAGGAAATGTCTCAAACTGTTGTGGTCAGGTTTTATACAAAACTTACCACCTACTAGATACTGCCTGAATTTAGCTAATGCGTGCATGATAGCTAACATCTGCTTATCGTAAATGTTGAATGATCTCTCTAGCCCACGGAGTTTCCTGCTCTCATATGCAATAGGGTGTTTGTCCTGCATCAGAACAGCCCCAATACCATCTCCGGATGCGTCACACTGGAGTTCAAATGGCTTTGAGAAATTGGGCAATGCTAGTACCGGACATGAAGTCATGATCTCCTTAAATCTGTCAAAACAAGCCTGTGCCTTTGCTGTCCAAACAAAAGCTCCCTTTTTTAGCAAATCTGTCATAGGAGCCGCATGTCGCGAATATCCGCAAACAAATCTACGATAGAAGCCACATAAACCAAGGAATCCTCTCAAATAGGTCAGGTTCTCAGGAATAGGCCACTCCACAATAGCACGAATCTTATCAGGATCCATCCGTACTCCTCTACTGATAATATGACCTAAGTATAATAACTCGGTCATGCCCAAATCACATTTGGACTCTTTGGCATACAAGGACTCTGCCTGCAAGGTATTCAATACTGTCTCTAAATGCTCCATATGCTCATGCCATGTCCGACTGTATACCAAGATATCATCAAAGAAAACCAACACAAACTTCCTCAACTGATGATGGAAGACCTTATTCATGGTGGACTGGAAAGTAGCTAGTGCATTGGTCAAACCAAATGGCATAACTACAAACTCAAAGTGCCCACAGTGACATCTAAATGCAGTTTTCTCTATGTCCTATTCTCTGACTCTAATCTGGTGGTAGCCGGATCTCAAATCAATCTTGCTAAAGTAACATGCCCCATGTAGTTCATCTATCAGCTCATCAATCCGCGGAATGGGATATCTATTCTTAATGGTTTTCTTATTCAGCACCCTGTAATCTATGCACATCCATAGTGAACCATCTTTCTTCTTTACCAAAACTACTGAAGAAGCAAAAGGAGACTTACTAGGTCTAATGTGTCCCATTGCAAGAAGTTCCTTGATGGTTTTTTCTATTTCATCTTTGAGCCTCTTTGGATGCCTGTATGGAGTAATCATAACTGGTTTAGCACCCTCTTCTAATTCGATGATGTGCTCAATCCCTCTATCAGGTGGTGTACCAGGTGGAATATCGCTAAATACCTTTCTATACTTCTTTCTCAATATCTGGATGTCTGGATGATATTCTATCTTTTGTTGTTCCTCCTTTGTGGGCATGAGAGTACACATGGCTGCCCATTCAATATCATTATGCCTCGCCAATCTTTCCAATCGTCTGAGAGAAATAGTTCGGATGTCACTATTCCTGATAGCTCTCAACACATGCTGCTTCCCATCTACCTCAAACTTGATCTCCATGTCCTTGAGTCGGAAAGTGACCTCACCCAATAAACGTAACCATGTCATACCCAAAACGATATCCAAGTCACCCATATTGACCACATGGTAATCTGCTTTGAACTCATAATTATTCAGGCGTAAAGGCATGTCTCTAACCATTCTGTTACACTTAAGAGTATATTCATCAACAACCTGTACTCGGAGACCCTCAAACTCCTCTGTCTTAATACTACGGCGCTCAACCAGACGTGCATCAATGAAGTTGTGCATAGCACCTGTATCAACCAATGTGATCACCTTCTGTCCTGCCAGAACACCACATAACCTAAAGGATCCCTCCTGCTGAATACTAGACAAACGCCCCTGCTGTAAATGTAACTCAGGTTCCTCTTTTTGTTCTGAATTTTTTGTTTCTCCCTTAGGCTCTGAATCACTGTGATCATCCTCATTTGCTATACTGTCGGAATCTGACCCTTCGTAATATGCCCACATAACTCTATTGGCCTTTCCCTTAGGTCTCAAAGGACAATCATGGTCCCTGTCATATGGGCCTTTGCAATAGAAGCATAGTTTCTTCCTACGCAAGTCGTTTAATGCTTTTGCATCCAAGGGTGTAGTAGATTTTCCTTTGGTATCAATGCTCTTCCCTTTATTCTTATCAAACTTCTTATTGTCTTTGAAAGAAGTAGTACTCCTCGAAGTGAACCTGCTAGAAGGTGTTGTAAGCTCCATACTCCGTGCTTTCCTCGTAGCCTCCTGAAGTGTTGGTGGGTCAAATGCCTTAATCCACCCCTTGAGGGGTTCAGACAATCATTCTGTGAATAAGATAACCAACCGTCTCTCAGACACATCCTGTACCATAACTAACAACCTCTGAAATTCACTAATATAAACCTCCAAATTGCCCGACTGTCTCAACTGTGCAAGGTCGCGAAAATAAATCTCTGGATCCTTCTTATCAAAACGCTCAACCAATCTATCCACAAAGTCCTGGTAAGATGTCACCTGATTGTGCTGCAAAGTAACCATCCCGTGTGACCACCAATCATGAGTTGCGCTTTCCAAATGCAAGGTGGCGTACCTGATGGCATCTATCTCAGACATAGGCCTTAATGCTAGGAAGGTGTCCAACTTATGAATCCATGCCTGTGCTATCATCTGACCACTACCATCAAAAGATGGTAAAGTGAGTTTGCCAGCAACTCGCTATCATGACCTCCTCTAGGCCTCCTGTTTTGAAGGCCACTCCTCATATGCTCTCTCCTCTGGTTCAGATAGCGATCAAAGTTCAATAGTTCACGCACATGTGGTGGTAATGCCTACCATTCTGCAGTAGCAGCTCTAAGATCATCCTGAAAATCATCCGGCAATTCATCTTCTCCTATCTCCTGAGCCTCCTCCCTTAGGAAGGCGGGATGAGTAGGCCTATTTGCTGTCCATGATCTGCGCCTAGGAGCACCTTGTGAGCCTACCACACTTCTATTATCATGATCAAGTGTACCTCTACCACGTTCCTAAATCTTGGGCTGAACAACTCTCTCCATTATGGTAGTCAATGCTTGTAGTGACTGGGCTATTTCTTGCTCTCCGGTAGTCATGATTCTGTAAAACTCTCTGGTCTCATCGTCATCAACTCTGGAAAATCTAGGTGGACTCTATGACTGTCTCTCACCCATATCTCTGAATTTTTGTTCGCCCTTAAGTGTTGCTCCTCTGCGAATATAATATCTGGAATAAGGTTGCATAAGATGTTCTACCCAACAGGATGGCAAGAACACAGCTCTGATACCACTGTGATGACCCTTACTATAAGGCTTATCCAAACTGACTTTTGGCAATTCGTTAAACACTTAGCATGCAACCATAAATGCGTGAAGATATAATGTTTGAAACAATTCACCAGGTAAACAGATGAAACAAGTGCAGTAGATATCAACAATATTTAGGAAAAATTGATTGTTATTAGCATTTAGAGATTGATTTGTACAAACTCTAATGGAAATAGCAATTTTTGCAATGTTTCAATTAAAGGTAATAGCGTCTAAGCATCTACAGTCCTGAACCTAATTTTTAAAATCAAGAACCTGGAAATCTGCAATCAAGTGTGTCACATGTATGAATCTTTAAATGGCACCTCTTCCTGACCGTCTGCAACCCTGCTGGTGTAAATTGCTGAATGTGGTTCAGGTCTGCTCCTGTCTGTTACAGCACTGCCGTACCTTTACGGCTCTGGCACGACTTTTAATATAAATTCCTCAGCCCTCCAAACAGTCCCCAAATGATATATGATGAATCGCCTAGTATAAATTTAATAGCCTCCAAAAATAACGAAGGTAATTCTGGACAGTTTGTGATATGGAGACAATTTTGTGACCTGTGCCTTGGTACGGCTCTGACATGTACGACCCTGTTCAACAAATAATTGGCTATGTGTTGGATGTTTTCCTTGGTAAAATCTGAGACGCCTTAGGGTATTGTATAACCCCTTTCCAAGCAAAAATTCAAACTCCTATGCTGTGAAGAGTTATGAGCAAAATATGAGTTCAAACCTGATCAAAATCCCATCCGAAAAAGCATAGTTTTTCTCCTAAACTTGGCCAGTTGATACTGTAAGAAGAGGATGAACTCCAAACCCTTGCAAAAAACTAAAATCCTCAAAACCACCCTTCAGAATTGATCCTTCATGAAATGGCAGAATACCATCTCCAATGAGCAACCCTTCAGAAGATATCTCACTTCCTCAGTTATGCAGATCCAAGGGAGTTTTCGTTCCCAAAGACCTAATGGAAATTTGCAGACCGAAAACCACAAATTGCTCCAATATGATAAGTAGTAGAATCCACAAAATCACTTGTCCAAATGGGTGCCTCCTATCCTCTATTTATTCACTTTTTTGAGAAGTCACTGGAAGCTTCCAGAAACGTCTTTTATAATATCTTATTATAATGCACTTTATTATCAAATAACTTTATAAAATTAAATAAATAACTATATAAAATTAAAAGTGCAATCTCAATTCAACATTAGAACATGTAGGCCCCATTTACTGGATGTGGGATTATTATACTCTCCGAGAGCAAAAATGCAATCATCTGGCGACGAGATGACTCTCTCTCCAAAATCATTTGCCTACGAGAGTCGATGATAGGCAAATCTACTGTAGGAATTGTGTCGCTAGAAAGGGGACATGACAGAATTAGCAGTACCAAAAACCCTAAATGAACCAATGGTAAATGATGCCCTAATTGATACAATGGTAAGTGATGCCCTAATTTAATATAGTGGTATTTAATTGAAATTATCATTTAACTTTGAGATAGCAGGTTTTAGATGTTGGTCATCATGTAAAATTGTTATAGCGTATTTGTGGACTAACTTGGGTGGTTGCAGAAACAACACTAGTTTGATTTCAATCTTAGTTTTCCGAGGTATGTGGTTTTCAACTTCTGTAGTAATTTCAATGGATGGTATTTCAAGTTTTTAGTTAAGAAATTTTGTCTAACTGATTTTAATGGTAAATCTTTTTCACATGAACCTGAATGATATAACTGTCTTCCTATGAAACAAAGTAATAATTGTTTTCTTCAAGTATGATAGATGTTAATTTAGACCCGGGAGAATGGGATGTTACACTTGTCTTCTATTCAGCATTATCAAGTCAAATCTCCAACAAACTCAACACCAAGGTGATTGATAGTGGATCCTCAAACCATATTACTGGATTCAGAGAACACCTGAGCATTTTGGTAGAATATTATGACAAGGAAGTAACTATTGGGGATGATTCTAGCTACCCAATCAAAGGGATTCGAACCCACACCATTTATTTAAAATCAAGCATATATCTTCAACTCATAGGAGTTTTATTTGTGTCAGGAATAAAAAGAAATCTAGTCTCCTTTTCTACACTTGAAGACAAAGGGTATATACTGTAAAATAACCTTTATAGAAGGCAAAGTTCTATCATGGCCAAAGAACTCAGTATCAAAAGGCTCGTACTATAAGAATTAGTCATAGATGTCTTTACAAACTATGCACTAATCCTACTCAAGCCCTAATCCATGAGACTTCAAACTCCAACGAGATTTGGCACAAAACATTAGGGCGTCCCTATTGTCCTGCTCTATCTTCTATAGAAAAATGGTGACTGGTTTGCCCAAACTTAATCAAACCCATGAAGGAACATGTAAGGGTTGTGCCCTCAAAAAGAATACAAAAGGGACTTTCCAAAATAGTGTTAGCAAATCTAAAAATGTACTAGAACTTATTCATCCTGATATATGTGGACCCATGTCTGTAACCTTTATAGGAGGATTCTTGTACAACATAATTTTTGTAGATGATTACTCTATGAAAACCTGGATATACTTTCTTAAATGTAAAGAATCTAAAGAAATCCTTATGAGGTTCAAGGAATTCAAAGCTCTTGTAGATAACATGTCTGGGAAGAAAATCAAAACAATGAAGGACTGATAATGGGAAGGAATATACTTCAAAAATCTTTGAAGAGTCCTGTGTGAATGTTGGGATTAAGAGGGAGTTTATTAAACCTTATAATCTCCAACAAAATGGGGTAGCAAAAAAAAAGAACAAGACCATTGTAGAAGCTGCTAAAGCTATGTTGTAAAATTAAAACATAGAAGCTTCATTTTGGGTTGAAAGTCTTACATGCAAGTCAAACTCTCCAAGGACAATTGCATGTTAACATGTTGGCTGGAAATGCATTTCACATGCAAATCGCACTCTAGGAAGGTGATTGCATGTGTTAAGAACTCACTTCTTTATTTGCCTAAGTCCACAAATTGGCTTCTTAGAGAAAATCACACTCTCAAAGTGTTATTACATGTAAAGTTTGCATGTAAAGAAAGGTTTTCATGTAAATGGACTCTTAGAAGTCCATCAACCATTACATATTTAAAAATATGCAGTTTCAAGCCAAAATCAAACTCTACATATGCATTTGCATGTAAACATGTAAAAAAGACATGTTATTGAGTTTGCATAGCTAAGTGACCAATTAAGCATGTGTAAATGACTTTTGAGTTAATATTACTTAATGGGGTCAAAAAAAAAGTTTGCACTATATAGTTTATATATCATGTGCAAATACTATTCAAAAAGTAATATTTAACTTAGATGTTTCAAAATAAAACATGAAGTAAAACTCAACATTAAATTAGAACTATAAAGTGATAAAGTCACTTAAGTGAAAAAATAAAAAGCAACTCAACATGAAAATATAACATAAAGTGCACTATAGTCACTTAAGTGAAAAATTTAATTTATGTTATATTGTTCAAAATGTGAATCTTAACTACGAAGTATAACATTCATATGTTACATATGTGATTGCGCCTGGAGAGTCCACTTTTTGGGCACTTAAATGGTCATATCTTTTGATTGCCAAGTTCGATTAAGCCCTAAGATATACCAAATCAAAGATAAAACCAAAAGCAAGAGATTGGACAAAACAAAAAGTCTTAAAGCAACTAAACACACTTGAAAACGCAAATAAGGACGTTGAAGGCTTCAAAAATCAAGCTTAGGCTTAACAAAATGAAAAACAAAAAGGACTTGACGAAAGCCTTCAGTAAAAGAATTCATTATGCAAATTGGGATTGATTGGTTGATAAATGTTGGCCAATTAAATACTGAATTATCTTAGAGAAATGTAAAACTAAGTTGAAAACGTTTTGTACTGTTACCTACATTTTGTGGTGACAAAATGAAGGACAACAACTAGCAACTAAAAATCAAAATGAAGGACAACAGCTGGCAACTAAAAACCAAAACTAAAAACAAAGATCCTATGACTCGAAGATCCACAAAACTATGTACATGGGGTACTTATTTGATACTCACTAGAAGTAATGTTTCAAATGTTGCAAACTGTAAGGCAATGACATTAGTGTTCCATCATGATATGCAAGCAAGAAACTGTTTCAACTGCAATCTGGTGAATTGTGAAAGGTCCTCACCAAAGAGAGTCAAACTTTTCATGCATTCCTTCTAGTTTTTGCCTTTTGTCCTAGAGTAGAACAAGATCGCCAATTTGGAATTCTCTGTATTTGGCCTTTTTGTCAAAAAGAACTTTGACTTGTTACTGGTGAGCAGCAAGTTTATCCACCACTTCTTTTCTTTGCTCCTCCAATTGTCGAAGAAACATAATTCTCTTATCTAGTGAGTCTAAATAAGTTTCATCTTCGATGGCTTGTATCAACTTAAGAGCAGGGAGCTCTAAAGTTATCAGAATCTCAACATTGATCCCGTATAGCAATTTAAAAGGTGACATTCTAATACCATTAGCCCATAAAGCATCGAACAACGCCTTGTGCCAGGTTCTTTGATTTGCTTCCAAAAGCTTCTTGATGATAGGCACTGTATTCTTGTTGCTTGATTCCTCTTGAGCATTACCTTGTGGGTAATAGTCTAATTCATGTGCCAAGGTTATCCCGTGATTGAAAAAGAACTCAATTACTTCCTTGGAAGAGAAATCAGATGCATGGTCCGCAACAACTTTGTTTGGAACAGCAAATCGTGAAATGATGTTCTAGTTCAAGAAGTCAAAAAATATTTCTAACGTAGAGATCTTGATAGGAATTGCCTCTCCCCACTTGGTAAAGTAGTTTGTTGCTGCTAGGATGTGAGTATAACCCTTGCTTGAGGGTGGATTGATGGTACCAACGAAATCAATTCCCCATTCTTGAAATGGTCCCTTGATCACTATTGGCTTCAATGGCAAAGTAGCAAGCTTTTGTTTACCTACGAATTGTTGACACAATTCATATTTCTACCCACTAATAAGCATCTTGAAAAAGTGTGAGCCAATAGTATTGTGTTCTCAAAATTTTATGTGCAGTGGCAGGTGCCGATAAATGTCCTCCACATGCTTGATTATAGAAAAAATCTAGAATACGCATTTGTGTCTTTTGTCCACAAATCGAAGGAATGTTTTGTCCATCGCACACTTGTAAAGACCATTTTCCCATAGGATGAAGCCAGAAGCTTTCAGCTTGAAAGTCCTTTGTTCTTTATATGTAAAATGCAAGGAGCATTCTCCATAACTTAGATAATGTGTCATATTAGAGTACCAATCATCTATAGTGCTAACGAACAAAACAATAGGTTAGAAAAGGAGAATTCTCATTTTCTACTTGCAGAAGTACATTTTCAGCCATAAGCTGACAATGTCCTTTGCCACGGACTAACTTGATTGGTCGTATCTCCATCTCATATTCCTAGATCTTGGCAATCCAGATTCTGTTAGAGTGGGATTGTCATTGCACCAAAAGACCAATCTATCAATGCTGAATAAGCAGGCGAAACAGGGAGTTTTGTTTCAAAATCCAAGAGGAAGCGATTAGTATAGAGGCATGTTATTCTTTTCACTGCAAGTGTCATTTTGGAACAATGGTCCATGCTACTTGGTGGGTCTTCCCACGCTATGTGCACTGTTATCAGGAGCTATGTAACTACTATTTTGTCAGTGTTTGTTCTTGCATACATCATATCCATAGAGTCTCATATAAAAAGTTGAAATCTTTTCAACTATATATTCAGTATAGTACACCTCAAATCAAAAGGGAATCAGGAGGCCTAAACCTTGTAGAGATCATCGATTAAATTGATAGTTTTTCAAAAGCTTTCTTTATCGTTGATTGTTTTACCAAATTTTTCACCAATTTCCTATGGGACGGGCGAGTCAGGACACCTGTAAACACATAGAAGAATTCATATTTCCTTGATTATTGGCACATCAAAGAGGCACAACTAAACTACAAAAAATTTCACACTTTGCAAATCGATTCAAAAGTCAATTCAACATGGCCAATAATGCCTTAGGTTTTCTTCCACTATAGGCCCTCGTCTCTTAAGTCCCCATGTAGCTATTTCGCTGGGCCATCACAAATAGCATGTTTAAACAGACTTATTAATAATATATTTTAGATAATATTTAGAGGAAACATAGGAAGCAAATAAAAAGGAGGGAATCAATATGTGGACTCAAGTGTGATTTTTTGCTGATTCTTCTCAATAAGCAGCTAAGCCCCTCTCTTTTTTCAAGCTTATTTTAGTGAGGTCGCTCTCCATTAAGATATTAATACAGTTTGTAAAGAGTGGAGAAGAAAAGTGAGAGTGACGAATAAGAAATATATTATACAAGCAAAAGGAGACTTGATGAGCAGCAATTATCAAATATCATCCAGACTAGATTTTGAAGAAAATTTATTTAAAAGACAACAATATTTTGTTTTAGAGGTTGTTGCCTCTCAATGGATGAGATTTCTGTCTTTCTCAAATGGTGCTTAGAGTTGGGGATTGATATCTGCATTCAGTTGGTGCCTACAAAGACAAGTAGGGATTGGTGTCTCTTTCTATTGGTGCCTACAAAGTTTGTAAGAGAATGTAATGACCCCTTCAATCCCCCAATAGATTTAACTTCAATTACTCGATGGGAAATCCTATCTTCTAGAGGTCTAGTTGTTGTTTGATTTATTTTACTCCATGTACTCTCCTTCTCTTTATACTTTATCTAACATCAATAGATATATTCCCCCTTTATGACTTATGTATTTATACCCACTTTCAAATCATTACTTTACTTCCTTAACTAAGTAATTTAAATCTATGCTTGACTTATTTAACCACTACATCTTAATAATCACTTGCATATAATATTTTACATTCTCTAAAGTGGAAACCTTGTTTTTTCCCTCTTCATACAGTTATTGGCTGCTATGTTTATTTCCCTTATTATTTTCCTTCTCTTTGGTTTAATACAATGCTTGTGATAATATATATCAAAGGTAGTGGCCCTCTCATATTTTATATTATCCTCATCTTAAATTTATTTGCAAATTCTCCCCATGTGATTATGAAGCCTTGGATCCTTTTATTGTTTCATATGTTTCAATGTTTTTTAAATATTCGAGTTTCCTCCTTTATTTTACCTTGTCCACTGCCCATATTCTTTTTCATGTACCCTTCTATTAACTTGTACCTTTTTCCACCTTTATTTTCTCTCCTTATATTTATTGCCACTGCATTGTTTTCTCTCCTAATATTTAAGTGGCTACCTTTATGTGTCTGATCCTCTTCTTGTTTTATATATTTATCCACGCTTATTACTGTTCCAGTGGATCTCCTTAATGGTCCTTTTTTAGTGTTTATTGACTCTTTATTTTAGGCCCTCCCTTTAACCATTAAGGTGGCAACATATATGAGTTCTGAAAGTTGTAAAGGGAACCGTCACCTAATTTGGCGTGGGCCCCTCAATCAAAAGGGGGAATGGGTAATTATTTTATTTTATTTTTTAAATAAATATAATTGGATTATATGAAACTAATTTTATATTTAGATTATAGGTTATAGGATTAAATTGGGAAATAAATGGTATTTAATAATTAGATATGTTTAAATGCTATTAATATTTTAATTGGATTATATATATATATATATATATATATATATATATATATATATATATATATATATATATATATATATATGAGAAATATATGGTATTTAATAATTAGATATGTTTAAATGCTATTAATATTTTAATTGGATTATATGTGTGTATATATGGTATTTAATAATTAGATATATTTAAATGCTATTAATATTGTAATTGGATTGTGTGTGTGTGTGTATTCATCAAGGCTATAGATGTGAGTATTAGGATGATTTGTTATCGCCAACCTTGATTCAATATTATTCAATAATTTCACTGGCTTATTAGGGTAATGAAATATTCGAGTAATTATCATTCATATATTAATAAGGATATTATATTTATATTTTAAGCATGTGATATATTACTATTATATATTTTTATTTAGTATTTAATCGTTTATGATGTTGGGATTCCATTTTAAGAGGGGTCATGACAGAGAAGTGTTATATAAACAATCTTTTGCTAGAGGTTTCTCCCAAAAGGGTATCCACGTAAATTTTTGTGCTATGAGTTGTTAATGTTGTGTGATTGATATAATTGTGATCATCAATTTGAAGAAAGTAAAAGATTACATTATACTGATTTGACACATATCACTTCTTCCTATAAAGGAAATTACGAGGAGCACAAAAGTGTACCTAAAAGAAAGAAGTTGGTCTAATGAAATGCCAATAGAGTGGAAGAATCTCACCATTGACACCCAATGGTACGCAAAGAAACAATCTCCTCCAAGACAGAGAGTCACACATGGACTTCAAGCTGTGTCAAACCAAATAAGCTTGATAATAGCCTCAAAATGAAAGGTTTAAGAAGAAAATTGAGCCTAGGCAATACAATCTCCACCCAAGCCCAAATGCTAAAGCCTAGTCTAGAACCCAAAAACTCATAACCATACAACATTGTCTACTTAACAAATGCATCAAAAAGGTGCAACTTCGAAGGGGTATCCTAGAAATGTTTTAAACATTTGAACCCAAAAACAAAAAGCAAGATATGTTCCTTGCAAAGATGAGAATAAAAAAGGAAAATGGAAATAGAAAGGGCCAATAAATTAAACAGCTTAATGAATATAATTAGGGGTCTATCTCCACAACGCTCCATTTGTAAAAGAGGTGATACTTGAAAGAGCATCCTTAAATGGCATTCAAAACCATAGGTTTAGTTTTATTGTTGTTGAGAACAAGCTAGCAAGATTGCAAAACTCTAAAAGAGCGTTAAATTGCTTCTATAAGCCACTAGGGGAATGAAAGAGGGCAATGTCATCCATAGATAATAAAATACCAGTCGCATCATGATAAATCAAGCAACTATTATCAGCATGGCTATTTTGTCTACCTCCAACTCATCAATGTAGATAAAGATACAAAAGAGGATTGGTGAAAGAAGGCAACCTTGCTTGACTTCAATAGCACTTTGAATAGATTCAAAGAGGATGTGAAAGGCATAGAATCATTAAAGGACTATCACATAGGCTACATGATACTAGAAATGGGGTTCTCAAAAATGGAAACTTCCTTCAACTTCTAGAATAACCGATGTCTTGAAACACAGTAAAATGCCCTTTTGAAGAAAAGAAAACAAGAGACTTCAAAACATCAATCAAAAGCCTCCTCAATGATAGCACATAGTGTGACAATATGATTAATAGTTTGAAAATACCTATTGATACCTAGATGTAATGTCCCCTTTTTGACAGGCACCAGCTACTTATTTTATTTTAGTTTTTATTTTCCCTGGAGGCTAAAAAGGAAGAAATAAGGGGGAAAAGATATATTAAATTAATTACTTATAAGGTTACTAAACAATGAAATATTAAAAAGTAACTTTATATTTAATTAATTTAATATTAAAGTGACTAACATAATAAAATATCAAAAAGTCACTTAAAAGAATAAAGTGTTGGATTCCTCTAGAAGCTTCTTCGAGTTGTTTGTGAAATCTTTATAAGGAGCTTTTGGGGGGTCATTTTACACATCTTGAGTTGCATATTCATCTATTGTGTTGAGAGCCTTAGTGCTTGCATACTTGCCTGAGAGTTTGAAGACTCTAAGGTGCCAATTTCAGTTGTGAGATATCAACCCTAGTTGGGAGTGGAGGAATTGGTATTCAGCCAATTCATTTGTGATTAATTGGGAGATAATATTCAGTGATTTTTGTTCAGCCCGTGCATCTAATTTTTGACATCAGTTGGCAAGGAGAAAGGTTTCTGTTTTCGCAGTGGATCCGAAAAAGAAAAGCGAAAAAGCAAAGCCGAAAAAGCAGTCCGAAAAAGAAGATCCGAAAAAGCAGTCCGGAAAAGCAAAACAAAAAAGCAGAGCCGAAAAAGCAGTCCGAAAAAGTAGATCCGAAAAAGCAGTCCAAAAAAGCAAATCCGAAAAAAGCAAAGCCAAAAAGCATGTCATCTCAGCTACTTATTCCAGGTTCTTTTGGTATTTACATTTGGCAATTGTAGATGGATACATTTAACAAATAATATATGTCTTTTTGTTACCAAAGTATTCAATCATTGTGAACATTGAAGTATTGAAAGGAAATCAACTTAATTCAATTGTTTAGTTTGTATGTCAAATGTTTGTAAAAATGTCTCATTGCATAGTCATAGGATGCATACCAAGTGTTTGTGAAAATACCTCTTGGCTGTAGGTGTGCATTTTACATCAAAATTTCATGTACTTGCATTTGGAAAATAATAAAAAGAAATTGCATATCACTTTGATTTCCAATTAGTTATTTTGCAATCATTTGTATTCATCAATACCATTGGCATTCAAAAATCATAGCAAAACAACAAACATCAGCAAACTGAGGCTGTAAGGGAAGTGTTTGACAAAATTACTAAGGCAGAAAAACAGGGATAAAACTTCAAAAATTGTCAAGGCACTTTACAGTGGTATCAGAGCTAAAGTTCCTGCCATCCTGTACGGGTTATGAGTGAAGAGTTTCCAAATGTTCCATTCATAAATCCTTTGGATAAATTCTATAACAGGGCAAGAAAGGGCTTAACTCCTTTAGAACTCATGGAAGAAAGCAGTACCTGGCAAATGCTTAATGCTGTTGCAAGAGGGCAACAAGAGTTGAGAGATGAAATGGCAAGAAGAAGAGAAGAATTGTCACTTATCCTTGGACAGCTGGTAGATAACAGAAACAATGGAAATGATAGAAACCACAACAGGACTAATGGGCAGAATGGACACAATGGGGGTCAAGAAAACAATGACACAACTCAAAGCAATGCTAGAACAGCAAGTAAAGCTACTCCTAGGCCTCTTATACCTACATTTTTGAGAGAACAGGGTGCTGCAAATCACGGCCAGCAAGTAAGAGAAGAGGGATATGGTGATTATTTGAGGGAATACAACTCTCTAGGTGATGATTTCAAGGCTGCCATGTCACTAGTAGACTTTTGTGGTCTTAAATTGAAAAATAGACCAAGAAACAATCAACGGGGAGTGCAAAATAAAGACTTGCAGCGTAAAGTGGGAAAACTAACCTTACCATCATTTGATGGAAGTAACAAAGGTACAGCTAGAGCTTGGGTTCAGAAGCTCGACACATATTTGCAACTCAATCCTATAATGGAAACAGAGGCTATCCAGTATGCCACACTCCATTTGGAAGGTGAAGCACATGAATGGTGGTACCATGGACTTGTCACCTTGGGGCATGCCAACATTACTTCATATTTGGAATTCACCCAGAAGCTCACTGACAAGTTTGATGGTAAGATCCTGAACTCCACTTTAAGGAGTTAACACAACTCAGGCAGACTAATTCAGTGGATGCTTACATCACAGAGTTCCAACAGTTGGTAGTTATGGTGACACATATTTCAGAACAGCAGTTGGTTATGCTCTTCATTGAGGGATTGATAGAGCCTCTTCGTGGTTGGGTTAAGGCCTTTAAACCAGATTCTCTCCAAGATGCTATCATGAAGACTAGAGACATGGAATATTCTACATCTAGCATTAGGGCTCCTAGCAAGCCTTTCACATCCCATAAGGATAAGGGGAAGAAGCCATTCCAGAAAAAAAGTAATAAAAACTTTGATGAAGCCTATAGACAGGAGTGTCGGCTTAAGGGGATTTGCTATCATTGCAAGGAGAAATGGTCTAGTGGACACCATTGCCTAGGGAAAGGCAAGGCTCACTTAATTGAGGTGATATCAAATGATGAGAGCAGTTCTGAGGAAGAGGAACCTCAAAGGGAAGACAATAACGGTTCAGATGGGGAAAATCATGATGAGATCATTGCTTCTATCTCCAGTGCTCCTAAGTTGAACTCTTTCAAAGTTCATGGGGTCCTACAAGGTCATCAGATAGCAGTATTGATTGACAGTGGAGCTACTTATAACTTCATTGATGCATCATTGGTGAACAAGCGAAAAATTCCTCTAGAGGATTTTGAGGGATTCAATGTGATGGTGGTTGATGGGCGTAAGATAGCTTGTACTCAGTGGATTCCACAGTTGTCTATTATGATGGGCAACCACACAGTTACAGATGATTTCTATGTGGTTGACTTGGGTGATATCCATGCCATACTTGGGGTCCAATGGTTGTAGTCATTAGGGAAGTACTCACAGAACTTCCAAACCATGGAACTCAAGTTCAGAGATGCTGATGGGTATACAGTGGTGCTTAGAGGTATGGCATCTAAAGCACCTAAGATTGTTTCAGCTAGACGTATGGAGAGTATTTTCAGGCATGATGACATAGTTTGGGCAGCAGAGTGTGTGATCACTCCTAAGGAATCTACAAATTCAGGACAGCCAGTCCACATTGACATCAAGGAGCTATTGGGCAAACATGACAAGGTTTTTGGTGAGATACCCCCAAGGAGGCCACCGGACAGAAGGTTCAAGCATACTATTGAGTTGAAAGAAGGGGCCAAGCCAGTAATTACTACCCCTTATCGCGATCCTAAGAAATTTAAGGATGAGGTCGAGAAAGCAATCAAGGAATTGCTTGATATGGGACACATTCGTCCTAGCTCTAGCCCTTTCGCTTCTTCAGTGGTCCTAGTGAAGAAGAAAGATGGGACCATGAGAATGTGTACAGATTATCGAGCCCTCAATAAGAAAACAATCAAAAACAGGTACCCGATACCCAAGATCGATTAGTTATTGGATGAGTTACATGGGGCAGTATATTTTTCAAAGATTGATCTTCGATCGGGTTACCATCAGATTAGAGTAAGGGAACAAGATGTGCACAAGACTGCTTTCCGATGCCACTATGGGCACTATGAGTTCTTGGTGATGCCATTTGGATTAACACACACACCTGCCACATTCCAGTTTTGTATGAATCATATCTTCAACAAACAGTTGCATAAGTTCCTCTTGGTATTCTTTGATGATTTTCTCATATACAGTAAAACTTGGGAAGAACACTTGCAGCAGCTTGATGAGATCCTTACCATCATGGAGGAGCAGCACTTGTACGCTAAAGCTTCGAAATGTGAGTTCAGCCTTAGAGAGATTCTTTATTTGAGACACATAATCAGTGCAGAGGGTGTCCAAGTGCACCAAGAGAAAATACAGGCTATTCTAGATTGGCCCACACCATGGTCACTTACAGAGCTACAGGGCTTCTTCGGATTGTGCAATTACTACAAGCGTTTTGTTAAGGGGTTCTCATAGTTGGGGGCACCTTTGACAGATTTGACCAAGAAGGGTGCATTTTGTTGGACAGCAGAGGCGCAGCGAGCTTTTGATAAGCTCAAGGAGGTGATGAGCAGTTGTCCAGTGTTGGCACTTCACTATTTCACGCAACCTTTCATTCTAGAGTGTGATGCTTCAGGGGAAGGTATTGGTGCAGTATTGATGCAGAATCGACACCCTATCGCCTTTGAGAGCCGTAAGTTGAGGGGAGCTAAGAGACTATACTCCATCTATGAAAAGGAGATGCTCGCCATTATGCATGCCTTGGCGAAGTTCAAACAGTATCTAGTTGGGGGGAAATTTGTGGTGAGGACAGATCATAACAGTCTCAGATACTTCTTAGAGCAGAAGGACTTGAACGAGAGACAGCAGAAGTGGGTTAGCAAGATACAGGCATATGATTTTGACATAGAGTATGTTAAGGGGAAGAAGAACACTGTTGCAGATGCCCTCTCCAGGAGGCCTTCAACTTGCTCACTCTCTGAGATTTCGGCAGATTGGAAATCCATCTTACTGGTGGAGTACTCCAAGAATACATTTGCTTGTGAGTTGATGGATGGATTGATTCGGGATGACAAGTACAGGATAGTTGATGATGTGATTTACTACAAGGATAGGATCTACCTGGTACCAAAATCAAAATTAAAGGAGAAAATACTACAATCCTACCATGATACACCCCTAGCAGGCCATCAAGGCTACTTCAAAACTTATAGACAGATTAGAAAGAGGTTTTCATGGAAAGGCCTCAAGGATGATGTGTTGAAGCATGTGAAGGAGTGCGTGACTTGCCAGCAGAATAAGTCCGAGCATACACATCCAGCTGGGTTACTTCAGCCTTTGCCCATTCCTGAGCAGAAGTGGAAGAGCATTTCGATGGACTTCATCACAAGCCTACCCAAGGTATAGGGGAGAGACAGCATCTTTGTTGTGGTAGACCGACTCACAAAATACACACATTTCTTTGCTATTCCGATAGAGTACAGGGCTTCACAGGTGGCTGTGCTATTTTTCAGGGAGATCTTTAGATTGCATAGGCTACCTAAGAACATAGTCAGCGACAGGGATAGCAAGTTTATGAGTACTTTTTGGCAGGAGCTATTTAGACTGACAGGTACTGAGTTGACACCCAGTACCAGTTATCACCCTCAAACTGATGGGCAAACAGAAATTGTTAATAAGTGGGTTGAGGGGTACTTGTGTAATTATGTGGCAGGACAACAGCGGGCTTGGATCAGGTGGTTGCATTTAGGAGAGTATTGTTACAATACCACACACCATATGTCCATTGGAATGAGTCCTTTCAGAGCCTTGTACGGGTATGATGCACCTTCATTCGTAGAGATGGCTTTTGGTGAGAGTAGGGCACCTAAAGCAAAAGATTGGATTCAAGAAAGCCAAGATATATTAAATGCACTCAAGGATAATCTGGTAATGGCACAGAATCAGCAAAAGACTTATGCAGATAAACGCAGGGTTGAGCACAGCTTTGAGATTGGTGATACAGTATATCTACGATTGCAGCCCTATAGACAGTCCTCTCTTAAAAAGAATGAAGGAGAGAAACTAAGACCAAGGTTCTACAGTCCATACAGGGTTACTAGGAGGATTGGGGAGATAGCATATGAGTTAGAGCTACCTGCGAGCAGCAAGATTCATAATGTATTTCATGTTTCATGCCTCAAGAAGGCATTAGGTCAGCAGGTTATCTCCTCCACGGATCTTCCACCACTTGATGAGGAGGGACATTTGGTCTTGGTGCCTGAAGAGATCATTGATGTCAGAGAGAGGAAATTGCAGAACAGAGTGATTAAGGAGCACTTGGTGAGATGGAAGGATTTGCCTGCAAAGAACGTCACATGGGAGAATGAGCAAATTTTACAGCACCCGAGTTTGCAATTGCTTGAGGACAAGCAATTTTGGGAAGGAAGGACTGTAATGTCCCATTTTTGACAGGCACCAACTACTTATTTTATTTTAGCCTTTATTTTCCCTGGAGGCTAAAAAGGAAGAAATAAGGGGGAAAAGATATATTAAATTAATTACTTATAAGGTTACTAAACAATGCAATATTAAAAAGTAACTATACATATAATTGATTTAATATTAAAGTGACTAACATAATAAAATATCAAAAAGTCACTAGAAAGAATAAAGTGTTGGATTCCTCTAGAAGCTTCTTGGAGTTGCTTGTGAAATCTTTATAAAGAGCCTTTGGGGGGTCATTTTACACATCTTGAGTTCCATATTTATCTATTGTGTTGAGAGCCTTAGTGCTTGCATACTTGCCTGAGGGTTTGAAGACTCTAAGGTGTCAATTTCGGTTGTGAGATATCAACCCTAGTTGGGAGTGGAGGAATTGGTATTCAGCCAATTCATTTGTGATTAATTGGAAGATAATATTCAGTGATTTTTGTTCAGCCCGTGCATCTAATTTTTGACATCAGTTGACAAGGAGACAGGTTTCAGTTTTCGCAACGGATCCGAAAAAGCAAAGCCGAAAAAGCAGATCCGAAAAAGCAAAGCGAAAAAGCAAAAAGCAGTTCGAAAAAGCAGATCCGAAAAAGCAGTCCGAAAAAGCAAATCCTAAAAAAGCAAAGCCAAAAAGCATGTCATCTCAGCTACTTATTCCAGGTTCTTTGGTATTTACATTTGGCAATTGTAAATGGATACATTTGACAAGTAATATATATCTTTTTGTTACCAAAGTATTCAATCATTATGAACATTGAAGTATTGAAGGGAAATCAACTTGATTCGGCTGTTCAGTTTGTATGCCAAATGTTTGTAAAAACGTCTCATTGCATAGTCATAGGATGCATACCAAGTGTTTGTGAAAATACCTCTTGGCTGTAGGTGTGCATTTTACATCAGAATTTCGTGTACTTGGATTTGGAAAATGATAAAAAGAAGTTGCATATCACTTTGATTTCCAATTAGTTATTTTGCAATCATTTGTATTCATCAATATCATTGGCATTCAAAAATCATAGCAAAACAACAAACATCAGCAAACTGAGGCTGCAAGGGAAGTGTTTGACAAAATTCCTAAGGCAGAAAAATGGGGATAAAACTTTAAAAATTGTCAAGGCACTTTACACTAGATGACCCTTGGCTTTCAAGTTCCAATCCTCTAGAACCCTGTAGCAACTTGTCCTAAAATGTGGCAAAGAAGTCTGCAAAAGTATGCCCAATCATGACAGTCTTATAGTTATCTAGAGCAGTCTCTATAATTGTGGATGAGGTGGATAATACTTTGTGATCAAGAGGTAAGGAACTAAGAACAAACAACCTCATTAAAAAGATGTGAAATAGGGTGTGCTAGTAAAACTAAACAAATCTCATATAAGTGGTTTGTTGTGTCACTCCAACTACCAATTACAAATAATTTTTATTTAAGGGTAAGCAAGTTTTATAGGAATCAAAAAGCCTACTTATAGAAAAAGATTGGCAAAAAACCGCTACCAATAGAAAAATGGAAAACAACAAATAAGCAAAACAAACTACAAACTTGGAAGCAAGTCGCAATCTCTATTACTCTACTTAATTTTTCTTTTTTTTTTTCTCATCTAGTACTCCAACAAAAATTCTAGCACTATATTCTTCCCTTTCCCTTTTCTCATCATCATTCATGGTATCCATTCTTCTCTTGTAATCCAAATGCACAAGCTCCAACACACTACTTTAGCAAGCGAATTCCAATGTTGGAAGATCATATAATCCTCTTTGTGATTTCATTGTTCTCCATGTTATGGAAAATCAATGTATATAAAACAAAGGAGACGACGGCTCTTTATATAGATTGAAAAATCCTTAAATAAATTTACAAAGACAATTTTTCTAAATGAAACAATCATGAATTGAAGAAAGAAAAGGAAACTTCCTAAGCTAACTAAAATGACCATTAAAGAAACATTGCAATAATTTAATAACCTCCACTAATGATCATCGTCCTACCAACCTTACAAAAGACAATCGGAAATTCTTTCGCTCACAAATGCATAGAAGGATGCCTTATTCTCATCGAAATGCTCTGCAAAATGAGCCGACTACTGAGGCCCTCTTTGACACTGCATGGCTTCTAAAAATGACCAAAATAACCAAAATGAATCCTACCTAATGTTGGGAAATAAAGGTATCAACTCCATCAAGCCAAAGACTTCAAAATGAAACTGAAACCAAGATTTTGAGGAAAAAATCAGCAAAACCTTGTGCAAACCATTGCCTTGACAAATCTAGATGTGATCCTAAAAAGATGCAACAAACCACAATTTTTGTGGGAAAAATCGCCAAAACCCTCCAATGTTTAGGAAAAATCAAAAACCCTCAAACCAACAACACCAGTCATGACATGATTTTTTAGGAGAAAACTTTATCAAAAACCACAATATTTTAGGAAAGAATCATGAAAACCCAAACTGTGAAACATCAGTGTGTGATTGGCACAAAATCCAAGATGTGGATCATCACAGAAAACTTCATTTTTGAGGAAAAATGATAAACATAAAAAAAAAATTTAAGGAGAAAATTATTAAAATCCAAATATAATATTTTTAAGACAAAACTTATAAATCCTCCCAGATTCTTTTAAAGGAAATATTTATTAAAAACCACCTAGAGTTTTTTGAAGGAAACATTTATTAAAACCCACCTGAAAACCCAAAAATAAATCATGGAAAACAACATATTGAAAAAACCAGAGTTTCTAATAGAAAACAACACCAAAACAACCAAAAGGATGCCCACAAAATACTAGAAAATGTGAGGCCTATTCAAGGGTTTTTCGAATCATGTTTTGGTGCCATGAATGGGTGTTCTAATTGGCCAAACCCTCCCCAAGCAAAACATGCCAAAAGGTTGGATGCAGCAGCCACAAATTAAAAAAATAGATCAAAGACAAAATAAAGCTACCACCGATTAGCCACCTTTTCCAGATCACAAAAACAATCTCCTATCTAATTGTGTACACTACACACGACTAGAAACACACCCAAAAATAACAAAGTTGTTGAGGAGACAAGCCATATATAATGCAAAAGAAACAAAAAACAGCAGGTGAGCTTCAGCACGGGAGAGCAAACAGAGAGAATCCCTTTGCTTCTGTTAAAGTAAAAAACTGATGCCCTCTAGGATCTCCAATAAACAACGCACATAATAGATGAGCCCTCTAGGATCTCCAATAAATAATGCACATAATAGATGAACACCAGACAGAATCACAGCATAACAAAAACACAAGGTGCAAATAGTTGCACACATTCACAATCAAAAATAAAATAAAAATCCTTGTTTTCATGTGAGTAGCAACAACACTAGCAAAAGAACATTTATTTCCACAAAAACATCCAACACTCAGGCTTCAAACATAGAACAAAATGACACCAAACAAAAAAGGTGAATAGAAGATCCAACATCAAACCTTTGTAGCTACAAATCCTCGTGATAAAGAAAAAAATAAAATATTAAAAGAAACTTTAAATCTATGAAACAAAAAACATGTTTAAAACCCCTTAAATTTTAGAACATAACCCCACATTCTTTTATTAAAAAAATTGCCAAAATGCAAAAGGCCACAAGTTTTTAAAATCTTGCCAATTTTGAAAAGCCCCATCGATTCGCTCTGATACCATGTTATGATAAATATATATATAATAAAGGAAATGAAGGCTCCTCAAATACATTTACAAAGATGATTTTTCTAGATGAAAAAATCATGAACTAAAGACAAAAACAAAATAAGACAACTAGGATAGCCATTAAAGAAACATTACAATATTATAAAACCCCAATCCTCTATCTATTGTCGCACACGACTATCTTATTGTTCTATTATCCTGCATTTTGTCACCACCAAATGCAGGTAACAATACGAAACTTTTTCAACTTACTTTCGCATTTCTCTGAGTTTAGTTCATTATTTAATTGGTTAGTATTGATTAACCAATCAACTCCAATTAATATAATGAATCATTTTACTGAAGGCTTTCGTCAAGTCTTTTTCGTTTTTTTGTTTGTTTAGCATATGCTTGATTTTTGAGGCCTTCAAAATCCTTTTTCTCATTTTTGAGTGTGTTTGTTGGTTTTTAGTCCTTTGGTTTTGCTCAAGTCATTGCTTTCAGTTTTCTCTTTGATTTGATCTATCTTAGGGCTTAATTGGAATTGGTATTCAAAAGATATGACCATTTTAGTGCCCCAAAAGTGGACCTTTTTGATGCAACTGCACGAATTAAAAATGTCATGTTATATTTTTAATTTGACATTCACTTTTTGAAAAATATAACTTAAATTCACTTTATGTTATGTTTTTAAGTTACTTCATCATTTAAATTTTCACGTAAAGTAACTATAATGCACTTTATGTTATATTCTTAAGTTGAGTTTACTTTTTTATTTTTCACTTAAGTGACTATATTAACTATATAGTTCAAATTAATTTTTGATATTTAAATCAAATGCTCTAGTAAATATTACTTATTAAATGATATTTACATATTGTATTGTTCATATGATAATGTAATATAATTTATGTCCACATTTAAGTAATATTTTATCAAAATTAAATTGACATGTGCTTAAATGGATAACTTAAATGTGCAATTATATCTTAAAGTGGACCATTTTGATGCAACTGCATGTAAAATTCAACTTAAAAGTGTAAAATCACTTAAAAGTGGACCTTTTTCATGCCATTACAAGTAAACTCACTTAAAAGTGGATCTTTTTTAAGCTATTTCATGTAAACTCACTTAAAATGTGCAATGACATCAAAAAATTGAGCTACATGTGTTATATCCGTATACATCAAAAAGGTGAATTTTTTGGCTTGAGTTACATATGCATGTAACTTAAACATGTTTTTACACCAAAAAGGTGTGTTTTGCGCCAAAATCATCTAATAACACTCCGAAAATCCGTTTTTCGGCAAAAAGCATATTTTTAAAACATGCATGTGCAACAAAAAGGTGTGCTTTTGCATTGGGAGAGCCCATTGCATGTTTTCAAAACATCAATTGGCCTCTAAAAGGTGCATTTGGGTCTATTGTGCATATTTAAAACCTGTAATTACACAAAAAAAGTCCATTCTGCATTCAACTTCATGCATTTGCCCTTCAAAAACCCTTTTTTAAAGAATTTCATGACATTGGCCTCCCAAAACCCGATTTTGATGATTTCTCCTACATTTCTCCATGAAATGACTTGAAATCTTTTTCTCAAGAGGCGTTTTTGCATCCTCATGCATTTGGCAACCTCATTCATGCTAAAAACATTTTATTTCAACCTCATTTGGAGCCACGTTTTGGACAAAAATACTCAGATTTGGGCCTTCAAATTCATGTTTTGGCCAAATAAGGGGTCATTTTGGAGTTTTGATCATTGTATATGCATTTGGGAAAGTCATTTTTGCATTCACAAGTCAAAAATGACTCAAAAACATGCATTTTTTTGTCACGTTTTTGTTCAAAAAACTCAAAAAATGACATTTTCAGCTCATACCTTTGATCAAAAGAGGTTGTTTTTTAGTTTTCATGCACGTTATTGTCTTTGGAGACTACATTTTTGGCATTCTCATGTCAAATTCAACCATTGAATGTCTATTACATGCAAGTACGAAAGAAGTCAAAAAGTTGTTTGAAAATCCAGATTTGAGGGAGAATTGGCCTTCAAGTCCATAAAACTTGCTATTTTGGCACACAATCATCAAGTAAGTGGACATTTTCCTTCTTGCTAATTAAATTCATGCTTATCTTGTTGATTTTGTGCATGTTTTAACTTGATGATTTACCCTTGTTGATTTAGATGCCATGAATAGTGCATTTTGCCTTTTAAAATGATGAAATGGTTCATTTTCATGATTTAGGTTTTTTCTCAAACTCCAATTTCGAATTTGCATGCTGAAGTGATTTTCCTCTTGACATGTTTGAGTCTTTTGCCAAAGGTACGTTGTCTTTTTAAAGTTTGTTTTTTTGTTTTCTGTGTTTGTTTTTCAGTTTCTCTTCATTTTTTGAGAAGTTGCAAGTACTTTCCGAAGAACTTAAGCATGTTTCATTTCACTCCCACATTTCATTTCATGCAAGAGCATCATTTCATTCCATTTTCATCCTTTCTATATCACAACACTTCACATCTCATTCATCAAATGTGATTACATGTATTTCATCCCATCCATCATTCACATGTACATGTAATCTCATTTTTCATTTCCATCCATCTCACTTTCCACATCCAATCGCATGTCATGATTACATGAAAAGCATTTTACATGTAATTGCATCTCTAAATCTTGTTTTTGACTAAAAGTCACTTTTTTAAGGTCAAGAATGTTGTGTGCATGTTTTCCCATGTACTTTGACTTTACCTTTCCTCAAAGATAACTATAAAGTTCACTTCGCCTCAAGTCACATTCCATTCATTCTTTCCATATGCATTGTAACAAACGATTTTTCATAACAAAAACAAAGACAATTTATAAAGAGATTCATTGAATAGATAACTGAATTCCTTTTCATATGACATTAACTGTTTTAACTATCAACAATTAACTGAAATAACCATGTTCAACTGAGATAACCATATCAATGATCAACTTAAATAACTAGTTCAACAATTAACTGAAAGTAATTGTATCTATGATCAACTGAAATAACTAGATTAACGAATAACTGAAAATAACTGTATCTATGATCAACTGAAAATAACTAGATTAACGATTAACTGAAAATAATTGTATCTATGATCAACTGAAATAACTAGATTAACGATTAACTATCTTTTCTACATACAAGTAAATGCTTATCATGGAAAGAAGAAAAGAAACATACAAGTATCATCCGGTGGGTCTTTAGCTGGTTGTGCAAGCCTCAGCTTTCGATAAGAGGAGAAGCATTGACTTAGGCTTAACCTCTCAACCTCAAACCATACTTATCCCCACACAATCTATTGAATTAAAAAGGCCCTCCCTACCCTGGGATCGAACTTGGGATATTCTTAGTCCAGCCACTTGAGCATCCCAGTGTTTAGAATGTCCGCACAATTATGGATAAACATGTCTACATAACTGGCACCACTGACATCAAATGATCAATTGATGGCAAACATGCATTTAAACTACCTTGGCCAAAGTTTTCTCATGGGTTCAACGACCCGATTACCACCGTTTGACTTGACAACAGGGATGAGCATAAGCTATTAAGTAAGATTTATTTAATTAGATTTAATGTATCAAGTCTGATTTCACCTTCTTTATCCTTGCAGATTTCATCTCACTTCTTCACCTTTTCCATAGCTAAACAGTCAGTGAGTCCTGGGTGTTCAAAATTTCAAAGCAACCAGCTCTTAATGATCCATAAAGATTATATACTTCCAGCATTTCACAATCTATGATTACATGATTATGTTGTTAAAAAAAATAATTGCAAAAATAACTATCATCCGATTCCAAGGTCTATTGGCAAGGATAACTTATGATTCCATGTTATAGACACTTCACTATGCTTATTGGTAAGCAACTCCCTAGAGTTATTTAGTTATAAATGAGGATAATCTACAGCTATAGCTATGGAAATTGATTTGTAAAAACGTTGGAATAACATTAATTTGGAAATGATTATCACATGACCTAATGCAAATCTAGAACTATCTGAAGTCTTGACAATCAATTGGTAATCAGGTCTTCTTTGGTTTCTTGTAGACGTAACCACAGTGTGTAAATAGTTACTTAATCTTCAGTGAGGAGAGAGCATATACAGCAGACTGTATTAGAATGGCACTGAAATGGAAAAGGTTTTCAACGGTCTTGCAGATATTCAGTGGATTTATAGCAAAGTATCAATTGTGAAGGACGCCGCATTAAGCAAGGAAGAATGAGATATTAAAAGGAAAACGGTAATGGGTGCTCTTGCGTCTTTGTCTCTCCCGACTTATGATATAAAAAGCTTTTAAAAAGACTCTTTGGCTTTTATAACTTAAAGAATATTTGTCAATTAAAAATGCCAAGTGCTCAATCAATTTCAAACAAGAAGAAAAAAAAAAGATGGAAAAAGAGTTGGAAGATTATAATTCGAAAATTATTATGATTTACATTTATATATGTATATGTAAATATATCAATGAGTTGGCATCATTTTATTATAAGAAAATAATATGATGGTGTCACTTCATTTTTACATCTATGTGTATGTACATAGATATATATTATAATAATAAGGTGAAAGATCATTTAAAATCCTTTGAGGTACATATTATATTTTAATTAAATTATTTTATATTTCTCGAATTATTTATTTAATAGCTCATGCGAGTCCTACAGATGTATCCTGAGTTCAAGTCGTCAAGTTCTTACCAAAGAAGTTTAAGGTCATACCTATCAATCCTATTGACTGGACCAAGCAAGTATCCCATTTCGTTGATCCCGTTTAGCAATGCTTCCCCCCTTCGTCTTCTCTTGCAATCACCCGTGAAACACTTCCACCATAATAACAATTCCATAATAATTTCATATAAACATTTAAAAGACTTTAAATTATTAACAATAATTCTAAAATCAAGCAATTGTTAAACATCATATAACAATAATGGTTAACTACCATCTTCATTAATAGTTAATACAACAGATATAAATAACTACCTACTTCACATGATCATGAAAGAAAAATCCATTAAATCCAACGGCTATAAGCAATTTTAAAACTAGGTCAAAATTTGGGATGTAACATGCACTTACACTTCATGAGAAAAATACATGTAATTCCATCATTCCATGTCATAAAGCATTTCACCTCATCTTTCATACACACTTAAATGTAAGCTCATTCTCCATCCGCATTTGCATGTCATCTCACTTTTCCCTTCTTCATTACATGTTACATATACATGTAATCAACTTTCCATGCAATGACATCTTGAAAGCCCAAGTCACTTTTTAAAATCAAGAGTCTTCATTCACGTGCATTCCCATTCGTTTCACTTTCACGTTTTAAAGCATATCCATCCTTCCAAGTCCGACTTTGGCCCTTTCCATCGAAACACATATGCTTTCCGTTTCATTTCCAGACATCATATGTGTTCCATAAGTATCTAATCCATACTTCAAATACCCACTCCTCATGGATTTATGATTGTAACTCAAATCTCAAAGCTTTCATGGATTCAATCCCATTGAAACTTTCATGTTGCAATAATTCAAGATATCCCAAAATTTCTATAAAAAATGAAGACGTCCAGTAAAGAAGGTGTGCTTCAAAAAAGTGGTAATTCATTTAGTCTCCATTTTCCCAATGGTTGTTTGAGAACCCGAGTCTGTGATGGAATGCGTCAAGCATTTTGTTTCAAAAAAAAAAAGGTAAAGGTGCTGATGGAAAGTTATTCTAAGTTTACATCCAAACACCATCAAGAAGGTTTTCAAAGTGTCAGAGATTCCAGAATGTGCCAATCTACAAAGGAGAATTCACAAGAACTTGAACGAGAAACGCTTAATCACATCAAGTTTTCAAATGACAATGGACAATTTATCAAAGAAAGTTAGAGGTTATCAAAAGACATAGCACCATGATTATCAGAGTAAATGCAGTGGTACAAAATACAATAACTTCCGATCTTGTGATCATCTGGGATAGCATAGCCAAGTACAAGGCCCTTCAAAACAATCCCTAAGATTGTTTCATTTCTCTTTCGCCTTTCTTCTTATTTCATGTTTGTAATTGAAGAGGATGTATTACATGAAAATGGGTAATTATATGTAATACAACTCACATGTGTAATGACATGTAACCCAATAATTTCTCTTAGTCAGACCGGATCAAAGTTGGTTGAGTTGCTCCCACTTTTTCCTCCATCTTTTTCTCAAATTTTGTGCCTATATATAGGAGTGCTCCTTCATTGTAAAAATCATCTTTTTGTTGTATGCAAAAAAGCTCTGCCAAACTTGTTAAAGCATAACTTTGATTGTGTAGTACGAATTTGGAAAAAAAGTGAATAAAAGAAGCAATTGAATTCGACGCTTTGACTGGAAGCAATTGTGATAGAGTTAGAAGCTTTGACTATAATTTGTGTCTATTCTCTTTGATTCATGTTATTATTGTGTGATCAATAATAGAGCATAATGATTTAAGAAGCAATCGGAATCGAAGCTTTAACTAGGAGCGGTTGTGGCAATACATAGACTAGGAGTTTTGACTATAGCTTGTACTACCATCTCAAATTCATGAAAAATAGTTAGAATTTCCCTACTTCTTGAAGTCTTTGTGCCCCAATGGTAGAGGTTTTCCTTATAGAATAGAGATATCTACTTCTAGAAGTCTTTGCACCCCAATGTGAGTGATTTGTCTTATAAATTAGATTAAAATAGGACCTAGAGCCAAATTGGTACGCTTTCATCTAGCCTTTGAGTTAGTGTTAGTTTATCAATATTACCATTTCTAGCTAATAGATAGAAGTGTAGTTAGAGATTTCATCTTGCCCATTACTTGCTCCATGGGTAAGTGGATTCTTTCTTGAAAGTTAAGAGGAAAGAATATTGGTAACATCGCTTACAAAATCTCTCAACTTCTTGCTCAGCTTAAGTTGCTCCAAGGAACGGTGAGAACGGGGAGACTTCCCTTTAAGGTAGGAGAGACTTTGTCTCACACGTTGTGGCTGGCCATCCTATTTTGCAACAAGATTTTGCCCAAAACTGTTAGTTGCAAAATATCCACCCAACATGTTCCCTAGGTTCATTTCAACAAATAAATATCTTGGTAAAAATTCTTTTAGCTTCTAAGACATCCTAGACTAGGCTCATATTGTGTACATCTGATTTCCCCAACTCAAGCCATCAGGCATAATAGTGCATTGGAGGTTCTTTCCTTAGAATACCCAAGTGGAAAGACATAAGAGTATTTGATAACTGTGGATTAGTTGGCTTAAATTCTATTCTACTTTTTAGTTGTGGATACGTCTTTTTTATGCAAATTAAGTGAACTTGAGTGATTTAAAGTTAAGGACATGTCTTTTGATGCAACTTAAGGGACTCCTAGCTAAGAAAGACTATGTTGTTCCCCTTTTAAGTTTAATATGTAATGTCCCTGTCATAAAATAAATGTATTTAATTAAACTTTGTAATGGGCTGATTGATTTAATTTATCTTGGACCCATTTTATTTTGTCTTCGTAGTTTGTGTCGCCGTCGGCTATCTTTGTACACCCTCGGAATGGTTTCCCAATTGGTATTTAAGCATGGTTGTAGGTAGTCTATAGATATGCTTTGGATTATATTTTCTCTATACTGCGTATTCCTGTTGGAGTTCAGAATTGTTCGGCATTTCGGAAGTGAAAGATCTTCCCTATTTGACTCATGCAGTTTCGATGGGATTCCACCGTCACCCTATTCCGTTGTTGCATGTATTACTTGGATCGGATCTGGCAAGTTGGAGTATCTTTGGTAATTATTATTCGCATCTAAGTCTCTGTTATTGTGGATTTTTTTCTATGATGTACTATGTACGAACCATGATTACATTCTGTGTTGGATTCTGGTTCCTATCCCCCTTTCTCTGTATTGACCTTCCTCATAGGTTTCACCATACATACACCTCGACTTAACCATCATTTCGTACTAAGATACGTCTTTTGCATCACTGTACGGCCCTACCACAGTCACCGTATAGTCTACTTCAAGACACCGTACGGCCATCTCTAATCCACCGTACGGCTTGCTCTAATTCAACCTTACGGCCTTCCTGGCACAACGTACGACATTCTAAATTTCAACCGTACGGCTTTGTTTCACTCCTCCAATTCGAGCCGTGCAACATGGGCAATAGTCGCGCAGCATGGGCAGTAGTTGCGCAGCATGGGTAGTGGCCGCACAGCATGGGTAGTAGTCACGCACCACGAGCTGTGACCGCGCAGCACAGGAGCATCTCTAGAACCGTTTGGGAAAGTGCCCGCGCAACACAAGTAGTAGTCGCACAGCACAGGTAGTGGTTGTGCAACACAGGTAGTAGTCGCACAACACGAGCTGTGACCGCGCAACACAAGTTGTGGCTGCGCAGCATGGGTAGTGGTCGCGCAGCATGGGCTGTGGCCGCGCAGCACGAGTAGTGGTCGCGCACCATGGGCTGTGACTGCGCAACATGGGAGCATCTACGAAACCATTCAGGAAAGTGGCCGCGCAGCACGAGTAGTGGTTGCGCAGCACGAGTAATGGTCGCGTACCATGGGTTGTGAACGCGAAGCACGGGCCGTAATTGCGCAACACGGGAGCATCTCCGAAACTGTTCAGGAAAGTGGCCGCGCAGTACAGGTAGTGGTCACGCAGCACAAGCAGTAATCACGCAGCACGGGTAGCAATCATGCAACACGAGAAAGTGACCGCACAGCACGGGAGCATCTCTGAAACTGTTTGGGAACATTACAGTGGTATCAAAGCCTTTGATCTTGCCTACCTGTGGAAGTGAATGGAAGTTTATACTCGGAGGAGAAGACAAAATAACCCTATTGATATAATGGCAGATCATCAGGATCCTACGACAGAACTCATGAATCTTTTAAGAGAGCTGAACAGAAATCAAAGGCAAATCAACGAAACCCAAAGGCTTATACAGGAAACTCTACAAAAATTGGCCAAGGGAAAGACAACAGGAGAACAAAATGGGCACAGCGACAATTTTGTTTCGGGAAGGACAAATTTTCAACCCTCTCACTCTCAACCCTCGATACCCATCTTCCTTCCAAGGACGGAGGCACCACACAAAGGAAGAGAGCCCACTTTTGAAGAAATGCAAGAAAAACTTCGAGAATATTGGCGGAACGCAAATATGGAAGGTGATATATCTTATAGAGACTATGTTGATCTAAAAATGAGATATTCTGGTGGAGGAAATCGTAGTTATTTTAATGATGATCTCAAGAGAAAAATCGGAAAGCTAAACTTATCACCATTTGATGGATTTGGAGTCATTACCGCACAATCGTGGGTCCTAAAGGCAGATACCTATTTCCAACTCAATCCAATGCCCGAAGAGGAAGCAATCAAGTTCGGAACACTTCATCTGGAAGGAGTTGCACACGAGTGGTAGCATCATGGACTGGTCACTCTCGGACACAACCAAGTGACCTCTTATATTGAGTTCACTTAGAGACTCATTGATCATTTCAACAAGAAGTGTTAGGATTAAACCATGGGCAAAAATAACAATTACATGTAAATATAACCAATAACAGAAAATAATAGATCACACAGAAAAGAACACAAGGCACAAAGATTTAACGTGGTTCACCCAATCCCTGGGCTACGTCCACCAAACTGCAAGTCCGATATTATTACAATCCAGTGATTACAACAACCTGATTACAATCTGTAATCCCTTATAACTCAATATCGCCGCAAGAACCTATTTCACATCACCACTATGAAACAACCCTAACCCTAAGCCCTTTTATACAAGTATTAAACCGCTTTAGGGTTACTACATGTCATCCATAAATTAGCCATTACTTTAGTGGTGAATCTACGAATAGTACCAAAAAAAAAAAAAAAATTTGGGGCGATGCCTTGAGCCCCAAAGAATTTATGAAGTATGTAGAGTACTTTCCTAATCAGTCACCACATACTAACAGGAAGGATCCTGAGCTAAACTTCAAAGATCTGGCTCAACTGAAGCAAACAGGCACAGTAGACAACTACGTCACTGAGTTCCAAAGGCTGTCAGTCTTAGTCACAAACATCTTTGAAAGACGTTGGATTGTGTTATTCATGGATGGGCTGAGAGAGCCTTTGAGAGGCTGGATCAAACGGTTCAACCCGTGTACACTCAACGAAGCTATTAAGAAGGTACTTGACATGGCCGCATCTTCCTCCAAAACTCAACCAGTTACACCAACACCATCCCCACAAGAAGACAAAGACAAGGAGTCAATTCAAAAAAAACCTCAGTCTGATGAAGATTCTCGGCAAGAGCTCAGGAGGAAAAAGCTCTGTTTCACATGCAAAGAACCATGGGGTCTTGGTCATCGCTGCCTCGAGAAGAGAATGATTCACTACATTGAGGTGATGCCTAATGACGACGAAGAACAAACACTTGCAGCGACTAACGAAGAAATTACCTAGCAGGAGAGAATAAATGCCCTGATACAAAAAGGGGGTTCCATTGCTACCCTCACTACACCAACTGGAGGTGGTATCTTCAGAGTTTCCAGCACACTTTACAGAAAATGAGGCCCAATCATGATTGATAGTGGCGCCATGCTCAATTTCATCAATTCATCTTTGGTCACTAGTAAGGGCCTGCGCGCAGTTGAGCATGGAGGACTTGAGGTTAAGGTTGCAGGAGGAACCTTGTTACCTTGCACTCATGTGATTCCACGGCTACAGATTTCCATGGGAAACTATACCCTCGCAGATGATTTCTTTGTCATAGATTCGGTTGATATTGATATCATTTTGGGCATCGAGTGGTTGGAAACTCTTGACCAATACACTCAAAGTTTCAAAAGGATGGACTTTTCATTTGAGACGGATGACAAGAAGGTGTTGCTAAGAGGAATGTCAAACAAAGGATCGAGGGAAGTCACAATCAAGAAGATGGAGGCAATTTTTAAATAGGATTTGGCCCCAGACACTGCAAGTAAAAACCAGGTAGTCAACACCTCTCTGCATCCCATGGATAATTGGCGGGCCCATCTATTGGCCGAGTATTCCAAGAACACTTTTGCATGTGAGTTGATGGATGGTTGTGTACATGATGAAAGACACAAAGTTATTGATGATATCATTTACTTTGACGGAAAGATCTACTTAGTACCTGACTCAGAATTGAAGGAGCTAATTACAAAAGGTTTAGAACCGGGTTTGCATTTGCTTGAGGACAAGCAAATTCTGGGACGAGAGGACTGTAATGTCCCCGTTGTAAAATAAATGTATTTAATTAAACTTTGTAAAAGGCATATTGATTTAATTTATCTCGGACCCATTTTATTTTGTCTTCGTAGTTTGTGTCGCCGTCGGCTATCTTTGTACGCCCTTGGAATGGTTTCCCGACGGGTATTTAAGCACGGCTGAAGGTAGTCTGTATGTATGCTTTGGATTATATTTTCTCTATACTGCGGATTCCCATTGGAGTTCGGAATTGTTCGCCATTTCGGAAGTGAAAGATCTTCCCTATTTGGCTCGTGCAGTTTCGGTGGGATTCAACCCTCACCCTATTCCATTGTTGCATGTATTACTTGGATCGAATTTGGCAAATTGGAGTATCTTTGGTAATTATTATTCACATCTAAGTCTCTATTATTGTGGATTTTTTTCTAAGGTGTACTGTGTATGAACCATGATTACATTCTGTGTTGGATTCTGGTTCCTATCCCCCTTTCTTCATACTATCCTTCCTAATAGCTTTCACTGTACATACACCTCGACTTACCCATCATTTCATACTGAGATACGTCTTTTGCATCATTGTACGGCCCTACTACAATCACCATATAGCCTGCTTCAAGACACCGTACGGCCATCTCTAATCCACCGTACGGCTTGCTCTAATTCAACCTTACGGCCGTCCTGGCACAACGTACGACATTCTAAATTTCAACCATACAACTTTGTTTCACTCCTTCAATTCAAGCCGTGCAACACAGGTAGTGGACGCGCAGCACGGGCAATAGTCGTGCAGCACGGGTAGTGGCCACGCAACACGAGTAGTAGTCGCGCAACATGGGCTATGACCGTGCAGCACAGGAGCATCTCTAGAACTGTTCGAGAAAGTGGCCGCGCAGCACGGGCAGTAGTCGCGCAGCACAGGTAGTGGCCACGCAACACGGGTAGTAATCGCGCAGCATGGGCTATGACCATGCAGCACGAGTAGTGGTCGCGCAGCACGAGTAGTGGTCGCGCAGCACGAGCAGTAGTCACACAGCACGGGTAGTGGCCGCACAGCATGGGTAGTAGTCGCACAGCACGGGCTATGACCGCGCAGCATGAGCAGTAGTCACACAGCACGGGTAGTGGCCGCACAGCATGGGTAGTAGTCGCACAGCACGAGTTGTGACCGCGCAGCACGGGAGCATCTGCGGAATCGTTCGGGAAAGTGGTCGCGCAACACAAGTAGTGGTTGTGCAGCACTAGCAGTAATCCCATAGCACGTGTAGCGGCTGCACAGCACGGGAAAGTGATTGCGCAACACAGGTGCATCTCTGAAACTATTCGAGAACATTACATAATATTTAAGTGGCATGTACCTTAAGTGGTTTTAATATGCATCTCCCAAAAAAAATGCCAAGGGCTGCAGGGTTTCAAAGAGCCTACTGGCTCATTTTTGCAAGTATTACGAGGAGTTTTGGCTAGATTTGCTAGTGGATCAAGGGTTGAGGTTGAAACCTCCTTTTGGGAGTTATTATATGAAAGCCTAGGGTTCCTTTAAAGCTCGTCATGTTATGAACCTTTTCCCTATTCTATTGTAATATTTGGCTTAAGTCTAAAACACTTCAGTATCCCAAGTTTCAGAGAGACATATGGGCTCCCCCTATTAAGAAGGGTGTGTTTTGGTGGAAGGCCTTGGATTGTGATACCATAGCACATAGTTTGTGAGATGTGATTCATTATTAGGTTTGAATGTCATTTTCTGAAGGTGAAATTCAAGCATCAAGTTTGGATTTGGATTATCAATAGCATGGTGTCTTCATGTCACTAACCATCATTCTTGATAGCGACAAGGACAAGTGGAATAAGAAGAATATATTTAGCACTTCCATTTGAGATGTTTATAGCAAGAATAGCTAGGGTTTGAAGACATTTCTTAGGCATTTGTGCCTGTTGTCATACACTTTGTGATCAAAATGCAGGTAATAGTACGAAACTTTTTCAAACTAGTTTGGCATCTCTCTAAGTTGAATTTGATATTCAATTGCTTAATGTTGATCAATCAATCAACTCCAATTCATATATCAAATTGTTTTACTGAAGATTTTCGTCAAGTCCTTTTCGTTTTTCTTTCTCTCGAGCCTATGCTTGATTTTTAGGCCTCCATCGTCCTTTTCTTTTCTTTTGAGTGTGCGTTTATTGGTTTTAGTCCTTTGGTCTCTCTCAAGTCATGGCTTTCAGTTTCCACTTCAATTTGATCTAACCTAGAGCGTAATCAGAGTTGTCAATCAAGAGATAGGGTTGTTTTAGTGCCCAAAAAGTGAACCTTTTTTATGCAACAACACAAATTAAAAATATCATGTTATATTTTTAATTTGACATTCACTTTTTGAAAAATATAACTTAAATTCACTTTATGTTAAAATAAGTTACTTTATCATTTAGATTTTCACTTAAAGTAACTATAATTTACTTCTTCTTTTTTTAAGTTGAGTTTACTTTTTGATTTTTCACTTAAGTGACTATATTAACTATATTGTTCAATTTAATTTTTCGCATTTAAGTTAAACGCTCTAGTAAATATTACTTTTTAAATGATATTTACATGTTATATTATTAATATGATATGTAAATATAATTTATGTCTCACTTAAGTAATATTTTAATAAATTTAAATTGACATATGTTTATTAAATCACTTAAAAATTATCAAAAGTGGACATTTTATATGTCATTACATGTAAAATCCATCAAAAGTGGACCTTTTACATGTCATTGCATATAAAATTTAACTTAGAAACATAAATACATCAAAAAGGTGAGTTTTATAATTTAAATATGCTATTGCATCTTGGCATGTTTTTAATATATGCATTGCACACTAAAAAGTGCGTTTTGAATGAAAGATCATGTTCTTGCCCTCAAGAAACTCGTTTTTAGAAAACATGTGCAAAGGGCCTCCAAGAACCCATTTTTGAAGATTGTGGGAGATTTACTTCATGGTTTTTCACAAAATCTTCTCTACTAGAGTCATTTTTGCTAAGCCATGGGTTTTCAAGCAATGAAAATCAATTTATCTTGTTAAAAAATGTTTTTTCAAACTCCTCTCAAGGGTACATTTTTGGAAAAATCTTCAAATAACACCATTTTTTGCTCGCATTTTGGCCCAAAGAGGAATTGATTCGACATGTTTTGGTGTTCTCATTGCATTGTGATACACCTTTTGGCTTTTGGAAGCCAAAACATTTTGATCTCTCACCTTGAAGAATCATGTTTTTGGTCATAAATGTCCCACATGCATGTGCAAACAAAGAAGTAGGGATTTAGAGCAAAGATAGGGCACGTTTTTGGCATCTATCAATTTCAACTTTGGAGCATTTTCCTCCATCATTTTTGCAGAGTTTGGAAGAGTCCAAGTGTTTTTGTAAATAATTTCAACTTTGGAGCATTTTCCTCCATCATTTTTAGCACTTAATCTTCATGTAAGTGGACTTATTCTTTCTTGTTATTTAATTTGTGCTTATCTTGCTGATCTTATGCAAATTATTGCTTGATGATTGCCACTTGTTCAAACTAATACCATGGAAAGTGCATTTTTCCTTTAAAAATGATGAAATTTTTTATTTTCATGTTTTGGGTTTTTCCCCAAACTCTAAATTCAAATTTGCATGTTGAAGTGCTTTGCTTGTTGACATGTTTGAGTCATTTGCCGAAGGTATGTTTTTCTTTTGAAGTTTTTATGTTTTGTGTGCTTGCTTTCTAGTTTTCTCCACTTTGGAGAAGTTACAAGGTCTTTCCCTAGAACTTGTTCTTATTTCATTTCATGCAAAAGCGTCATCACATTACATTTTCATCTTCCATGTCACAACACTTCGCATCTCATCTAACAAATGCGATTACATGTTTTTCATCTCATTCACCATCAGCACATGCATGTAATCTCATTTTTTGCTTCCATTTTCACTCATCTCACTATCTGTATTCACTTGCACGACACAATTACATGAAAAAGCTTTACGTGTAACTGCATCTCCAAAACTTGTTTTTGACTTAAAGTCACTATTTGAAAAGTCAAAAAATGTCATTTTCATGTACTTTGACTTCACCTTTTCACCAAAGATGACTATAAAGTTCATTTTCCCTCTTCCATTTTCCATTTCCATCTCTCCATATGCACTCATGCCTTCATTAGCAAATACATGTTTTTCCATTTTCCGTGTTTTTCCATGTTTCGCATCTCATCTGTTATCCGCACTTACATGTAAGCTCATCTTCCATCTGCCTTCGCATCTCATCTCATCTTTCATCCCTTGTTACATGTTGCACTTACATGTAATCATTTTTCATGCAATAACATCTTGAAAACCCTAAGTCACATTTGAAAATCAGCAAGCTTCATTTGCATGCATTCCCATGCGTTTCACCTTCATACATATTCATTTCCATCTTCCATTTTCCACCTTCATATCACTTCATTTTGCATTCCATCTCCATTCACATTTCATCTTCGTTCACTACGTATGTATATGATTTTTTCTTTTGAGAGCATTTAATTAGAACTACAAAGTCTCCAATCCGTTTTTGAACCTTTGTTGTTGATTGAGAATCAACTTGTATGCCAATTTCCTCAGATAATGTGTTTATGTTGTGGGATTTTTGTGTTGCAGCACAAGCACAAGAGATGCCCTCGCCATCAAAATCCAAAGGCAAGATGAAATATCAATTTGATAAATAGTTGGCTCATGCAACTCCATCATCAATTGCATCTATTCTTGATAACGTGCTGGACACAAAAATTGGTCATGTGGACGTGGCTGATTTTCTACAGAGTAGAAACTCCTATTGGCCATGAGATGAAGCACATCAAAAGAAGTCACATTCACTTGGTGTTTGCATTTCCTATGACTACGATGGAACCTAATTTCATTCTTGGATGTGCAAGACGTTTCAGCCCAAAATCGAAAACAAGCAAGGATGCTAACGGCAAGCTTCTAATTAGTCTTGATGCAAAGGTCATTGAGCAGATCTTCAAGGTACCACATAATGCAGAGTGTGCTGATCTAACCAAAGAATCATCTTTGGCAAGTTAGAATGAGAAGAAAGGTGATTATCAGAAGTATGTTAACCAATACTGGTTAGACAATAAAAGGAACAACTTCTCAAGATGGCCAAAGACCGTTCATCGGTCTAACTTCAAACAAGAATGCAAAGATCTCATTATTCTACTCAGTAGACTTTGCGGTCTCAAAGATTCTATTGATTTTGAGCCATGGATGTGCAAGTTCATCTTCCAAATCATGGAAAATAGATAACACATCTTTTAGGGAGAGTTGATTAGCACTGCACCTTTCTAGTAGTTGCTCAACGTAGGAACTTCGACACCTTTTTACATAAACTCCTACCTCGACTACATTGTTGTTGTTATGGAATCTTTCTCTAGTCTCTTGACCAAAGGAGATCGTCTTCAGATTCCAATTTGGGATTACTATGACTAGATCACTTTGGCTAATAGTAAGTTTCATTACAGAAGAGTCCAAGATGCATTCTTTGGGCATTTCCAATGCTTATTCGATAAACAATTATCCATCAAGAGAGTATCTGATGCAATCTGGGAAAAGGTGAATCAATACGGTTGTATTTTCATTCAATTTCCAACTTTTACATACGTGAGAGCTAGGTATTTTAAAGATGAGCCGTATACCTTACCTAGGTATGCTACAAATATAATCATCCTGATGGAGTTAGCTAGACAACTCATGGAAGTGTAGAGTGATCAATGTACTTTCCATAAGTCTAGTTTCAGTATCACTTCCGCCAAACCCTTGGCAATTGGTAACTATTCAATCAACTATGTGTATAAAGAAAAGAATATGGAAGCAGAGTTGTAGTTGATCACCTTGAAGAGGTTCAAAGTCAGATTTGACTTTGATTATTGAGAAATGAATTCTCAAATCAAAAGGGCTTTCACACATGTTCATTGCATCGAGCACATCTGGATTGATATGAGAACGGAGCTGGATATAATGAAGATGGATTACTGCAGATTAACTTTGCAACAGATAATCGATCTTAACATGCTGGAGATTCCTTCAAATTTTCAAGTTGAAAATGACGGCAACATTCTTGATCTAGAATTTCATCAAGTCGGTTTTGATAAAAGGTGCCATTTTCCTATTCAGTGGCAGTAGAAAGAGGGCACATCCATCTTGGATAGATTTCAATCCATTTTGGCAAACACCAACAAGTGGCTGAAAATTAAAGGCCTAAAAAGTGTTAATCCTAAGTTGGGTTTGGATTGTGGAAGCTTTGGTCCTCCTAGAAGGAAGTCACAGCTAAAAATTACAAGGAAAGATGATGCATCCTCTTCTGATGTGAAGAATTCCCTCAAATTCAAGTTAAAGGGCGGAAAGGGATCTAAGTCATCTCAGATCTCTGAACCAGTTCAAAAATGAGAGGAGGAACTGGAGACAAAATTGGATGAGGAAGATGAGGAGGAAGAAAGGGAAGTCATGATCATATCTCGCTGAAGGCCTGCACAAACTCATGCACCATCTATGCATGAAGCACACTTTCTAGATGAAGTAGATGATGATGTGGATTCATTCTCCACTATTTTCACACCTTCTATTCCAGTTTCGGAAGTCAATACAATTGCTCTTCCTATTTCTTCTGTTGCTCCTCTCATCCTAGCAAATGAACAATATCGGCATTTGGGAAATGTGTTTGAGGATTTTCCAACTCTTACAAGTGGTCAAGTTTTCCAACTTGATACATCTTTGACGGGTTTTGAGCCTTTTATGACGGAGTCCTTTCATCATGCACCAATAAATTCAGCTGTACAGACTAAATCTTGTTCAATCACGATAGAGATACAATCTAGATCAATGCCAATGGTCTCCGTTGTAATTGCTTCTGCGGATGAAAGTTTCAATTTTGCCTACATGATTGAGAAAAATAATAACAAAGAGAAGAAAAGTGGTTGTACCTTTGAATAATCTCCCTGTTAAGAAAACCAAATCCAAATCCAAATCTCTGAAGGATAAGATTGTTTCAAGGATTTTGGTAGATTCGGATAAAATCAAATTTCTAGAAGTTGTTGAGCCACTGGTGGACAAATCCGTTGAAGAACTTACTCGTTCTAATTGCAAGTTCACTAAGGTCGAAATCGAGTAACAGTCACATCTAAGTTGTTTACAAGATGCTTAATATGCATTAGTTAATGTATCAAAAAGCAATCATGAGCTATAGGAGAAGAAAAATCAACTCAAATAGGAGGTTTCTCACCTAAACAAGGACATTCAGCAACAATCTTCTCAAAGTGTTGTTGTTATGTCTCAGACATCCAAGGAAAGAAAGTTGATTGACGTTGCCAAGTCTTGGATAGGAGAAATCATCTCTAAAGGAGTTAGAACTATCATGGAAACATTTGCAATTCTTAAGCATGTCAAAGAGATGAATGAAATGGAGCGAAACTTGATATCTTCTTTGACTCAAGAAGCAAATGATTTAAAGGAAATCCTCAGTGATTGGGATGAAATTGCAAAATTTGATCTAGATGTCTTGGTCTGATATGACATTCTTCCGTCATGTGAAATATTCTTCAAATTTCAAAGACTTATTGGCTACAAAGAGGAAACGTTGAGGAAGTTGATTACAAAGTTGTCGGTAGCCCTTGGAGATTGTCAAACAGTTGAAACAGGTGTTACTTGTGATTTGGAACAAATGGGATGCCAGGTTCTTGATGAATTTGGTAATCTCATTGCAGTTGAAAGGGTAAGTTCAGAATATACAATCAAGATCAATGCTAATGTGGATTCTGAAGACTCTGGTTCACACATGATGAACAAGTTTGTCTTGTATAAATCCTTGACAAAGCACTTGTTAGATTCTCTGGCAAGAAATTCCAAGGTCGTACAATTAGCATATGCAATTACAGTGAGGATTGAAGCCATATCAAAGGCAATGGAGATTGTTGATCTTCCTACAGTGCGTGATGTCATCATCAAGTTCAAGACATTGAAAAACAATCTTTAAGATTGTTATTTTTGTTTTTATTTATGTTTATAGGTCTAAGAGGATGCATTGCATGAAAACATGCAATTACATGTAATGCGAGTTGCAAGTACATGAACAAATGCAATGCGAGTTGCATGTGCAGTTGCATGTAACCCAATAATTTCTCTTTTAGTTAGACTAGGTCAAAATTGGCTGAGTTGCTCCCACTTTTTCCTCCATCTTTTTCTCAACTCCTAAGCCTATATAAAGGAGTGCCCCCCTCATTGTAAAAGAATCTTTTGTCATATATTGTATGCAAGAAAGCTCTAGAGAAATTGTGCCAGCAAAACTTTGTTTGTATAACACTATTTTGAGAGAAAAGTGAATACAAAGGAGCAATTTAGACTTAACTTTGATCGAGTTAGATTGTTATTTGTGTAAATTAGGAGCGTTGTTTGTAATTCACATACATTATCTTTGATTCATGTTATCTTGCGTTAATGGTAATTGAATATAAAAGAGTTAAGAAGCAATTGAAGCCGAAGCTTTGACTAGTAACAATTGCGGAAATATATAGCTAGAAGCTTTGTCTGTAGCTTATATTTCTTTCTTAATTCGCAAAATAGTTAAGAAATCTTTACTTTTGGAAGTCTTTGTGCCCTATTTGTAAAGTTTTTTCATATGGAAGTACGACCAGACTTAGAGCCATACTAGTACACTTTCAGCTAGCCTTTGAGTTAGTGTTAGTTTATTGGTATCACCATTTTCAGCTTTAGATAGAAGTGTAGTTAGAGATTCACCCTGCCCATTACTCACACCACGAGTAAGTGGATTCTTTCTTGAAAGTTAAGAAGAAAGACTATTGGTAACACCATTTTTACAAAATCTCTCGATTTCTTGCTTACCTTGAGTTGATCCAAGGAGCAGTGAGAAGGGAGAGCCTTCCCTTTATGGTAGGAGAAACCTGTCTCACACGTTGTGGCTAGTCATCCTATTTTGTGATTGGATTTTTACCCAAAACTGTAACTTGCAAAATATCCACCAAACAGTGCTTACATCTGTATAAATTTATCATCTTCATCTTAGAAAAATGAAACAAATTCAATGTAAATCATTTCAGAAATTTCTGGGCAGAACTAGTGCTTTTTCTACAATTTTTCTATTCTCAAATTATTTATAATATTAGAAAAATCAGATCAAGAATCTGAATATAAAACTGAATTTGTTGAAGAAATTACTATATGCAAATATATTCTTGGAATTTTTGGTGCCCAATTTGTACAGATTTTGATTGCTTTTCCTTTTTCTGCCATATCTTGAAGAGAAGTAGGCTCCACCAAAGAATGTCATAAAAATGTAAATTTTTGAGTCATGGGGTTTGAAACCCCAAGTAAGAACCCCCAATGGTAAGCTTTCAACTTAGTTGCAAGATGTGTACCCTATCCCTGTGCATCCTAGATTGTGTATTGGAATGCATGACCATGCACATCCACAGTCCAAGATGTACACATGAATGCACAAAAGTGCATCTGAATGTTCCCAGGCACATCTACAAACCAAAAAGTTGAAGCAACAGAAAAAAAACATTACAAAAAGGGGTTTCTTAACTAGAAATCTTAAAATGGCCCTTAATGAGGCCGCTCAATCTAAAAGCATGTTATTTTGATTGCTCTTTAACTCTCAACTCATTTTGTCTCTATTTTGGCATTTCAAAGGGCAACTAGTTTTTTTTCAAAGGAGATCGTTTGCGGAGAGTTAGATAGCTTCCACAAAGGAGATCTAAGGGTCTAAGGTAAGCATTTAACCATAATCTTTAGTCTTCTAATAAATTTTTGTAATGTTTTGTTCTAGAGTTTCCTTATGAAGTCTCGTAATATGCTTTAGATAGTCTTGTCGTGTGCTCCAAGAAGTATCTCTCAGTGCTTCAGGTAGTTCTCCCTCAGTGCTTGGGTGGCCAATGCTTCAAGTAGTTCTCCCTCAATGCTTTGGGTGGCTAGTGCTTCAGGTAGTACGGTATTAACTTGATGTTTGTACAGTAGAGTGTATGGTCATATGATGTAGGCTTGAAGGTGGCACGATGTTCTCTTTAAGGTCATAGGTAGTGCAAGTGACCATATGGTGGATGCCTGAAGGCTGTATGGTTCTCCCTTGGAGGCCATACAGTTGTGTGGTGGTCGTACAATGGAATGCCACTATGGTCGTACAAGATGGAGGTGCAACAGCCATACAGTGTGGGGAGAAGACAAGTCATACAGTATGATAGCAATTGCACAATTACGAAGTTGTCCAAGTCGTACGGTTGCAGTATGGAAGATGCACTTCGTGATGTGGGAGATGGATGGTGTACGGACAGAGGAGGAATGTTGAATTATGCAACCACAAATTTATAGATCCGAATTCATCAATAAACCAAACAAGAATGGAGATTGAACACAAATATCCTTCAATTAATATTTGCAATAAGATGGTGCTCTGATTTGACAGATCCGAGCGAAGTATTACATGCGACAGAATAGGGTGAAGGTTGAATCCCACTGAAACCGAACAAGCCAAGTAGGGAAGATCTTTCACTTCCGAAATGGCGAACAACAGAGAATCCCAACAGGAATTCGCAATACAAAATAAATAATCAAAATGCATATCTACGACTACCTACAAGTTGCGCCTAAATACTTGTCGAGGAAAACCTTTCCGAGGATGTACAAAGATAGCAAACGACAACACTTACCAACGGAAACTAAAATAAAAATAAGTACGAGATATATTAAATCAATCGGAACCACAAATACAAATATTAACTTGGCCCCATATTAATTAATTAAAGTAATTAATTAAAGGTCTTTTTATTATTTAAATTGTGAGACCAATTAATTAATTAATTTAATTAAAAATTTACATTAAAATTTGGGGACATGACAATTTTCCCAAGTTTGTGATAAAAATTTAAAAATTCAAGTTGTTTTCCTAAACTTATTTTTTAATTAATAGAAGATGCAAGTTTAACTCTTTTCTTTTAATGTTTTTGTATCTTGATTTTGCACTTATATGCTTGCATTTATTTGTTTTATTCTAATTTAAAATTATGAATTAGATTACAAGAATGGCTAGTCAAAGTTCAATGGGTGTGGATGGAAACCAAAGATTGAAAAATGTTAGAGGATCTCCTTTATGGAGACATACCGCAAGGATTCCAAAAGTTCAAGGAGGTAGGGATATATTTCGAAGTGTAATTTTTGTAATATACAATTAAAGCTCTTATTCTCGAGTGAAACTTCACTTTTGGGCCCTTCTAGTGAATGGAATGGAATGTGTGAGGGTCCAAATAAGGAGTTGTATCCCATAAAAATAGTAGGATTCAGAAAAGAAGAAGACGTTGACAAACTAGATGGGAGAGGAAAACAAAGTGTTTATATTTTTGGAAAATAAAAAACAATGAATTTACACACTAATATAGTGGCAGCCTCCAAACATTCCTTCTTGTCGATACCCTCTAAGGAAGTTGAAAATGAAATAGGAATTCTCACCCACAAGAGAGGTCCATTGGACAAGGCATTTGAAATGAAAGCAAGGGCTATTTCTAGACAAAAGATTGTGTGTTGCATCTATGTCAATGGTCTCTCATTCAACATGGTGAGTTCACCATATTAGCAAGACATTGTGTTAACAATCAATATTGCACCTCCTGGACTAACGAGTCCCAGGTATGAAAAGGTGTGTACCAATTATTGCTAAGAGAGAGAGTTATTGTAGCAGCCTCATTGAAACCAATTAGAGATTCTTGGGTTAACACAACCGCTTCTACTTTGTTACATCCCAATTTTTGACCTAGTTTGAAATATAGATGTTGAGGTTCACATGAAGTCAATTGGCAGTTTAATTTGATATAATCTGACGAAATGGTAAGATAGTCGCTATGATTTCAAGTAAAGATGACATGCTAGTTATTCGTTAATCACAAATTCATGGAGTTAAGATGAAAGGTTAACTATTATGATTATTTATGATTATATAATTTATAATTTAATTATGGAGAAAATTCTTGCAGGGAGCATGCTGAAGGGGTGGAAGCATTGTCAAAAAAGAATTGGGTAGGACGTCACCATCACTAGGCAAACGGGTAAAGGACCTAGCGATTTGAAATAAAATACATCTGCAGGACTTGCATGAGTTATTTAATAATTTGATTAAATAAATTAAGTTTAAATATAAAACATATCTTAAAGGATTTTAATTTATCTTTCATCATATTATTTTAATTAATATTTACAAACGTGCATTTAATATAAAATGATTTGGAACTATTAAAATTAAATAATTTAATAAAATGATGTTTATAAGTACATATAAGATAATATAAATAATATGAATTATTTAAATGAACTCTTTATCTTCTTTCTTTTTAATTTTTTCCCTCTTTATTTTTCTTTCTAGCTGATTGAATAAAGAGTTGAGTATGATCTTTTTGTAACTGTTGGATAGCCGTAAGGTCGGCTCAAACTTATTTATGCACCCTTTGTCGTGTATCGGGGAGGAGGGTTGAATCATTACTTTTCATGCTCGAGTGGTCATTGTTTTCCAAAATGTTGTCATTAGCACCTAAGTCTGATAGCAATGCATTGCTTTATATATTACCAATCACCGTTGCATACAGAATGGAGAGGCGAATTAGAGCCAAACACTTTCTTTTATTTGAGTTTCCTTGATCGACATGACTCCTACGTTAAGACATGGCTTCAGATTAAGGCAAGGCATTAGTGGATGAACTAAACAAGCTGTCGTGGAGCAGGTGAGACAAGTGAAGGAGCAGGTGGTCGGAAAGGTTGACTTCCTTGGTTATGGTTCATTTTATTATTACATAGAAATTGCTTCCAGCCATTTACATTTCAAATGAATTGCTTCCATAGCTACTTTGGGATCTCGAGAGAATGCGATTAATTTTAACCTCAAATTACTTATATCTGATCTATATGCTTATTCACTCATTAATTCATAATTTCAAGTTGGTTGAATCGGTTTATTTCTATCATTACTTATAAATATATAATGTTGACTCGTGAATTTCAAGTGTTTTTATAGATTTTATTCAACTTCGAGTCTTTCACATCAAAACAAATAGCAATCAAGCTTAACCTAGGCATCCTTAAGTTTAGTTTGTTGGAATTGCTGAGGTTATCCGTGGAGACGTGGGCCTGGGTTAGGACCTATCGCGGAAGGCAAAGACATTATTTGTCTCATAGAGACCCATGAGCATGAGGGATGTAAGACCCCATTGTTTGAAGGCTACTGGAAGATGGCAGTGTGGAATGAGGCAGCGGGAAATGGTAAAGGTCATGGAGGTATAATGGTTCTAGTAAAAGAAAGAGAAGGTCGTGCCATTCAGTTGGAAAAGACTGATTCTAATAAACAATTTATATGGCTCAAAATCGTGGAAAATAACACTCTTCTCAGGATTGCAGCCTGTTACTTTGCTCCACAAGTATCTAAAACTTATAAAAAGTGTGGTTTAGATCACAGTGACCCCTATGCTGCATTAAAGAAAGATGTTGCTATTTTTTCGCAGTGTGGGGATGTTCTTCTTGTTGGAGATTTCAATACTAGGACAGCAAATTGGCAAGCAAGTATTTTCAGCTCCAAAGTAAATGATAACCCTATTTGGCTCACAGAAGAAAGAAATCATCAATGGGAAAGAATATCCGAAGATGCTAAAGGCTGCAATCATTTTGGGGAAGAATTGATCACTCTATGTGGCACATTTGATCTTATAATTTGTAATGGTTTGGCTAGATGGACTAAGTCGGGCAATTTCATTTGCAACACATACAACGGGGCAAGTGTGGTAGATTATGTAATTTGTTCATAGAATTTGTATGAAAATATTGAAGAAGTTGAAATTGGAAAGCATATTTGGGATCTCAAATCAGATCATAGACCGTTGTACGTAAATTTGTATTGGGCAAAGGATAGGCGGATTGGGGCAAAAATCCAAGGCCCTCAATAACCCCCTTCTCAGGGAAAAATTTTGTTAACTTCAGAAAAAAGTAACACTTTCAGAGCTACTCTTGAGGAACTTTGTATGGGACACCCTATGTATAAACATGGTGTTAATAGTCATGATTTATCAAATTTGATTCATGAGGCTCTTTCAAAATGCAAGAGAGCAAAAAATAGAAAATCTTAAACTAATTGTTTTCCAGCCAATGCTTGGTTTGATAAGGAATGCAAGAGGGCTAGGAGAAACCTAAGGGAGTCAAATAAAACTAACCTTGACATTAAGGCCTACAAACAGATCCTAAAGAAGAAAAAAACTGATTTTATGTTCACAGGGAGAGAGGAGCAATTTTCTTCGACAGAATTAACCCCAAACATTTTTGGAAAGAACTCCAACCAAGAAGAAAGCAAACTGAAAATAATATTACTGCCACCCAATGGTTTGAATATGCTAAGAAACTTTATGAACAAGAGGGTGGAGTGGGACATCCACCTTTGGTCAACGATGATAAAAATCTTTTCACTGTGCAAGAGATAGAGACAGGGATTAAGAAGTTAGGTGGAGGTAAAGCAAAAGACCTTGTTGCGCTCCAAGCAGATTATCTAAAGTGGAATATAAAAACTCTTGCACCGCACATCACTGAAATTTTCAACAAAATCTACCAAGAAGGGTTTCCGAAAGATTGGACAATCAGCCTTGCAATACCACTTTTTAAGAGTGGTGATGCTAACAATCCCTCCAACTACAGGACTATAATGATCAATCCCCTCTTTGCTAAACTTTTTGGCAGCATGATAGAAACTAGGATCAGCAAATGGGCAGAAGAAAACCATAAACGTGCTAAAGGGCAAGCTGGTTTTAAGCCAAAGCACTTGACAGTGGATCATTGTGTCACTTTGAGACACATTATTGAAAAAGAGTGGAAGAAAAAGGAAGAGGCTTTTTGTTGCTTTGTTGATTTTAAAAAGGCTTTTGACACCGTCCTGAGAGACAAGCTTTGGTTCAGGATGGAAGAATTGGGGATTCCTATACATCTCAAAGTTGTTGTTCATAGGATGTATGAAGAGGTGAAAGTCAAAATCAAAACTTCAGATGGCATTTCAGAATGTTTTAGGAGCGATATCGGGGTCAAACAGGGCTGCCCTTTATCTCCTACTTTGTTTGGTTTAAATATTGACAAACAAGAAGAGTGGTTAAACATGCAAAAGGGTGAAGGCATTCAGCTAGGTGAATTTGTTATTCAGCTGCTCTTATATGCGGACCATCTCATTTTAATTGCCAAATCTGCTTGCGGTTTGCAAGATCATCTATCTTCTCTTGAGCGCTTTTGCGGAATGGTGGGGATGTGGGTCAATATCAGCAAGACTAAGGTTATGATTTTCTCTAATAATAAAAAATAGCATCAACATGAATTTTATTACAATGGAAGTGTTCTTGAAGAAGTTGCGGAGTATAAATACCTTGGCATCGATTTCAACAAAAAACTAAGCTGGTCTAGCTGCAGGTATAAAAGGATATTAGGTGGGTGGAAGGCTTTTTATGCTCTTCAGAATAGGTGCCGTGAAGCGGAGTTGTGGGATTGGAAAACTATTCAAACCTTGTTCGGTCTTCTTGTGTTGCCAGTTGTTCTTTACAGGTGTGAATTATGGGCCAGCAACACTACTGTAGCACAATGGAAACAAATCGAAGGAATCCAAAAGTGCTTGATCACAAGCAAGTTTAAAATCAAAAGCACTGTTCCATATGATATCATGCTAAGTGAAATGGGGGCTGCTCCTATTGAGGCACTTGCTATGGTTCGCCTTCTAAGCTATTTAAAAAGAATCAAAAAAAATGGAAGAGGATAGATGGCCTAAAGTTGTCTTTAGTGACCCACTATGTAAGCGAAAAAGGACATGGATGCAACAAAACATCAAATGGATGAGTAAATGGAATATTCAATTCAATATGTGCCCCACAAATAATAAAAAAATAAAGGTCTTTGTTATGGAGAAATTCTACAAGAGAAATTGGGGAAGCGAGATCGGAAGGAAGAAACTATATTATATAAATGAGTTCAACCCCACTTGTGATCAACTCCAAAAAGCATACATAGGAGCCAACATTTCTTGGAGGGCTAAAATTCTTATTGCTCAGTTGAGAACCAACTTCGTTGTGAGACCGGGTCTTGGAAGAGGCCAAAGGAGGCTTGGGAAGAGAGAATTTGCAGATTCTGCAATTCTGGGAAAGTGGAAACTGAACAGCAATTTATTTTAGAATGTGAGGCCTACAAGAGTAGCAGAGATAAATTTGTGGATACTATATGTGACAGCTCTTGGCATAACTTATTCAACGAAGAGTACATTGAGCAATTGGGTGGACTCATCATCATCGTGCACAAGAAGCGAATAGTGCTACTTAAGTCTGGTTGAGTTGTCTTGTTGTCCCATAGGCCATTTTTAGCCTCGTGGACGTTAAAATTTTATCTATCTATCTATCTTCTCATTTGGTTCATATCTATTTAAATGGTTTATTGCCACTCATAATACCCACAATTCCAAGTGATTTCCATATGGTCCATCACCCATCATCCACATCCATTTCAGTGTTTTATATACCGTAGTTATTATCGAGTAAGATTATGCACTTCTTGTCTTATATTTCTTTGGGTCGGCTTTATATTTCCATATTTATTTATCTATTTTCAATCTGAAAACAAACTAGCAACCTTCTAGAGTTCACTTGTCATCCCTAAATCCTTGAAGCTGTATATGATATTGAGCTGGAAGTTTATTAGAGAGTATAGTTGATTTCGAAAGTCGTATTCTTGTTTGCAATGTTAAATCATAGAATCTGTATACGGAATATTGAGATTTCAAATAATCAGTAAATCATTATCTGATCTCTTGCATGTTTTATTTGATCTTTTTATTCTTCTTAGATGGTTAAGACTGAAGTGTTGAGATTATTCTTTTATGCCATCTGTTGATATATGAAGTAAGTATGATTTCTTTTCAACTTAATAATAATGCTTTGAGATCTCATCAATAAATCAACCTTTGAAAACAGAGATAATCATGTATCTTTGAAAGTATTCAAATGTTGCAAGGTTTTAAAAAAAAAGCACATTGCCGTCATGAATTAGAACATTTTGACACTAAGGAAATTCACTGGCAAGAATGCCAACAAAGGTGAAGAAATGGAGTTAAGAGAAATCGATTATGATTAATTTAATTAACTAAACATTCAACTTGAAATCTTTTAATGACAAATTGTGAGATGTTGGATGCATGTAATCTTCTTGAATAATTGATAGAAACTGGTTGTTCTAAGAATTCATAACACCTGGAACTCACCTGGCTGTGAAGCCAAGAAAAAGGTTGACGAGGTGAACAAAGGAATTCTGAAGTAACACGATTCGACTCAGTAATCAGTTATGACAATTCAATGTTTATCGTTTAATATGAATTATTTAATAACTCATGCATATTCCTGTTATGATGATCTCTTGCTGCCAAGTCGTATGGTGTGTTATATATATCTTGATGCCCAGTGAATGGTAAGATGATCCCTGTCAATTCCGGGTAGGGAGGGCCTTTCTCGTTAGAGATCGTGTGGGGATATGTTGTGGTCTGAGGTTGGGTGGTTAAGCCCCTGACAATGTTTCACCTCTCTCAAGATGTCGGACATGCATCAGACAGAGATAAGCCATGCATTCAATTGTTTATCGAAAACAGGTATTATCATTTTTATTATATGAGGAGGTAAGATTAAATTGAAGTATTTCATTGTTAGCATTACTTTACACTTGGATTGATTTGTGAATTGTTTTCATTTATATGAATATTGAATATAAGTATTTATCTAATCTTGAGAAACTGTCACAGATAAGTAATTGGAAGGAAAAGAAATCCGAAGCCCTAATTGATTGGGTGACAGTTGGAACCTTAAATGATACAGTGGTATTGGAAGCCCTAAACTAAATCCGTGGTCGCAAAAGCCCTAAAATAAATCCGTGGTATTGGAAGCCCCAAATTGAATCTGTGGTCGTGGAAGCCCTAAAATGAATCCGTGGTATTGGAAGCCCTAAACTGAATCTGTGGTATTGGAAGCCCTAAACTAAATCTGTGGTCGCGGAAGCCCTAAAATGAATCTGTGGTATTGGAAGCCCTAAGTGAGATAGCAGTATCAGAAGCCCTAAATGAACCAAAGGTAAACAATGCCCTAATTCATATAGTGGTAAGTGACGCCCTAATTTAAAATAATAGAAGTATTTAATTTGATTTTAAGAAAGCAATTTTTAGATGATAGTTGTCATATGAAGTTGTTATAGTGTATTTGTGGACTAACCTGGGTGTTGCAGAGGCATCCCTAGTTTGATTCAAACTCAGTTTTCCGAGGTATGTGGTTTTCACTTTCTGTAGTAATTTCATTTGATGGTAATTCAAGTTTTTAGTTAAGAAATTTTGTATAACTGTTTTTAACGGTAAATCATATTCACATGAACATGAATGATGTAACTGCCTTCCTATGAAATCGAAATTAAAACTGTAATCCTTGAGTATGTTAAATGTTAGTTTAGACTCGGAAGAACCGGATGTTACATATTTTTTCAATGGATGGACAATCATAAAAGTCATCCATCAATAAGTGTTATTGTAGTTTTTCCTGATGGGGCAATATTTTTTAGTATGGTTGATTGTGAAGGGGAAGTTAAAGATGTAGAGTTCATTTCCAGAATCCTCATTGACTCCATCGAAATGGTGGGTCATGAGAATGTGGTCCAAGTATTTACAAACAATGCAAAAGCTTGTAGGGTTGCAAGTGCTTTGGATGAGAGAAGATATGAGCACAATTTTTGGACACCATGAACCATACACTCCCTCAACTTGGTGATGTAAGCAATCCCAAAAAGAGTAGGTATAATAAATATACAATGAGGGAAAGGATATCCAAATGTCTCTGATGAACCACCATATGGTACAAGCAATTTTCAGAACTTTCTCGAGATTGGAATTGTTGAAGATGAAGTTAATTTTTTTATGTCATGTTCATTATCAATATGTATATAAATTTGCAATATTCTTTAAATGTGTTACTTACATATTTTTTTATATTTTATGAACTTACTATTAACATGATCCTAGGTTGCCAAAATCAATGGGATGTATAATAGTCAAATACAGAGAGGGCCCAAAAGGTCAAGTCACGGGACTTGGATAGCAATTAGTGGGCTAGTGTTATTGGACTTCATCGACCCTATCATAACTATGCTTTGGTCTATTGATATAGATGCACCATGTTTGGCGGATACTTACGATGGCATAGACACAATAATAAAGAAAATGAAATCGGTAATAGAAAGAAAGAGAATGACCTCAAAGGAACCTTTCTCAAAAAGGTGGAATCCATCATTCATCATTGTTGGAACAAGATGACTGCACCATAACACCTCCTTGCATATGTCGTATCTCCAAGGTACCATAGCAATGTTGTACATTCTTTGCTAGAGAGTTTACCACCATATAGAGATTCTAAAGTTGCAATTCGATAAAAAGAAGCATTTAGTAGGCTCTTCCAAGATCCAAAAGTGGAGAAAAATGTCAGGAGAGAATATGGCTTCTTCATCTCAGGAAGAAAACATACTCTTGTGCTATCAATGACCAATCAAAAATGGATTCCAGTACATGGTGGTACCTTCGTAGTCATAATTATATGTAAATCCAACCTATTGCAATCAAGATCCTCTCACAATATCTTTTACCACTTGAATTGTAGAATTTAGTACTTAGCATTCTTTAAGTTATTTGCATTTTTAATTTTTATTTTGTTGGTTTTCTCTCTAGGTTGCAATTTTTTTTGCTATTGAACAGAATTGGAATGCATACTCCTTTATCAACTAATTCAAGCATAATTGGTTGGCTTCAAAAAGAGTTGAGGACTTGCTGTATATTAGTTCCAATTTCTGTCTTATATCATGTAAGGATCCCCAACACAAGGAGGGGGCAGCAAATCTTTGGGAAGTAGTAGCTGAGTGTACCAACTTGGATGCAACCATTGAGGATCTTGCTAGAGTCACTATGGATGATGATGATGACAACATAGTAACACTTGGTGCATCTAGTGCAAGTGGCACCACTTAAGGTTCAAATTATCTTGAACTTGCAACAGCTGAAAATGCAATGGATGGTAAATTTTTTTATAATACCATTCTTTATCATCAATTTTGTAATTGTAATGATTTTCACTATTTGAGTCTTTAATCTAGATATATATGACATGGCTTATTTAAATATTTTTGAACTATCAATTGACATTTAGTATTTATCTAGTTTTGGCATTGCTCAATGATGAAGTACCATATTATCAAATGATTTAGTTTTACAAATCTGTATGTGTGTGTGTGTGTACTCAAATCCCAAAATGATTTGCACATACCCATGTACCAGATTCTCGTACCCATACCCAGACTGATAACTAAGGTTTTGGAGCAAGGAAGCCAACTTCTTTACCTTTCTTGTCTCTACTCTTCTCCAAAGTGTTAGCAAGGCCCTCCCCAATGTCCTTCCCTTACAAATGCCTTTCCTTTTGGTGGTTGTCAACTCTTTTCCTTTTGATACCTCTCAAACACTTATCATGGCCACCCTGTACAAAGTTACCCCTAAGCCTACCACATTATAAAAATAGGGAACAACTTATTCCTAGCAATGGTGACAGCACATATTGAAAAAATGTGACACCAATTTTGTGATTATTCACCGAGATCAATGCCAAGTGAAGCTTATGGATTGTTATGATCTTTTTGGCCAACCTTACTCAAAAGACAAACATGCAATTCATGATAGCCACCACAACACCTAGAAAGTGCATGAAGCCAGATCTATTTATCCAAATCTTTTTCAATAAACATTAACACCCGTCCCTAAATACATAACAGTTAAAGTGCCAACATTACCATCAGGTTTTCCTCGTCTTGTCCAACACATAACTGAAAAAAAATAGTTTATGGCTACAGCATAATTTTTAAATGCTTATTACAATGTCTTTGAAGAACCTAAGAGTCTCTCTTTTGAAAAGATCACTTGATACTCTATTGGCATAATTTAGAATCCCAACTCCCCAGGCAGCCTGGGCAGTGTATGCATCAAAAAATTAAGATGGATATTACAAAGTGTATTACAACTCAAACAAAGAAAGAAGTATTCAATCTGGCAGCTGTCCTTGCGTTAAACTGTTGCTCCAAGTTTCAATAAAAGAAAAGGAACAACACCACTGTATCCATTGCAAAGCCTGCAACAGTATTACCTTGGAAAGCATTCATTTTCTTTACAAATGATTTTCTTTTTTGATTTGTCAGGCATTTTCATGTCCTACAGTGTTTTCCTACAATCAGCATCCTTGGCTATACTTATCAATATCATAGAAGCATTGTTTCATTTTCCTTGTAATTTGTGACAGCAAAACTTAACATAGACAACTATATCAAGATGTTGTAAATAACCACCACATAATAGCTTTAAGTCTGTTTTGAGCATCCTTATCATTTATTTCCTTTAATAAGATAATTTAATTGAAGTGCAAACAACAAAGAATGAATGAATATGAGAGCTTGTTAGGGAAACACTTTCATCTTTCACAAAAGAAACAGAAAGAGAGTGAGAAAAAAATACAAAAAGGCAATGCCTTTAAAATAGGAAAGCTGCACACCTGAAACCAGCAAAATCGGGGGTGCAATAAACCGTAAGAAACTGTGAAAGATCATCAACGAGAAAGGGTACATATATTGCATCAAATCCAATCTCTCTGAATGCCTGATTGTGCAAAATTGGTCCTTTGCTGTGACCAACTGGATTTCCTATTATTCCAAAAATCTTGGTATCTCTACTCAAATTTTTGATCTTGTATATTTTTGTAAGATCTGTCAATGTCGGCTGACCAGAAGCTGACTCCTTCCCTATTCCAATGGAAGCAAATGTAACATATCCGCCAAATTTTGGGCAAAGAATGCGACTAATCAGCCCTCTCGTGCCCATTGCCAATGCAATAACAGGAACCTACACATGCAAGTCACAGTGTGATGGTAAAAACCTATATACAAATTTTATTGTTGAATGATCCCTGCAACAGCTAAAAAGCACTTTAGTTGAGCAGTGAAAAAACAGGTTGTGACAGATGCTTGAAACATACAAAATTGTCCATAATTGCCCCTTTCTACCAAGAGAATGTGAAGCTTAACAGATGGCAAAACAAAACAAGTATATATTGAGGTATAATACATCAAACCTTGCAATTTATGCACAGACTGTGGTGAAATGCTAATCACTCGAGAGAATAGTAATTCCAAACATCCTTCATTTTCTTACAAATCAAATTAAGGGTTTTGTTACGAAAATGTTTTAAATGTTCATTTAGAACTCTACTACAATCTAGAAACTAAATATGAAAACCAAAATATAGTAGGAATGAATGGAATGAAATATGAAGATGCCACAACTCAAAAATAAAAAGCCCAAAAAGAACTGCATAAGCATTATTAATATTAACATATATGTCTATGAGGTGTTATACTGAGAATTTCAGAATGAAAAGAAGGAACTAGGCGTAAGCGTTAATCAGAGATATTTGTAGCGGGAATGTGGGTGTACAAGTTGGGCATCAATATTGGCAGCATCCCAAAGCTCAAGCAGAGATCAAAAACTCCTTGGATTGATGAACAAACTGCACATGGGCCATGTGACAAACCAAATAGAAAGATAGCCATCAACGAAGAAGGAAGATGACTGATGTAGGCCTTCTAGGTCAATTGCCCCTTTTCCCCTTCTTTCAGTTTTTCTTTGCACTTGTGTACCAACTCAAAGTTAGCAAAAAACCGTCAAAAGCCTTGTTGGCAAAAATCTTTAAAATCGGCCCATTAATGGGCTTGGGGGGGCTAATCCCCGGAAAGCTAAGAAGGTGCTGCCTGTTTGGTCTCCCCCTAAAGAAGGATGGATAAAGGTAAACTTTGATGGGGCTTCTAAAGGAAACCCTAGAGTATCTTAGGTGGGAGTTGTGGCTGGAAGTGCAGATGGTAGCATTGTGGCATTACCTACAAGGCGGCTAATGAAAGGAACTAACAACCAGGCAGAATGCATGGCTGCAATTGAGGTTATCATACTGGGCCTGAAGATTGTGGCATGAAAATTACATCTAGAAGGCGATTGTCAAGTGATTGTCAGAGGAATTGTGAAAGGAGCACTCGAAGCTTGGCACCTAGACAAGCACATTAAACAAATTCGATGTCTCTTAGAGAAGTTTGAGGATTTGAAAGTCTCCCATGTATTGAGGGAGGCCAATGAAGTAGCAGACAAACTTTCAAAAATTGGGACAAATATAAATACAGAAATCTTTGAAGACTTCCGAGGGATTGAATCTCATGATTTAGATTGCCCACTTGAAATCACATTCTCCAATGATGAATAAGCATGGAGCTGGTTTAATCAGAAGCTGATCATTGCATGGACATGTAAAGTTTAAATTAGAGTTTAATGAAGCACTTACAAAAAGAGGACTCTTGACTCACGTTTAACATTAATTTTCCCTATCACATGTTTAAGCTTTGGCGTCAAAGTACGGGCTTCTCAAGAAATTCAATCCACCTTTAAAACTGGCTTGGGAATAGTGTGGGGTAGTTCCAGCCTTTAATTCCTCCACCTAAGAGTGTCATGGAAGCTTAACTTTTGTGTGAAATCTGTGGGCCAAATTCCTAGGTTTGATGGACAAATCCAATGTAGGCGTTTGGGCAACATTTTCAACTAGAGGGATGAAAAAAATTTAGTGGCGGTAAGATTGATGTTCGGCCTTGAATACTTAGATGCAGGGTGGAGGCCTCGATTGAACACCGAAGTGGCATCACTTTTCTTGGCCATGGGTCTATTGGTTGGGGAAAGCAAAGAGGTCATAAACATTGCTTCTTCATGTCTAAATCCATAGTGGTTGAATGGGTTGGAAGACATTGTTGAGTGGGTGGAAAAGGATGATGGCATTCCCGATTTCACAAGGGAAGTGACCACATCCTGGTTCAAAAACTAATGTGCATACATGGTCTTTTCTAGTTTGAGCTTGGTAAGCTTGTGCCTGAAATGTTTTGCGTCAAGTCTAGTCTGGTTAGGTGTTGCGTCTGATCCCTCCCCTATTTGTTACAAGGGGTATTGTGATGATTGCAGAATGGGCAATTTTGTATAGGTCTGGGCCCACATCTACCTCTATGACATGCTCTACTATGTAAACTTTCTTTTTTGATAAATATAATATTGTTACCGATAAAAAAAATCTTCAAAAATCAAGCAGAAAAACCCTTAATCAAAGAAGAAATCACCTGAAAAAAATCTCAATTGCTTGTGGCCAAAACAAAACCCATATCCCTTACACAAGATCAAAACATGAAAAGTTGCCAAAAATTTAGAAGAAAAGTAGGCCAAAAACTTTCCCAAACAATCACCCACTACTTTTAACCAAAATGAAATTGATCTAAAACAACACAATTTACCTTAAGAACAAGTCAAATGATTTGCCTCAGAAAACCCTCTAATTTGCACTAAAAATGTCAAATTTTTTGCAAACATAGGGCACAATTTTGACACATAAACCCTTGCACAAATTTCAAATGATAAATTCCCACGAATTTGTTCAAAAACTTCTCAAAAAAAATCTTAACAAATTTCAATTATAAAATCCCACAATTTTTTTAGAAAATAACTTTTTCATTAGATTTTTCTGGCCATCAACAACAGAAAACATATTCAAATCTTTTCTCTAGGCATCTATATTATCCCATGCCATTTAGTATTATCTTTGTCTTCACAATCCTCTCTTGTCACTAAGGCATTAATCTGATATCTAAGGCCCCGTTTGGTCGTAGGAATTAGAGAAGAATTGGCATGTACAATCCCTAAAATTTTCAAATTCGTTGCTTGGGTGTGCAAAATCGGAATGGGGATTTGGGGAAATGGGGATTTGGTATCCCCATTTGACCCCCAAAACAAGAATTTTGAATCCCCTCATAATACCTATGATTTGGAATCCACGTTTTAAATCCCATTTTAAATCCCATTTTTCCAAATTGAGGATTCCAAATAAAATGAAATATAATTAGATTTGGCATCTAGATGCCCATTTTTGCAATTATCGTTGCCCTCAACGTATGCCCAGCTCATTTGATCAGCATGATATTCAATGTCAATTTCATGTCTTACTCATGTCTTGCTTTTGATTGCTTCGAAACGTCTGATCTGGGTGGATTCCTAGTGATGGTTGTGTCTTAAACTATGTCTATTCTGCTTGAGCGAGTCAAAGGAGCGACATTACAATGGCAGAATTTTTTTTCAAATTGGAGTCTGCGGCCACTGCCTCTGCACAGAGCAAACATAGAAAGGAGCAGATTGTTAGACTCACCACCCATGTGATCAGATTTACAAGAGGAGTGATGCCTTTAATCTTCTTAGGGCCTGCACACACATTAACAAATTCTTCCATGCTGACTTATAAATTTCAGGTGAATTTTATGCTCTAACAGAGAACAATCATGCAATATCATATCTCATAACCACCCCCAAGTCAAATCTGCAAATTTCCATATCTTTCAAGAAATGGCCGATCTCCCCCCTTTAGCCCTCCACCATTCCTATTAAACAAAGGTTGTCTTCAGCCATGCAAAGCATATGCAATGTCATGTCCCCTTCTCAGTGCTAAATAGATGGGCATAATTTAATCTATCTCCACATCCGGATGGATTAAATATTATTTGACAGGATGTTTACCAGTCACAACAGGAGTTAAAGCGACCTCACTTCAGAACTTCATTAAACTGAGAGGAAAAAATTAAGTCATTTCAATATTATAAGCTATACACTTTATAAAATGTCTTAAAGGCACTACAGGACGAAAATGTGGTTTTATCCCACATTCCTCATGCCAACGTCTTTCCCTCACTTCGAGGTTATAAAAAGGAGAGCCTACATTGGGATTACCACCATGAAGAATGATATTAAACATTCAGATAAACTACTCGTTGCTTTAATGTGACTGGATTGTGACTTTCAGGACGAAAACCCTCAAGTCCGAATATTAAGGAGCTGGACGTTCCCCCATGACTCCTTGAAATTGCAGTGGTAAGATTTTGGGCAGAGATCGGCAAACAGAAGATTTCCAGTTCAGTTAAACAAGTAAGTCCATTAGGAATTCGCATTGGAGTCTGAATAGAATGTATCTGTAGGCAGACATTTTTGGAACAGATTATTGTTAGTAGATGTTGAAAGACGTCATTCGATTTGAGAGTCTGGGCTGCGTGACAAGGGAGGGGTTTGGTGTTGTGTAAATTACAAAAAAAAAAGAAAACGTCTGTGTGGCCATCACATGGAAGAAGAACCGATTGGGCAGAATGTGAAAGGGTCGGCATTGTTTTTTAGCGAGAGTCGAACCAGAAGTCGACCTACTGACTTTTCGGCAGGGCACCACCATTTCGGGAGCAAGGAAAACCTGGGACGTGAGCCATTATCTTTGAATGGGGGTCTGACGGCGTGATTGGTAGTTTCGGGCAGTGTTACTAAGTTTTATAACAAGGCATTTCGCTGAGCAAACAAGGAAGATCTTCAATCGATGTGGGGACTTGGTGCGACGGCGGGAGAAGTCTGAGAAAGGGTGCAAATCTTTTGATCCGCTGGGTAGCAGGTTATGAATGCATTTCTATCAGGGCTGAGACGTAAATAGAAGAAGTCGTGTCTGGGTAGGCAGTGGAATCCATTTCAAGCCTTCGTCAGTAATCAAGCACGTTTCCAGGATATAGTTGTCTGAGCTGAACAAGAAGGTGAAGTGGGTGTATGCTGCTGAGATTCAATTTGTTCTTCTGTCAGCATTCTGTAGGCAACTTTAGTGACGGGTCTGTGATTAAATTTTCCTTTGGTCCTATTTTAATTGAAACTTAATCTGAGAAATTATTGTCTTTCCGGGAATTAACATTCAGTGCAATAATCCCTGTATCGACTGAGTTTTGGTTTTATGTTGAATTCCCTAAGATGTTGTCTGTCATCTATATTGAGTCTGCATTTTCTGGTAGAAATATCATATTTGACTTAGTACAATAACTTTGACAGTATTTGAATGTCATATTACCATGCTAGAAGAGCAGTTAAGAATTGTCAGGCATCTATTTGACGTAATATCACTTGTTATTCCCATATTCTGTTGGGTCTTTCAAACACTGTGAACAGTATATTAAATTCTTGGGTGGCAACAGAAGTCTGTGAATTGTTTGTTATAATTACAAAATTACTATTGCATATCAACATTGGCTCATTTTAATATCAAAACGTTATAAAGATCATCAGTACTGCTATAGGTAATAGTTCGATATATATTACATGCAACTCCACTAATTTGAAATTCTCTTCAATAATGCCCTTATCCTCTGTTTTTTGTCATGATAGTGTTTTATTTTTCTTATATTTTCCTTTTCAAAGACATCAATGGTTTGATATTTTCATTCCATGGCCATGATGCCCGAAGCATTTCAATTTCACATCTTACAAATTGGAGATACGAACCTCCTTTTATATTCATCTTCTGAACCACACATTCATATTTTGAACCAAATAGACTTGGAATAACAAAATCTGAATATTAAATATTTCTGGGTTTGAAGTTATTGAACCAAACGTTCCCAATATAAATTCTTGAAACTGTACTCTGGATTTCAAGTTCCAGAATCCCAAATCCAAGATTTTGAATGCCAATTCCCAAATCATATTCCATCAACCAAATAGGCCCTAAAAGTGAATTGAGAGATTGGGCATGGAGATGACATAGTCATATAGGAAAGTAAGGCCTAGGCTAAGTAGGGGATTTTCATTGAGATCAAGGCCCAATTTACTACTTTGGGATTGACTGACTTGTGGATGTAACAATTTCAATTACTTTGATTAGGAAGTATTTGTTGTTATGCAATGAATTGTAATCTTACATTGGAACTTTACTTGACATCTCATCTAGTTTCTCTTGATTAGATTCACAATGCACTTCTCTATTTAAAGGACGCATATTATAATCTTGATCATGATGCGTGTAGAATCACTTCTCTATAATTTCAGTCAGCATTGTTTCTTTTCAAATTCAATGAGAATACTTTTGAAGGTTTGAGAATTGAATATTGTGTATTCACTATTCACATTTTCAACAATACGTGCTTGTCAACAAGCATTATTGAAAGACTTTATTAATTTTGATTTTTATAAGTAAATGATAGGCTAAGGGCCTGCAACCATTAAATTTATCATCAAAATTTACATTCCTCATTATCCCTTACTGAAATTCAAAAAACCACCTTTTTTCAAGACTGAAGATTATAAAAGCCTTTATACACTTAATTATCGCATTTCGATTTCCATCTATCTATTTTATCATGTTTCTATTTCCATCTATCTATTATATTATTACTATCCTTCCTAATTTATTCTAAAACAATTTCTATCAATAGATCTTACCCCTTATCTGAGTTGTCTATCATGATAGAGGTCACTCAACCAATGCCATCTGTCATCCCCATTCCCACAACCTATCTTAGAAACTTGTAATGTCCCCTCTTTAGTTCGACATGGCATTGATCATGGATTTGCCTATTCCAGACTCTCGTAGGCAAATGGTGTGGAGAGAGAGTCAATTCTGCAGATCAGATGGTCATATCTTGCTCTTGAAGAAGTGTTAAGAGGTTATATTTTATTATTATGTGTTATTGGGGCCTACATGGTATAATTTTAAGTTGAGTTGCACTTTTTGTTTTATAAAATTACTTTATTATAAAAAGTGCATTATAATGAGATTTTATAAAGGATGTTTCTAGAAGTTCTAGCAACTTCTTAGAAAAGTGAATAAATAGAGGGCTGGGCCTCTCATTTGGACATGCTTGGATTTGAGATTTCTTCTACTTCTTCCATTGTGGAGCAAATTTGTAGTCTCTTGGGTCTGCAAATTATTATTTGATCTTTGGGAACGAATCATTCTCTTGGATTGGCGACTTTGAGGGTGTGAAATATCACCTAAATTGTTGCATTTGAGGAGTTGGTAATGCAGCCATCTCATTTGGGCTTCATTGAGATTCAGTTATAAGGGTTTACTTTGGTTGGAATAAGGGTTTCAGTTGTGCCCTAGCATTTGTGGATTGATTAACAGGGTTTGAAGACACAGTTGTGCATTATTTTCAGACTGCCAGTCCAGGGTTTGGACCCACGTTTTTGCTCATAACTCCTAATTGGCTTAACGGATGAATTTCATATTTTAGGGGGTTATTCAGCAACCCTAGGCGCCCAGATTTATTGCTTTTGGAGTGACAAAAAACGCTGCAATATTTTTATCTAGCAGCCGTACCAGGCCGTACCTGTACGGCCCTGTCAGTGGGGCAGCAGCAGCAATTTTGTGAGTCGGTTTGGGGCAGATTGTGAGGTCTTCGTGTGGCATTAATCCAGCATTCATATCCGGCAAAATTGGAGCTATTCCAGGTGCACAAAATATTGATTGCCAAAATATTGCATGTTAAGGATTAGAACAGTCAGCACTGTCATTGCATAAATAGTTATTTCCAGTCATTAATAACTGTTGTAAAAGTTTCGTCATTTGCATTCCAAATCTGAACTAGGTTATTGTTCATGTCATAACATTGCATTGTCAAAGAGCTTGATGTATTAGAAGTGCATAGTTGTGACAGTCTCTCATTGTAATCAGTTCTATTTGCTGTCATAAAATCAGAATTGCATTGGACTTCATATTTGAGTTTCATATTGTCATCTATCTCTTAGATTGGTAGTGTTATAATCTGGAATTGTTGTTCATACATTATTGGCATCATATATTGAGGTTTCCTTGTACAACAATTAGTAATATTGCAGCCTTATTCGGTTACATGCCAACTGTTTGACAAAATTCCTAAGTCCAATTTGAGGGTTTCAGTGGCCTTTATAGTAAGGGTCTTTACAAAACTCCACACTTTTCTCCACTTTATTCCTGTTCTTCTAATTTTTCAGCCTTCTCATTATTATTAAGGATCTTCACTAAGTAAATACTACTTAGTTATTCATAGCATTTTTATATCTAATAGTGGGATACCTACTCTATAGACTACTTCAATTCCAACTTCGGCAAGTATTTGCCAAGTCAGCGTGTACTCGAGACTTTTTCACCTTGCCAAGTTATTCACAAGTTTACTTGCTAGTCAAAATCACTGAACCTTTGGCATGTACCCACCATTATTTTGTCAAATTCACTCGACGAGTACTCGTCATTTTTTTTTTGGTGAGTTGACTAATCAAGTACCCGACATTTCTTTGGCGGGTACTCAGTGGAAACTCAAGTTTGACAACAAAACTTGCCAACAGCATAAAAAAATACAAAACACAAAAAATGAAGAAAAAAGTGGACAAATAATAAGGTTACCTAGAGATGAGGAGGCTTGGAGGTCTTCAATACGGGTACTGGTACCAGTACAGTTATTTTAAAAAATAGGAGATTGTGCTACTTGGAGACAGAAAAAAAATTATAATATTATTTAATAGTTCTAAGAAATACCATAGATTCATAACATAGTGCTATGAAAACAAGAAAAATGTGTTAATGAATTGTAGCTTCGATTAGATTATTCCTACCAATGAAATCAAATGCATAAGTGGCCTATCAGCCTTGACCATTTGATCTCTATCCTTATGTATTCTACTTTGATTATTTTATCATAATACATGATTACATATATATATATATATACACAATTATAATTGTTAGTAAAAAATGACATTCTTGATATTATTAATGTTAATTATGTTAATAAAAAATGACATTGTTGATATTGATTTATACATTCATCAATAATGAGTAAATTGCTAGTATCGACACCATATTGTGCTATCAAATATAGCACATAATGATACCGATATTATCTTAATATTGTATTAATATCAACCTATTCAATAATGAGTATCAAACATGCTTTATATTACCAAATGAATCGATATTAGTATTGATGTTATTAACATGCAAACTAATGTGTATTAACTTGTGTTTGGGATCGATCAAGGCATGTCTCTACGTGGACTGTGTCCACATAGGGACATGTCTCCTCCCATTAGTATATAACTTTGGTCCATATGACTTGGAAAAAATAGAAATCAATAAGTGTCTAACAAGTCCCAACAATAACCATCAATATTTGTAATTATCAATTCAAGCTTATATAGGTGACATACATACATACGTACATACATACATACATATTTATATATATACAGATCTGATCTGTATTACAATCACTTCATAGTAAATAATATATATTATCATTAATATTATTATTATTATAATTATATATATATATATATATTTCATTAATATTAAATAATATACATTTAAGAAAGAATTATAAAGATATTGTGATCAACATATATATAGAAAATTAAAAATACTATAAACCTCTAAATCTGATCAAAACTTTAACATGGTATCACAGCTAGCATAAAGAAAATCTGATCAGATTAATAAAAAAGGCAATCTAACCACCATTACATTTCTCTAAAATTTGTATTAAAGCAAAAATGTTGAATGGTTTTAGATTTGAGGAGCGACTTGAAGAGCTACAAATTTTGTTTCTTGGAAGTTTAGGATAATGATTGCACTAAGAGAACATGAATTGAACACATTTATGGAGAAGGCAATACCTATACCTGATAAAGATGATGAGAAACCTCTATGGACGAAGAACAACAACAAGGCTATGAAGATTTTAGTGGATGCAATGAAGGATCACATAATGCCAAATATCCAAACTAGATACAGCATATCGAATGTTCACAACTCTAGAGGACATGTATGGAATAAAGAATACGAGCAGGGCTTGTGCTCAAAAACAACTTCACATGATGAACAAATGGGAAACCATCATATCTTCATGTGAATAATGGAGTTAAGAGACCAGCTATCTACCATTGGTCACCTAATTATGATGTTAACTCTGTTGGGTGGATATTTTGCAACCAACAGTTTTGGTTAAAATCCAATCGCAAAATAGGTAGAACAGCTACAACATGTGAGACAGAATCTCTCCTACCTTAAAAGGGAAGGCTCCCCCGCCTGCCCCTTCTCACCGTTCCTTGGATCAACTCAAGGTAAGCAAAAAATTGAGATATTTGAAAGGGTATAACCAATATTCTTTCCTCTTAGCTTTCAGGAAAGAATCCACTTACCCACAAAGCAAGTAATGGGCAAAATGAAATCTTGAACTACACCTCTATCTAGAGTTGTAAACAGCGATACTGATAAACTAACACTAACTCAAAGGTTAGCTGAAAGCGTACTAGTTTGGCTCTAAGTTTGGTCTTAATCTATGCTATAAGAATAATCTTTACTATTGAGGCACAAAGACTTCTAAAAGTAAAGGGTTCCAACTATTTTTGTAAAATCAAGAAAGAAATATAAGCTACAGTCAAAGCTTTGGCCCCGATTGCTTCCTAACTCTTTTTATACTCAATTATCAAGAATGCAAAAAACACATGAATCAAAGATAACAAATGCAGATCAGAGTCAAAGCTTCCAACTTGCACAAGTAACAATTGCACTCAATCAAAGTTTAGTTTCAATTGATTCTCTATATTCACTTTTCTTTCAAAATAGCACTACACAATCAAAGTTATGCTTGCACAATTTCTCCAGAGCTCTCTTGCATACAAATAAAAGATGATTTTTACAATGAGGGGGCACTCCTTATATAGGCAAAGCAATTGAGAAAAAAGGTGGCAAAAAAAGTGGGAGCAACTCAACTAACTTTGACCTGGTCTAACTAACAAGAGAAATTATTGGATCACATTTCATTACACAAGTAAGTTGTATTACATGTAATTACACATTTTCATGTAATACATCCTCTTCAATTACAAACATGAAATAAGAAGAAAGATAGAAGAGAAATGAAACAATCCTAGAGATTGTTCTGAAGGGCCTTGTACTTGGCAATGCTATCCCAGATGACCACAGGATTGGGAAATCCTATATTTTGTAGCAGCAAATCCTGTATTTTGTGTCAATGTATTCACCTTGATAACCATGGTGTTGCGTATTTTGATAGCGTCTACCTCTCTTTGATGAATTGTTTGTTGTCATTTGAAAACTTGATGTGATCAGACTTTTCTCACTCAAGTTGTCATGAATTCCCCTTTGTAGATTCGTACATTTTGGAAACTCTGACACTTTGAAGACCTTCTCGATGGTGTCCGAATGTAAACTTGGAACAACTTTCCTACAACACCTTCAACTTCTTCTTTTTTTTAGTACTTGGTGCATTCCCACATGAACTTAGGTTCTCAGACAACCATTTAGAAAATGGAGACCAAATGAATTACCGCTTCTTTGATTTGAAGCATGCTTTCTTTACTGGACGTCTTTGTTCTTTACAGAAATTGTGGTATATCTTGACTTACTACAACATGAAAGTTTCAATGGGATTGAATCCATTTTTGGAAGATATGGATCTGACTCCATGAAAATATTGGCAAAATGGATCTCTGAGTGACAATATATTCAGACTATTGATTTGATACTCATGGAACATATGCAATGAATTGGATGTGATATGGAAAGTACATGTGGAGGGCTAAAATGGGACTTAGGAAGATGGATGACATGTGAAGAAGTATGGGAAAAGGATGGGTTCTTATAAAGATGCCTTGAGGAATGAAGGCTAGACACATGGGAATGAGATGCAAATGATAACTTTTGAATTTAAAAGTGTGACCTTTAGTCAAAAACGGGTTCTCTAGATGTCATTACACATAAAGTGAATTATATGTAAAATGAAAATGCATTTAGGTTCAGAAGATGGAAATGCATGTAAATGGGAATGAAAGATGAGATTGCATGTAAATGCGGATGGAGGGTAAGATTATATGTAATCGCATGTGGAGAATGAGATGCAATGTGTTATGACATATAATGGAAGATATTGAATGAAAAGATGCACTTGCACGAGATGGTGGAAAGTGGAGTAAAATGAAACCTACTCAAATTCTTGGGAAAGAACTTACAATTCCTTTCAAACGAAGAAAAACAAAACAAGCAGCAAACAACCAACCAACAAAAAAAAGCACAAAACAAATATGTCCCTTTCTTAGTTGCCGGATTCGTCCCCTGCTGCCCGGATTCGTCCCTGGGTTCGGTTCAGGTCCGGGCAGGGTCCTTAGTTTTGACTGTGGATTCGTCCGGGTCCTTGCTAAAGCGAACCTAGATGAACCCACAGCGAACCCAAGGCTAAAACAACATTAAAGAGTGTGTTTTTTTAATTGTTTTCTTATGCAACTCTCAAAGGTGTAGACACCTAAAAACTTTTAGAAAATAAAGTATTTTTATTTTCTGAAAAAGTCCTGATGACATCATCATTTATTAATTAATTAATTATTTAATTAATTAATTAATTTTCATGCCATTAAATCCCTTTATCTTAATTAAAAATATTTAATTAAGGAATCCCTCCCAAAAATGTTTAAATCTTATTTAAACATTATTTCCTTATTTATTAATTATTTAATTAATAAATTGACAAAAATCCTAAAATAAATAAAAAATTTATTTTTTGCCCAAAAACTTGGCCAATTTCCTTATGACCAATAACCTCTTCCAAAATCTTCTAATCCTTCTTTAATTTTGATTAAAGGCTAATCCCATCATTTCCTACCCCTAATCCCAACTCAAAATATTTAATTAAGATTAAATATTAATCCTCATGTTTATTAAAAAAGTTTTAATAAATATCTCCTCAACCCAAACCCTTGAAATAAATAAAACTTTATTTATTTCCTAAAAATCTAATTTATCCTCATCCTAAGAAGTTCTAGACTCTTCTAGAAAGTCTTCATCCTCATCCTAGGAAATTCTAGACTATTCTAGAAAGTTTTTATCCTCATCCAAAGTCTAGACTCTTCTAGAAGATGTCTTTAAACCTAATCCTAATCCCCTCCTAACCTTGTCACATTCCCTAAACATGGGTTAAAACTTACTAACCCAAGCCAAAGTTAACAAATATCTCCTCCTTCACCCACCCTCATTAAATGCCATCCACTTGCCTATCCCTAAGCTAATCCTAAACCATCCTAATCCATCCTCTAATCATTTGCACAAGCCTAAGCAAGCTTAAAACCTTCCTAATCAAGTCCAAGTCGAATTTGCTCTCATCACCCTCAAAATATCTCAACCATAAAACTTTATGAAGTCCACTAGGTCATAAATGACTCTTACAAACCCTTTTATTGCTCTTACAAGTCATTATGAGGGTCTTTATGAAGATTTTATCCCTTGAGCCTCTTTTGTTGACTCATCCTTCCCCTTTCCTCCATCCTCTCACCATGTGACATGTGTCACTCTTTGATTGGCTATAAGGAAGCACAATCCATGTGCTCTCCTCTCATGCAATCTGAGCCCTCCATGAGCTTTTTTCCATCCTTGCATCTTAACCCTCAATCTCTCAAGCCTCTTGCCTATAAATTGGATCCTTACCCTTTGCAAAATAACACAATCCATGAAGTAAAGTTATAATGCTATTTTGAGAGCCAAATCCATACTAAAGCCATCTATCCACACCAAAAATCCACAATCATCCATTGAAGCCTTTGGAAGCATATTGAGCATACATCCTATCCATTTAGATAAAGCTACTCAACAAGAGAGCTTCTTATTGAGAGAGTCCATTAATGGCTCATATTCTCAATTGAGAGCTCATCTTAGTCTATCTTGAAGTTTATGAATTTTGTTTAGTTTGTAGAAGCTTTATTTAAATTTGGTTTCTATTAGCATACTAACATTGCTCATACACATTTTGGCACGCCCGGTGGGACCCCGCATGGGTCATCTTCATTAGCTTTTTTAGTCAAGTTTTGTATGTTATTTGCTGATTTTGGCTAATTTTTCTTGTTTTTGTGATTGGTAGGATTGTATAAATTGGTTTTGTAGGTCCATATGAGCATGAAGAAGACAAAGGAACTCATAATCTATCTCATAGTGTTTGCAGATTTTTCAAGCTTATAGGTGGACAAAGAACTTGAAATTCTTCTTCCTCTTCTTGTCTATATTCTTCTTATTCCATCTACTTCTTCTTCTTCTTGTGGGAGATCTTGGCTATTTTTTTTTAAGGAAGCAAAATCATACACACTTCTTTTTAGTGCTTAAAATGAACCCCCAAATCATACTTAAATCCATTGAAAAATTTAAAATTTGCAAGAAAGAAAAAATCTTTTAACAAGTGAAACTAAACCAATCTAATCATTTGCATCCTTGCAACATCAAGGTTTTAGATGCATTCATGCAAAATTAGGAACACTTCATTTTTGGGAATTTAAAAAGAACTTCAAGTTTCTATTTCAAAAGGTCCAAATCAACACTAAGTGCACACTAAAGTTCTTTTAAAAAATCTCATGAAAAATAAGAGTCCTAAATGGTTGCCAAAAAATTGTCCTAAAAGCTTTGTTATTTGTTCCAAACAAATGTCTTATTGCAAAATCTTGAATGTTTCTTAGGATTTTCATGCATCAAAACAATCTAGGAATATCATTTTTGGGCTTAAAATATGAAAATTAGAACACAAAATCTTGAATGAAAACCAAAGTCCTAAGAGTCATTTTCACTTTTGAGTCCAAAACAATCTTGAATGATCTAAGGTTAAAACAAAGCACTTCAAAGTTCTTAAAACAACACACAAAATCTCAATCTTGAATGCTCAAAAGAAAACACTTGAATGTTTAACCACTTTTCTTTGAATGCATGTTGCTAAAATCACTCTTGAATGCCATGGATTAAAATCAAATTTTCCTTGAATGCATGATTAAAACAACAAATCCAATCTTGAATTCTAAGGATCAATTAACCATTGCAATATCAAACACTTCATTTGGAGCTTCTAAAAATTGAACAAAACAAATCTCTTTTCCACATGCAATCTAGGTAAAGTTTGATTTTTGGACATTTAAGAAACCTTGTTAAGTTAAAATACAAATTTGCAAAAATCAATTTGAGTAGTTCCTTTGACTCACCTCTTTTCTAATCACCCATCAAATATTAACCATTGGTTGCAATCTCAGCGCCATTTATGGGGATGGGTCTACTTGAAAAAGGTGTTAAATGTTCCACAATCTAACTCACTCACTTGGTCTTTGAATGTTTGCTTTAACTTTATCAAAATTCTTAAATGATCAAAACTCTAGATTAAATCGATCACACTTCAAGTTTGAGCACTAAAATTGAACAACAACTGACGTGGAGAGCCTCCGGGCGCACGCTTGAAATCGAATCTCACACACTTTTGTTTTGGGCTTAAAACAAACTCACACTCAATCTTGAATGCCTTAAAGAAAATTAATCGATACTTGACGTGGAGGGCCTCTGGGCGCGCGAGTTTGCTTTTGTTGACCCTAACTCTTCTTATTGTTTGCATTCTTCGATCGATTTACTTTTGTTGGCGCTTCAAGTTGGAATTGAACATTGTCTCTTAAACATGAGTGCTTGCAAAGTCTAGATTAGCACACATAAGAGTCAGTTGGTAAAAGAACAAGCGTGTTTTTTAGCCCAAGGTCATCCAAGTCTTCTCTCCCCTTGTCGTCTTTCGAGGCCATCTTGGGTGCATAAGATTAGGATCCAAAACCTTGTTTCTTTTTAGGAGGCCTGCTTGGGGATTTCATCACCCCTTGGACGACCTCAACTCCAGCGTTCTGGCGGAGTATAAGAATTGGGAGGTGAATCGAAAGACACCTCTCTTGGGATCAAGATTTTGTCACTCGGGCTAAGCCTCAAGGAACTTTATACCCTTGAGAAGTGAAAGAGGAGAAGTGGGTTACCGCTCCTCTCGGCTGTGTGACATCTTTTTGGTCTCATCTACGAATTTGGGCCTCACGTACCTTGGGTATATCGAGGACTCCTTAGCTATACCAACTGTCAACCTTGTAGACAACCATCTAGGATGTTAATGTGTTTGAGGTGACTGATCGAAACATTTGTAGAACATACACACTCCTTGGCGCAAGTATCACTTTCTGAGAATCAAAAACTTCTATCTGGTTGTTTCTATCTATTGCTTGATCTTTTATTTATTGAATGAATGTTTGCCAAACTTGGTCAATCCTAGCTTAGGGCATACTTAGCGTAGTCACTGCCCATTCCAGAAGTTGAACGAGTTGAAGCAAAACAACCAAGATCTCTCAAAGCCAAGCAGATTCAGAAATTGATGTCAGAGCAACCCAAACCCAAACAGAAGTTCCACAAAGTTAAACTCAAACCATCTCTAGAATACCAAGAACTTTCAGCCAAGAGAAAAGAAATAACACCAAGCCCACGAATTGCCAAACTCCACAAAGCAGAGGACAAAGCTACCGACGAAGCACTTCAAGAGGCCTGGTTAGAGCGCACCATCAAATTTAGCCAACATCCAGGAGTTAATCCTGCTTATGCCTTACCAACTAGGCATGATTTCTATGATTAGACACCTTTGTTTCTCCACATCTTCTTGGATTAGCTTCACTTTAGAGTCATCTTTGTAGAAAAGTCAGCCATCTTAGGTTATCCCCTTAAGCATTATTAGCTCATCCATCTCATTTAGAATCAAACCATCTAGCCAGCAATCAAAACCTCACATCCAAGCCTTCAAAATTGTTGTCACTTTTGCCAAAAGTTTGCCACTCCTAAAATCTTCCAAATCCATCAATCTCACCAAGGTTATCCCTTTGACAGAGCTTTGTCTAGGGTAATCCATCTTTGTCACTTGTTATCCCTCATCACCTTGAGCTAAAGGTTGGGATCCACAAGTGGTCAATCTCGTGTTCTTCCTAAAGGATCATCAGTCTATCCTTAAGTTGACACAATCACCACCAAGCTTGCACATAGGAAAGCAGACCTTTCGTGCCTTGGCAACATATCTTTGAAGTTAGAATCTCCAACCCAATCCTCCTTAGGTTTTGTCATATAGCTTTGCCTTAACCTAGGAAATCATTTGCATAGAGAAGCCTTCCCCCTTTTGCATCCATCAGCATTATTGCATCTCATCCCTAGGAGCATTTTTCATGCCACCCGTCACTCGCTTAGCCAAGAAGAAAGAAACAATGGAGCCCTATCATTTGGATCAAACAACCTCACCCCCCTTGAGCACTCAGCCATCCTTCAACCCAGAGAAATCTATGCCATCATGTACTGACATTGAAGCTTTCATAAACCAACCAGGAAATGCAGTATTGGTAAATGCCATTATAGACAAGAACAAAGAGACAATCATGGCTAATTTTCGAAGGGAAAATGTAAGAACCTTTGACTTTGGAAGACCCCCTCCATTATCAGATCCATCTCACCCATTGTTTGGGCAGCTACCACCACCCATAGGCTCTTATGATCCAAATTATCCTCAATATATGCCAAAAGAAGAGCCTCCAGCCAATCCATATGATCCAACAGACCCAAACATACCATCATCCACCCAAGTTGAAATCTCCATGCCGCAAACCAACCCATCCACCACCACTCCATCTTTGGTTCATACCTCTCCGCTCCAAACCCCCTTTACCCAAAACAGCTCACCGTTCACCCCCTTCACTATTGCTACTGCTGCTCCCCAACCCAGCCTTCCAAATCCACCCATCTCCCAAATCAGTGCTAGCATCTTTGGCCAACCTCAGCAATATACAACAGGGATGCCACCCATGGGGCCAAGTAATCAACCTTTCATCACCCCCAGCTTGTTCACCACAGCCCAAAGCACAATCCCATCATTTCCATTAGGTCTTGGGAGCTCAATATCATTAGCCACAAATCTACAAGCTACTACCCTCACTCCACAAAGCTATCAAATCCCACAAGCTACTACCAATTTTCTACCAAACTCCCAAGTGACCCCAGCCCCTGCCACCACTCTACCAAGCTTCCAAATCCAACCACAATGCTATCAAACCCCATCAGTTCCATTCCCAAGCTTTCAATTCCCACCACCTCCACCACCAACTAATCCATTACCTCCAATTACCAACTACTTTTCAATGCCACTTCTAGGAGGTAATCCACCACCCCAGCCAACCACCAATTATTTGCAGATACCATCCCAAATGGGGGCACAACCCACATATATTGGTCAAACCCCACAAGCCCCACGATCCTTTCCCCAAGCCTCACAACCATCTTATACCTTACCTCCACAAAGCAATCCATTTATCCCACAACCAGCTTATGCTCCTCAATCCCAACCTCAAATCCCATATCAACAGCAAGCCTCGCAGCACATGCAACAATATACGCCACCTCCCCCTCAGCAACCTGTCATCCACCATGCAGCTGCCCAAACAATGTACAATCCCTATCAGCAAATCCCTCACAGCCATCCATATTCAGTGGCCCCATCCAGCACATACCTACCTCAAGGAACTCCTACATTGGGGGCACCCCAGCCATCACCTATCAATTTAGAATGGGAGCAAATGAAGATAGCTCTGAAAGCCATCCAAGAAGGGAATGATCCGAAGACATTCAAGTTTGAGAATGTGTGTCCTTACCCATTTGACAGAGCCATTACCATGACACCATTTCCCAAACACTTTGAGGTACCCAAATTTGACAAATTCAGAGGAAAAGGAGACCCTGTCACACATATCAAAGAATTTTACATGCACTGCCAGGATGTAGCATACAATGATGTCTTCCTCTTGCGCCTTTTTCCCAAAAGCTTGGCTGGACCAGCTCTTGAATGGTTTTATAGAATCCCCTATGGCACAATTAAAAACTTTGCTGAATTATCTGAGGCATTTGTAGCCCAATATGCCCATCTTGTTGAAACAGAGCTATCAATAGTTGATCTTGTCCACACCAAGCAAAAAGGTGGAGAAAGCCTTGCCGAATACCTGCAAAGATGGCAAACCCTTACTACCCGCATATCCTGCACCTTGCCAGAACGCCATGTGGTGAAAATGTTTATTGATAATGCCCATCCTAGCTTGGCTCACCACATGACCATGAACTGTTTGCAAACCTACAAAGATATCAAAGAGAAAGGAATGATCCTTGAGCAAGGACTCATTAAAGATGGTGTGGTCAAGCTTTACAAGGAAGCCAACCAAAATCAATCACATGCCAATGACAAGTCTAGGTATTGGAACAAAAACAAGCACGTTGCAACAGATGGCGTCACTGACACCAGACATGTGAATATTGTTGGCCCTTCTCACAACCAGTCCAACCCACCATATCAACCAAAAAATCAACAAGCTATCAACTACCAACAACAGAATAACCAAAGCTATCAAAACCACAATCCAAGACCCAACTTCCAAGGGTCTAGCAATCAAGCTAATGCCATCAATGTAGCTGCAAGACAAAAGCCTAGATTCCAACCTACACCTAGAAACTATACACCCCTTGGTGAACCATTGGATGTCATTTTTGAGAAATTAGTCAAAGAAAACCTCATCAAATTTCCTCCTACCCAGCAAATTGACCCAAGCCAATCCAAAGCTGCATGGTACAAAGATAATGAGTACTGCAAATTTCATAGGGTAAAAGGTCACACTACCCTCAGATGCATGAAACTAAAAGACTATGTGCAGGACCTCATTGATCGGAAGGAAATCACTGTTGGTGCCCAAACCTCTCCCAATGCAGACTTACAGATCTATCAAAATTCTTTTCCTCCACACCACAACCAAAATCCTGGAAAAGCACCTATCCAAACCAACAACAACAACACCAACAACCGTCAGCCAAACCAACAGCATGGGAAGAACAATGACCACACTTCATCCTATATAGACTATGGTAGCCTTATAGGTTGTATATCCGAGAAAGAGCCTTCCGTCAATGTTATCAATATCCAAGGACCAAACAATGAGTGTGCAGTCACCACTCGAAGAGCGCAATTTAACATCGCAGGCCCACCTGTTACACCAACACCATCAGCTCCATCAAAAAGCCAGTACAATATCTTGGAACACCTTGGGAACATGCCAGCCCAAATCTCCATTTTAAACCTTCTTCGCACTAGTCCTGTGTACAAGAACATCCTTGACAGTGCTCTCATAGAATCTCGTGTCCCTTCTGATATCAATGCTACTGATTTTCGTAATCTTGTTGGACACCTCTCATCCTCATGTGCCCTATCGTTCAAACCCACCGACATACCCGTGGTCGAGCCAGATCACACCCTTCTGCTTCGCATAGCCATCATGGTATCCAACTTTGCTGTAAAAAGAGTAATGATAGATAATGGATCAGCCTTGAATATTTGCACCCTAAAATTCATAAAACAAGCTGGGTATACTGAGGCAGATATCATCAGTGAGGTTATCACCATCAAAGCTTATGACAACTTGGAAAGAACCACAGAAGGATCTATTTTGCTGCCAATCAAGGTTGGGCCAGTCATCCAAGAGACACTCTGCCATGTTATTGATCTAAACCTACCATTTAACATCCTCCTCGGTCGCCCATGGATTCATGCCATGAAAGCCGTTCCATCCACTTACCATCAGTGCATCAAATTTCCGCATCAAGGCACTGAGGTAACCATCCATGCCGATTCAGAACCCTTTGCTTACTGCAATGCGGTTGAAGCTTCATATACAAACCATTGCCCTAGAATTGATATCGGCACATCCATCGCCAGCTCATCCCACACTTATAATGACCCAAAAACCATCCTCGCCTCTACCCTGTCTACCGTGAAGATCAATAACAAAGGTTGTGGAGTATAGTCTGTCAGATGCATTTGCTGTCAGGGCACTCCCACTTGATCCACACGCCCATGGACGACCGACATATCACAAATCTAAGGAGGTTCCACCTCCTCGATACAAACAGTTTGGCCCAACAACTTTTGTATCCTCAAAAATCCCTATTCATGAGGAGCTCACTCCAGATATCAACAAATGGTTACATAAGGATGCACCTCAAAGAAATCAAGCACGCCTTGATCACTTCAGCCAAAAGTATCCCCAAGAACATAAGCTCATCACTGACAAATGGAACTATCAAGGTGGTGGTCTAGGACCAGAAGAAAGAGGCATGCAGTGCCCCATCAACGCACACAAGTGGGAATCGAAGTCAGGTCTTGGCTTTGGCATACCCACAACTGGGGGCACCAATGAGAACGGTCACGCTTTTTCGAACATTCACCGCAACCTTGTCGAAATCGAAGACATTCCTGAGGAAGTTGAAAAGAGAGCCTACGACAATATCCTAGACCAAATCTCCCTCGGAGACTCTGTTCTCCAAGAACTATCCATCCACCTCATTGACCTACCACTCACCCATCCACAACTCATAGATTGGGACCAACCAAGTGTCATACACATCGATGAGTTCACATAAGAGGAGGCACTTCTAAGATTCATGGGAGCTGAAACTCCTCACAAGAAAACAAAGCCAGATTCTGCCTATATCTACAAGCTAGATCCCAAGGGGTATTTTGGAGAAAATCCCCAACCCAGTTCCGATACACCCAAAATTGGAACTAAGGTGAATCTGAGACTAGCTAAGGCAACAAAGAGAACCCCTCAGCAAGAAAATCTAGAGCCACAAGAAGAACATGAGGATTTAGCATTGCCTCCTCAAGATAATCGACCAGAGGTGTCTTCTATTCTAATTGAGGATACTCGAGAAGTCAACATTGGTTCTTCAAAGATCCCCAGACTTGTTCACATTGCTGCATCCCTATCACAAGACCAAGCTGACCTCCTCTTTAAGGTCTTAAGAGAGAACATTGGCCGATTTGCATGGTCATATCAGGACATGCCAAGACTTGATCCAAAGCTTGTAGTTCATCATCTTGCAGTTGATCCAAAGATCAAGCCCGTCAGACAAAAGCTTAGAAAAATGCACCCCAAGGTGGCATTATTGGTCAAAGCTGAATTAGAAAGAATGTTAGCTGCTAAGGTTATCCGACCTATCGACTACTCAGAGTGGATCTCCAACATGGTCCCTGTCACTAAACCTTCCGGTGACATCAGAATCTGCACTGATTTTAGAGATCTTAACAAAGATTGTCCAAAAGATGATTTTCCCTTGCCCAACATAGATATGATTGTAGATCTTACAGCTGGACATGAAATTTTGTCCCTCATGGATGGATTTTCTGGGTATAATCAAATCAAGATTGCAGAAGAGGATCAGCATAAGACAGCATTCACTACCCCTTGGGGAACCTTTTGCTACAACATGATGCCTTTTGGCCTAAAGAATGCTGGGGCTACCTATCAAAGAGCTATGACAGCCATTTTTCATGATCTCATCCATAGCATTTTGGAGGATTATGTGGATGATATCTTGGTCAAGTCTCATACCTTCATGGATCATCTTGCTGACCTGGAGAAAGTCTTTGATAGGTTAGCCAAATATCATCTCATGCTGAATCCCAAGAAATGTGTCTTTGGGGTCACATCTGGCAAGCTTCTAGGTTTCATAGTTTCTAAACGAGGTATAGAGATCGACCCCAAGAAGGTCAAGGCTATCTTAGACATGCCTCCTCCCCAGACATTGCGACAGCTTCGCTCTCTTCAAGGAAAGCTCCAATCTGTTCGGCGCTTCATCTCCCAGCTTGCAGATAAGTGTACACCATTTTCACATTTATTGAAGAAGGATGAGAACTTCAAGTGGGATCCTTTATGTCAGCGCAGCTTCGACCATCTCAAGCAGTATCTCATCAATCCCCCTATCTTGGTTCCACCAGTTCCTGGTCGTCCCCTGATTTTGTACATATCAGCAACACCTATTGCTCTAGGGGCACTTCTAGCACAGCTTGATGACTACAACAGAGAAAGAGCCATCTACTACATCAGTAGAACCCTAGTTGGTTATGAACTCAATTACACTCCTATGGAAAAAGCTTGTTTGGCAGTTGTTTTCTCAACTCAAAAGCTTCGCCATTACATGCTAAGTCATACCATCCAACTAGTCTCCAAGATTGACCCTCTCAAGTATATGCTCTCTAGAACAGCACTTACAGGCCGTTTGACCAAATGGGTTATGCTCCTTAGTGAATTTGACATCCAGTATGTGGATAGAAAGGCAATCAAAGGGCAAGCTATAGCAGATCACCTAGCTGATGCACCTCTAATAGATGCTTATCCATTGATCACAGAATTTCCAGATGAGCATATCTGTCTAATTGAAGAACAACCCCCATGGAAACTTTATTTTGATGGCTCATACACATCTCATGGATCAGGGGCAGGAATATTGTTGGTCACACCTCAAGGAGATTACATTCCAAAAGCCTTCAAGCTACAATTCCCTAGCACCAACAATATAGCTGAATATGAGGCCCTCATAGCAGGATTAAAGATAGCTGCAAAATGGAACATTGTTGAGCTACAAATCTTTGGCGATTCTCAGCTCATCATCAAGCAAGCCCTAAATGAATATCGAACCAAAGATGAAAAGCTATTACCCTACAAAGAGCTAGTTGATCAGCTAACCCAACATTTTACAAAGCTTCAGTTTACACAAGTGCCTCGAATACAGAACAAAGCAGCAGATGCTATGGCTACTATAGGCTCGCTCTTGGAAATTCCCCAAGCAGCTACACAGTATGAGTTTTTAGTGGAGCAGCTCCTCACACCCGCCTATGCGAATGAGGATTCAAACCGTGTTTGTATCTTGGTTGGTCCCCAATCCCCTTGGTACCATGAGATTCACGCTTACCTTAACGATGGTATCATATCCCCTCACCTCACACGTACCCAACGCCAAAACCTCATCCGAAAATCATCCCGCTATGTTATCATAGCCAATACCCTATATCGTCGGGGTTATCATGATACTCTCTCTCGATGTTTAGACCAAAATGAGGCCGCGATGGTGTTAAAGGAAGTACACTCTGGACTTTGCGGTGCCCACAAAAGTGGTATTGTCCTAGCGCGACAAATCCTTAAAGAAGGCTACTATTGGCCTACCATTGAAGAAGATTCCTGTGACTTTGTCAGAAAGTGTCTCCCATGTCAGCAGCATGCAAATCTTGTGCACGCTCCAGCACAGGATCTACAGCCTATTGCACCACCTTGGCCTTTTGCTTGTTGGGGCCTTGATCTAGTTGGAACTATCACACCCCTCTCATCTGATGGACATAAATGGATAATAACAGCTACAGACTATTTCACTAAATGGGTGGAAGCAGTCCCCCTAGTCTCAGCTACAGGAGTTCAGGTCTCCAAGTTCATCTTATACCACATTGTTTGCCGCTTCGGCATCCCATCCACCATCTTCACCGACCACGGAGGTAACTTTGAAAATCTCAACATGGAAGAATTATGCACTTCCCTCCGCATCCATCACCGCTTTTCTAGCCCATATTTCCCACAAGGTAACGGCCAGGCAGAGGCAACTAACAAAACCCTCCTCAAAATTCTAAAGAAAGTTGTCAATGATTCCGGCCGTGATTGGCACCTACAAATAAATCCAGCCTTATGGGCCTATCGAACTTCCTTTCGTACATCCACAGGCACAACTCCATACTCCCTAGTCTATGGTGCCGAAGCGGTACTACCTATAGAGGTTGAACTTCCCTCCTTGCGCATATCTTTGCAAGGGCAAATATCAGATGAAGAATATAGAGTAGCTCGACTCACCCAGCTAGATCTCTTAGACGAGAAGCGGCAACAAGCCTATGATCATCTCACAGTCTATCAAACTCGTCTCAAAAGAAATTTCAACAAGAAGGTGCTTTCACGAAACTTTCAGCCAGGTGACATGGTCCTCAAAGAAAACATGAAAGTCCAAGTAGATCGAGAAAAGAAAGGCAAGTTTGAACCTACATGGCTTGGTCCTTATGTTGTCACTGCTTCCTTTGGCTCTGGAGCTTATCAACTATCTACACCAGAAGGAGAACTCTTGAATGATCCTACTAACATCATTCATCTCAAGAAGTTCTATGCTTGAAGATCCTTGGTATACCAGGCTTTTGAAAAATACAAAAGAAAAAAATAGTAAAGAGAAATAAGCGTCCAATGGTGAAAACTTGGCAATTCAAGCACCTTGGATAGGTACCTTGGTGAAAACCTGGTAATTCAGGCGCCTTGTGTACTAAAGACTAATCCATTATCTATCACTATCCTATCCCTCATCCATTTACCCACCATCCCATAAGACACACTTGCTTGTTCCCTTGGTGTTCCAACCAAATATCCAAAATCTCATGAAGCTTGTAAATACCTCCTGTACAGCTTGTAAATCTTGTACCAAAGCTTGTATTATACCTTGTAAATCTTGTACCATACCTTGTCTATCCGAATCTTGTCCAAGGTTTGTACCATATTCCAGCCTATAAATAATCTTGTATCCTAGCTTGTATACTATCACGTGCACACACAAAACCCCATTTTCACTTAAGCTTTTCGCAAACCATCTACCTATCCACCTATCACCAATTATAGACATCCCATCCTTCACAAACATTTCCATCTCACAAAAACCAAAACATGAAAAGACTTGTACATTTGTAACATATCTTGGTCCATCAACTTGAACATCCTCTTTAGCTTAGTACCATTGTATCTATCCAGCGTTCGTGTCAGTTCATCCTTGATCAGCATCTTGCACCCATCACACATCTTGGTTAGCTATTCCAACGCATCCTTTAGCTAGATTTCCTATCACCAAAGTGTTATCTTTCTTAGTTCAGCTTGCCAGACGCATCACTCATCCAAATCCACCAGCTTCGGTGCTCTCCGATAGGTCCTTGCAGGATATAGCTTTCGTCATGTCTGATCTTGGTCCGTTAGTACCTTGTCCTACCCATCTCGTTGGCAAACGGCTCTCTTTTGGATTTTCACTTTCTTTTGATTTGGGATCTTCCCTTTTGGGTCTTGAAGTATCTTTTCCAAGCAATCTCCTTGTTCCCTCCTCAAGGTTGCCACGATCTTCCATATCATGGTATGCTGCGAATGGGGCAATTAAAGCGTAAGGTCTTGATCAAGTCTTTCGTTTGTTTTTCTTTTCTGCTTGTGGGTTCTCCAGTGTCGTTTCCACGCTGCTTCCTCTAGGATTCATGTGTGATGCTGGGGCAATCCTTGTGTGTTTGTTTTGGGTTAGTTTGTCAGTCCTCTGGACGGTTGGTGAAAAGGCCTTGATGTTCTTGGTAACCTTGGCAATTAACCAATAGTCCTATAACAAATCTAGTGCTCAACTACATGGTGGTACTTCTCTTTGAAGTATCCCCCCGCTCAAAAAGCTTCAATGGTTTTCCTTCATCTCCATTATCCCCCATCCATATCTAGCATCCGTCTCTCCTACCCCAGCTGATGCATCAGTATCTCTTTGAATCACTCATCACTCTTAGCTTTAGGGATCCACAATCCTAGTCTTAGGGATCCACCAATCCAAATCAACCCACCAAACCTCATCTTTCGAGATCCACAATCCTAGTCCTAGGGATCTCTGAAACCCATCTTCCGCCAATCTAACTCTTTGAAATCCTGTTGCATCAGCTTTATAATCCCCTCATCCATATCCCTATCCTGGATTCCTTTCTATAGCGCTCTGCTCCTTCATCCTCCACCTTCCCTAAGGTCTTAAGCTTGCTTCCTCTTATGCATCTGATTCTCCTTTATCATTCTCCCATAGTGAGAGTTTGAGCTAATTCAGCCCCTTCTCTTTGCCAATCTGAGTCTCCTTGCTCATCTCGGATTCTTGTACTTTTCAAGAAGCCATCGAGCCTCGCTTTCTCTCCTCGCTACCTTCTTGAGGGGGCATCTCACAGTCCATTCTCTCCTCTTCTGCTCTAGCCTTGGGCATCTTATTTTCTTATCTTTGATGCCATGCCACTTGCGGCATCAAATCAAAGAGGGGCAAAATGTAGACACCTAAAAACCTTTAAAAAATAAAGTATTTTTATTTTTTGAAAAAATCCCTGATGACATCATCATTTATTAATTAATTAATTATTTAATTAATTAATTAATTTTCATGCCATTAAATCCCTTTATCTTAATTAAAAATATTTAATTAAGGAATCCCTCCCAAAAATGTTTAAATCTTATTTAAACATTATTTCCTTATTTATTAATTATTTAATTAATAAATTGACAAAAATCCTAAAATAAATAAAAAATTTATTTTTTGCCCAAAAACTTGGCCAATTTCCTTATGTCCAATAACCTCTTCCAAAATCTTCTAATCCTTCTTTAATTTTGATTAAAGGCTAATCCCATCATTTCCTACCCCTAATCCCAACTCAAAATATTTAATTAAGATTAAATATTAATCCTCATGTTTATTAAAAAAGTTTTAATAAATATCTCCTCAACCCAAACCCTTGAAATAAATAAAACTTTATTTATTTCCTAAAAATCTAATTTATCCTCATCCTAAGAAGTTCTAGACTCTTCTAGAAAGTCTTCATCCTCATCCTAGGAAATTCTAGACTATTCTAGAAAGTCTTTATCCTCATCCAAAGTCTAGACTCTTCTAGAAGATGTCTTTAAACCTAATCCTAATCCCCTCCTAACCTTGTCACATTCCCTAAACATGGGTTAAAACTTACTAACCCAAGCCAAAGTTAACAAATATCTCCTCCTTCACCCACCCTCATTAAATGCCATCCACTTGCCTATCCCTAAGCTAATCCTAAACCATCCTAATCCATCCTCTAATCATTTGCACAAGCCTAAGCAAGCTTAAAACCTTCCTAATCAAGTCCAAGTCGAATTTGCTCTCATCACCCTCAAAATATCTCAACCATAAAACTTTATGAAGTCCACTAGGTCATAAATGACTCTTACAAACCCTTTTATTGCTCTTACAAGTCATTATGAGGGTCTTTATGAAGATTTTATCCCTTGAGCCTTTTTTGTTGACTCATCCTTCCCCTTTCCTCCATCCTCTCACCATGTGACATGTGTCACTCTTTGATTGGCTATAAGGAAGCACAATCCATGTGCTCTCCTCTCATGCAATCTGAGCCCTCCATGAGCTTTTTTCCATCCTTGCATCTTAACCCTCAATCTCTCAAGCCTCTTGCCTATAAATTGGATCCTTACCCTTTGCAAAATAACACAATCCATGAAGTAAAGTTATAATGCTATTTTGAGAGCCAAATCCATACTAAAGCCATCTATCCACACCAAAAATCCACAATCATCCATTGAAGCCTTTGGAAGCATATTGAGCATACATCCTATCCATTTAGATAAAGCTACTCAACAAGAGAGCTTCTTATTGAGAGAGTCCATTAATGGCTCATATTCTCAATTGAGAGCTCATCTTAGTCTATCTTGAAGTTTATGAATTTTGTTTAGTTTGTAGAAGCTTTATTTAAATTTGGTTTCTATTAGCATACTAACATTGCTCATACACAAAAGGAACTTAATAAAAAACATTTCACTCATCTAATCCCTTATGTCAAGGAGGAGGACGATGATATAGCAGCATATGGGACTAGTGGAACCAGTTTGGGTTCCAATGATGAAGATCTAGATATAGTTGCAGTTGGGGATGAAGCCATTGATCCCTCATTTTGTGATGATCCATTTAACCCTTGAAGGGCATTTGATACTATGATTATTGATAAACTACTAAAAACTTGTCATCTATCATCATGTTTCAATCTTTATTACTTGATGAACTAGTCTTTCTTTTGCAATTTAGTAATTCAATGTATTATTTGATGAACTAGTCTATGTTTTGCAATTTAGTAATTCAATGTATAATTTTCTTTACAATCATGAAGATAGATTAATGAGCGAGTATTTAATGCTTTTTGATTCAAGTAAAAACAAGTTTTGAAGGGACCCGAAACCCTTTGGCATTTGGCATTGATAAATGATCAAGCAACAATTGTTCATATTGTAAAATGATTTTGTTTTGCAACTATGCATGTTTCTCTTGTGTGTGTGTTTATATATATATACTCACGAACCCACCCACGAACTCAAATGGGGAAATAAAAAATTGCCCGAACCCACGAACCGAACCCCGAACCCGAACCCGTCCCCGAACCCGAATCGGCAACTTAGGTCCCTTTGGTTCTAGACTCAAACATGTCAAGAAGCAAGCTACTTTCAAGTGCAATTTCGAATTTGGAATTTGAGAAAAATCCAATAGTACGAAAATGAGAATTTTCATCATATTTAAAAGAAAAATGTACTTTTCATGGCATCTATCAACAAGTGTACAACATCAAGCTAAAGCATACATCAAAAAAGCAAGATAAGCATGAATTAATAAGCAAAGTGGAAAATGTCCACTTACTTGAAGATCAATGAGCCAAAAATGGAGGAGAAAGAAGCTCCAACTTTGAAAAATTCTCAAGACAAACTTTGATCTCTTCAACTTGTTGGCTAAATATTTTGTAAGCCATTGTGACCACAGCTTACAAAATGAGATTTTTAGGCAACAATGTAATAAGATAAACCTCTCCTCTTAGCAATAGGGGAGGCTCCCTTCTTACCATAGGTGGCTATAACAAAGACCTAACTAGAATTAACAACAAGGTGGTTCACTAAATCAATTCCTCTTTCTTTAGGAATGATTTTATATTACCAACTACTACTTGCAATTAAACAAAAGGAATTGATTGCTAGGGTAATACCAGTGACTTAAGTGTTGATGTAAGAACAACCTTAAGACAGCAGTTACATCTTGACTTGGGTGATTGATAGCAAGAACTCAAAGTCTCCTATGAACAATCTTCTTGAAATAAAAAAGTGTAACTAACAAAGCTCAAATTCTTCGTTCAACTACCCATGTAAGAAATAATATACTAAGAAGTTAAGCTCAAAGTCTGAAATTCTTAGCACTTGCAGCCACTATTTAAATAAATCAATCTCATTAATGAAAGCTCAAAGTCTTTCAAAAACAACACCAAAATTTACAAATGCTTTCAAAGAGAGAAGTAACAAAGATGAATGAATCAATGTAACATATGAAACAAAGATCAATTCCAAGTATCTCAACACAAAGTTTGGGAAAAAACTTGTTTCTTTATTCACTTCAGAAATTTGCAACAAGAAATACAAAGCCTTCTAGTCACAAGCTCAGCCTTCTCCTCTATAGCAAAAGACGATTATTTACAATGAACTCTCTCCTTTATACAAGAAAAAAGAAGAGAGAAAGGTGGAGGGAAAAGTGGAACAACTTTAACCACTCATCCTTATCCTATCAACTACCTTGACTTTATTCAAAATTGCATGCCTAATGCGATTGCAATTAGACTACATGAGCTACTTGCACAGGTACATGTTATCATGTACTTACAACAAATTTATAAAAAGCATATAAAAATGTAAATTGGAATTTTCACATGGTATCAACCAATTCTCCAAATTCATGTAGGGATTCCCGTAGAATCGTAGCATCTGGTTCACCAGTGTGTTGCAAAATCATGATGACCTTTCAAAGTGTGCTTGCTGCCCTAGATGTTTCCTTGCTTGAATTTTCCACTTGATTATGCAAACTCTTCAGTGAAAACTTCCAATTTGCAAGCATATCAAGCACATGTATCTTGAAATTATCTTATTTAAGTTGTAGGTTATAAATCTTTGCAAACTCGGTGAGAAATTCTTGTTGATTCCTTATTTTGTTGTCTTCATCAATAACTTCACATGGCAATTCTTTCAAAGCTCCTTTAATTTTATCTTCCTAAGTAGACATTATGAGTATGCCTTTACTTCTTCAATGAGCTTTTCTAGAATTTGTTTCTTGTTTTCCATAACATGCATGAAGTCATGACACATTGCAACAGATGTTATAACATTATACTCACACAAGAAGTCTAATTCAACTTCCATCATGTTGCTCCAAGCACCAAAATCACCATCTATCAATTCAAATTGATGATTAAGTGATTTCAACATGTCATTGAGTTTAGCAAAGATTTCACCTTCTTTCTTTAATTCTTGGTACGCTTCAAGAAACACTCGGATTCCCTCTTTTTCAATATTTATGTCCCATTCATCAACAGTATATGCCTTATGCTTCTCCCTCTCTATGCATTCAACTAAAACAGATTCATTAGCAACAAATGGCCTCTTCATCTCTTCAATGATTCTCAACAAGCATGCATTCTCTTCTTTCAGTTTCTCTTTCTTTTCCCATATTTCGTCATTCTTTCGATAAAGAAAATTTGCTACCTCATGTGCATCTTGTTGATAACCCAACCTTGTATGTTTACCAAGCTCAACCCTTGTGATTCTATAATCAGTAGGTTGCAAGTCTTCAGTAGATTTCTCCACAAGTGGTTCAGCGACCTCAACAAATTTGATGTGATTTTCATCAATCATCACTCGAGAAACTACCTTTGTTTTTTAATTCTTGGAAACCCTTCATTTACTTACTTGATTATCAACCTCTTTAGGTGGGATTTCTTCCTTCTTTCTCTTTTGTGTGATAGTGCTCAACCATGGAGGAAGACTGAAAGAAGATGCATTGGCTGAAACAGTAGTCACCAGAGTTAATTCAGGGTTATCTAGTACAACAGTAGTAACTATAGCCAGTGTCTTTGTCTGAATAGCCATAGGAGGTGTGTTATGTCTGACCTCAATCATAAATTGTTCAAACTGAGCTGAAGTTACATCCAATAATGTTGTAGACCAAATAGTGACAAAAGGAATAGACAAAGAATATGTATCAAATACATTTTCAAAATCATACTAATCTCCTTGTGTCTCTAATCAAGAAACGGCTGATGATTCCGGCAACGCTGGCATAATAGTCACTAAATCCTTGAAGGATGATTGCTTAACAAAGAATGCTCCCATAGAAACACCTAAAGGCGAATCATGAGATTCATCTAACACTGGGGCTGAATCTAGAAGAGAGGTTGCAGCAAGAACTTCCAAAGGATATGAAGCAAGAGGGGAGGATTCTTTTGATTTCCTTGCTTCTTCATCACTGGACTCAACTTGAACTAATTGAGATTCAATCTCTTTCACTTCAAGTACTCTTGTATCTTTTCCACCTTTGATAGATAACTTAGGCAAACTTTGAACAAGAGGTTCAAATGTAGAAGAAGATGTACCATCTTTTCATTTACCGTTTATCTCCAACCACACCAATTGGACCAGTAGGATCAAAATCTTTACAAAGTTTTATCTTTATGCATTTAAGACCCCTTCTCTTAATCCATGTGTTGGTATTAGCGAGAATAGACTGAAATCTATCCCAAATGGATGTATTTTCTTTGCATGACCATGTAAGAGGAAGAATGGGTAACTTCTCCACATAATGCTGAAAATATTCAAGATCCAAAACTTCATCATCATCTTCGAAACCAAGGGGAATTGGTGCCAAATGGAAATCTATTGCTTCACAGTTAACCGGGTATAATCCATATATAGTATTTCCACCTCAGTACGCACATCAATCCAAAGATACTTCTAGACGATGTATGTGTAAGAATTGCTTCCTCATCTTGTCACGCAATCCCCTCGAATCAAAACCACTTCTGGCTACAAACATTTTGAACATGATCCTCTAAAGTTCAAACTCCATCCTCTGAAGTTCAAACTCCATATTCTTGGCCTTAGGAATAGTATCCATTGAATATCCTCCAATCTTTAATGGGTTTCGAGATGAAATTCTCACTTCGGGCCAATGCAAACTAGACTGATAAGCCTAAACTTACATAAGTTGTCTTGCCAACTCCATCAATATAATTCTATCAATAGGATACCTTGGTAATGTGTATGGTTCTCCTTTGAAACATCCAACTCGTAAGTATGTAAACTTGGGAAATTGTAAGAACATGCAACCATATTCATTGACCTTAATCCATGCCTCATCAGATTCTCGTTTGTTAGGAAGCTCTTTATCAAACAAACACATAAAATGCCTAAAAAAAGGCATCTTGGACTCTCCCGAAGTTTATTCGACTTTGTTTCAAAGGCAATTGTTCATAATATTCTCACACATGAACTATAGATCTGTCATGCTTAGTTGACAACCTAGAAAAAATACCTAGAGCAGCAGCAATGTATACCATGTAGTTCATGTTGAACACACCAATTGATAGAACATTCACCAATTGTTCACATATGGAATCACTAAGCAATTCAGCCCAAAACACGTTCTTTTTTACCGTATTATGAGTGATATGTACTTGTACATCCAAGGTTTGAAGGTGTTTGAATCCTTGAGCCCTGTCAAGGGGCTAAGAAGTGTTATTAGGTCATTGATTTCCTCTTTAAAATCACATCTACAAACTCCCTTGACCGGCCATCTAACAAGATTCAGTCTCTTAGTAATCAACCAATTATCATTCACAAACTTGGTGCAAGATGAAGTATCCTCATTCTAGTGCTCAATAGCTTTTTGGCTTGTGATGTTTGTAAGAACTGGAGTGTGAGGAACATGAAAAATACGATCAATAGTTTTAGGGTCAAGACTACTGATAGTAGTACCATCTTGATCTTTGATGGTCTATGAATCAACATCAAAATGTCTTACACAAGCAAGGATGAATTCCGGTTCATGAGCCGCCAAAGAGAAAGTAAACAAATGATGATTATGATTCCGTTTAGTATCCCGTACTTCATCACAGTATGAGGTTACTTGTGATTAAGGAATGGAGTTATGATACTGATCATACTGGTACCTCATCTTCTTTTTATCTTTGCCCTTTGCTCGAGTAGATTCTCTTCACATTGCAAAATGGTATGTTTGTGAAACTGTTACATGAAAATCCCATAAAATAAGAACATCAGCATGTGAAGGATCCATAGCAAGATTTTGATGAATTTTGAACGAGGTATAAGTGGAATAAATGGATGAAACGAATGGGGATGGATAATGAACAAATGGGTTGAACTCAAAATGGATAAATTGTGAGTAGATTTTCCTAAAATGGGGTTTTTAGGATGAATTGCATATGCCACCAGCAAGCTTCAATTTGAGTGAACAAGGAGAAAAATGAATAACACCTCGTGTTTAAATAAGTGCAAAACGTGAGATATTATCCAGCAAGCATGTGGGAAAGACTTTATCCATAGGGCAACCATATGGTAATACATGAAATGCGTAATGGTGGAGTTTTAACTCGCATTCACATGTAAGGGAAGAACCAAACTTTTCTTTTTAGAACAGGATTTTACACCCGAATGCATATGTAAGCAAGATGAGATCTTGCATATGCAACTTGGAGGAAAAGACGGAAGATAGAAGGAACAACTTCAAGAATGAAAATCATACAAATATAAAAATGGAAATGTCAGTGACTTGCATGAACATCCAAACAAAAACATACAAATGCCTTGGAGAAATAAGAAATATTACCTCCACTTCACCAAGAATGAGAAAAACACAAAACCTTCTCCAAAGCTTGAGCAAATCTGCAAAAATCCAAGAGATGTTCGAATCTTAGAGTTGCCCAAACCAAGACTTAAATAGATTTTGAAATCCTCATTACATGGTTTGAATTTGGACACGTGTATATGATTAGAGAAATACAATGCTCAAAATGTGGAACAACTTTTGACCTAGAAACTTCAAATGCAAAGGTATATAAAAATAACGTCTAGGGCAAGATTGAGCTTGTAAAAATGATTAACCTCTTGAACAGATTCAATGCCAAAACACACAAGAAAGAGCTAAATATGATGGAGAAAATGCCCTGGACGGCCTGTTTTGGCCAAAACGCATATGCAAAAGCTCCCAAAATTGCTACCTATGAGAAGATATGGTGTTTGTAAAAATGTGTCTTTTGAAAGTCATAGCATCAATGAAGCTCATGCGATTTGGGCAAAAATCGCCACCTGCCTTGGATAGGGCAAAACGCATTTTTGAAAGAGAAAAACATGTGTTAAAAACATGTAAACTCACCTAAAATCACCACTTCTTAAAGGCTGCTTTAGATGCACTTTTAGGAATCAAAAACATGCATGTAATGGCATCAAAAATTGCCACTTCTGCCCTTCTAGAGAAAAATTCATTTTTGAGTTTTTTAAATATATGCAAATCCTTTAAAAATAGCAACTTTTGCCTTAATTTTAAGGGAAGACACACTTTGTAATTAAAAACATGCGTATTTGGAACCTAAAACACCACCGTAAATTAAAATGAATGAACTCGTTTTAATTTAACATTTATATGTAAATGAGATTCAAAAACCCACTTAAATGATGATTAAAAAACGCATGCATTTAATTACTAAAAATGAACTTTAGACATAATGACATATGTAATAAAAATATGAGGTTGACCTAAAAATCCCACTTTTATGAGGTTTTTAATAAAAATATCCAATTGACCTAAAAATCCCCACCTTTTACCTTATAACTTGAGCTAGACAACTCCAATTTCAACCTAAGTTAGCTCAAAACAAGCGGAATTCTAAGGGCTATTCACCTAAGGAAAAAACAAAAGCAAAAACTATTTACAACAAAAAGAAAGATAAAGAAAAGCCCTGAAAGTTCACCAAAAATGGAGTGTTTGAAGTGCAAGAAGGAAAACTCTTACCTACAAACAATTGGGGGTGATCTCGATGGAAAACTCTAAAAAGAATGCATAAATAAGACTACACAAAGAACAACCCGAGGATAATGAATCATTTTCATGATGTCTCATTAATGCATCAAAGCAAAGCGTATGCACCTACGAATCCATGAGAAAATTTCATAGGGTTGCCTTAATTTTGTGATGTCAAAATTAAGGGCAGCACAACCTTGCAATGATGAATTTGAAATGGGCATTCAATGAGCCGTTTTTATGGATATGCCCAAAAGCGTAGTCTTTAATCACCAATGCATGGGTCATTTTTAGCAAAATGCTCAAAAAGAACACGTTTTTATCAAAAACGTGGTCTTAGAAAGCCATTGCATGAGTCGTTTTTGACATGGGAATGCAAAAACGTGATCTCCAAGGCAATAAAATGCATTAAAACTCAAAAACTACCCATATCGATCCAAACGTATGGGCTACAAATGCCATTTATTTAGTGTTTTTTTAAAAAAATGTCATTTTCATGCAAAAATCTGGGTCATTTTGCAAAAACGTGACCAAAAAATGCATATATATATTGGTCTTTTTTACTTGTGAATGCAAAAACAACTTCCCCAAATGATAAAACATGGATCCCAAAGAAAAAAATGTGGCTCCAAAATGCAAAAAAGTGAATGAAAAACCCAATTTACTGCATATATTTTAGTCATTTTTGGCTTCAAGATGCAAAATCGTGGTCTCCAAATGCATATGTGTGTATTGAAATGTCAAATCAGGGTCTATGGATGCATTTACATGTTTAAAATTTATTCATATGATGGCCGGAAGTGCAAATCGCACTCTCAAGACCTCATTACATATTTAAAATATGTAATACATGTCATGTGTTTGGACGGTTTTGGATTTGGAGTGCAAAAATGGGGTCTTGGAGGGTGATTACATGAGTTTTGAATGCAAAATTGGATTCTCCAAGACACTTTACAAATAAAATCCATTGGTTGGAAGTGCAAATCACACTCTTGGAGTGCATTGGCATGTTTTAAAATTGCAAAACAATGCAAGTAGTGCAAAAATGCACTCTCCAAGCCTCATTACATATTTTAAAAACACAAATATGCATTGCTCACTCTAGGAGGGTGAGTGCATATTTTAAAATGCATGTATTTACATGTATAAGTGTTTTAAAAATGGCTTTAGTACAAAATCACACTCTCTAGAGGTCATTACATGTTTTAAAAACACTTGAATATGCAAGTCTCACTCTTGGAGAGTCTTTGCACATTTTAAAACACATGTATTTACATGTTTTTATGTACTCCTTCCCATTACTTCCTTCTTTCCCTTCCATTTGCTGCTTGTCTCTATGAAATGCATAATTTCAGGATTCTATATGTGTGTGTGTGGAGGGGGGAGGGGGGAGGTGCGGGCCGGGGGGGAAGGTTCACATTTATACATAAGATTGTTTGTATTTCTCCTTAGATTATCCTCTCCCATGATACTCTTGTGCATATATATAGTTTGTTATTTGTAATGATTGGTTGTATTCCCAAATGACACAACTCACCTCCATACCAAGCTGATTGCACTATTCTGAAAATGATATGTTTTATCACTTTTGAGTATGATTACCTTGTTTTAATCGTTTCTAATCTTCTCTTGACTAATCAAACAATAATTTCCATTTAAGATCATTTATAATACATGTTAGTGATTAGAGATAATAATAGTATTTTGAATATTTTCATTTATTTAACAAGATCTTATTGTTTTATTTAATAATTGATTATAAAAGTATTGTACTCGTTTGTTTAAATTACTTACAATTCCTTCCATAATCTATTAATTATATTTATAAATTTTAATAAAATTAGTCAATTATCCTTTATTTATTAATTACATTATAATGATTTATAATAGATGATATGATTATATTGCTCAATATGTATTACTATTTTCCTTACTATATTGATAGTATATAATAATGGATTATATTATTATTTATTCTATTATTAATTTAATTTAATTTAATTATTAAATATTATAAATATGAGGACATGACACTTACCTAAACTAAAACAAGGTCATGAAGGAATGTGCAAAAGATGTGCTCTAGGAAACAACACAAAGGTCACCTTTCATAGTAGTGAAAGTAAACCTAAAAACATACTAGAACTCATTCATACAAATTTATGTGGACCTAGGCTAGTAACCTCTTTTAGAGGATTTTTGTACTATGTTAATTTTGTAGATGACTACTCTAGGAAAACATGGATATACTTTTTTAAATGTAAAGAGTCTAATGAAGTCCTAATGAGATTTAAGGAACTCAAGGCTCTAGTAGAAATATGTCAAGCAAAAGAATCAAAACCCTAAGGTCAGATAATAGGAGGAATATATTTCTGATAACTTTAAAAACGTTTGTAATAATGTTGGGATTAAGGAGTACATTGTTCCTTACAACCCTCAACAAAATGAGGTGGCAAAAAGGGAAAATAGGACAATTGTAGAAGCAACCAAAGCTATGATGCATGATCAAAACCTTCATACCTCCTATTGAGTTGAAGCTTCGAGTACTTTTGTTTATATTCAAAATAGATGTCCTCACTCTCTTCTAGATAACAAAAGCCCTAAAGAAGCATTTACAAGGATAAAGATTGACATAAATCATTTTAGAACATTTGGTTGTCCTATTTATATCCACATATCGAGAGAGAAAAGATCTAAACTAGAACCCTCAAGGAAGAAGGGAATATTTGTTGGCTACAACGAATCATCTAAAGCCTATAGAATATATATCCTAGGGCAGAAATCAATTGAGCTTAGCACAGATGTAATGTTTGAAGAAGATGTTGCATTCAAAAGGTCTAAAGACATCAATAAAATAGATGATGAGTCTCCTCAAAATATGGAAGAGGATCATGCTTCTGAGATTCAGAAGGAGACACATGTATCTATAGACGACAATAACCTCAATGAACATATGAATTCTACTATCGAGCCTAGAGACCCTGTTGTGGTCATAAAGACCTCTATGGGCAAGGAATATGATTCAAGAGGCAGAAAATTATGCAACTCCAAAAGGAACTTTCAAGGCAGGCAAGAGACCAAATAGATACTCTAGCTTTGTTGCTCTTATAAGTGAAATCATCAAGTCAGAACCTTCTAGTGTTGAGGAAGCATTCCAACATCAAGTTTGGAAAGATGTCATTACACAAGAATACCAATCTATACTCAAGAATGATGTCTACGATATATTACCTAGACCAAAAGACAAATCACTCGTCTCATCTAAGGGACTCTTCAAAATCAAACATGTTGCAGATGGGACAATTGAAAAATATAAACCAAGGTTTGTTTCTAGAGGTTTCTCACAATAGGAGGGAATTAACTATAAAGAAACATTTGCTCCAATTGTTCGATACACCTCTGCTAGGGTCGTGATTGCTATCGCCACATCAAAAGGATGGAAGATTCAACAAATGGATGTGAAATTCTTTTCTTAATGGCATTATAGAAGAGGAAGTGTACCTAGAACAACCTAAAGGATTTGTGATTCATGGTGATGTTTATCATGTTTGCAAATAGAAGAATGCTCTATATGATCTTAAATAGGCTCCTTGGGCCTGGTATAAGAGGATAGACAATTATCTTTTCAGATTCGGATTCTCCAAGAATGACGCAGATCTGAACCTTTACTTCAAGGTAATAAATGGTAACATATTAATTGTAATGTACCCGTCTTTCTAGCCTCTCAATGGAGTTCTTAGCCTTTCATTCTCCAAAGGCTAAGAGGAGAACAGGGGAGAAATCAATTAATTATAAGGTTATCAATTATATGAATATTAAAAGATAACCTTATATTTAATTAATGTTAAAACAACAAAATAAAATGTCTCTAGAAGCTACTTATGTTTCTAGAAGCTTCTTGAGGGATCCACCTCCTCATGTTTCTAGAAGCTTCTCCTTATGTTTCTAGAAGCTTCTTGAAGGACCCACCCCCTCATGTCTCTAGAAGCTTCTTGAAGTATCTACCTCCTCATGTTCCTAGAAGCTTCTCCTTATGTTTCTAGAAGCTTTTAGAAGGACCCATCCCCTTATGCCTCTAGAAGCTTCTTGAAAGATTCACCTCTTCAATGTTCCAAGAAGCTTCTTCGAGGATCCACCTCCTCTTGGAGAAAAAGTATAAATAGGGGGGGACAATTAAGATTTGGATCCTCGAGTTCTTAACAATTGCTTTGGTGTCGCCAAGGGGTTCCACAAAGTTGCAACATTAGTCATTGGGAATGATCACTCCCATTGATAAGCATGATGCAAGTGCTCTCTTGGCCTCCTTACTTTATGTAAATTCTTACATGATACAAGTGCTCTCTTGGCCTCCTAACATGGCCCTTTTTACCCACATCTAACACATCATATCCTTCCTACGAGGTGGGTTGTAGAGAGTCAAGCACATACTATATCCTATTATAAGCATTCATCTAAGCATTATCTATTATTCATAAATTCATGTATAAAAATATACCACAATTACTTGTAAGTAGGAAATATGCTGAAAATGACTGATCTGATATAACATCAGTTGGCCCATATGCAGATAAACTATTGGATAAAGTGTTGATAAATCGTGTGAATCACTCTTAGTCCTTTTGGGCACATGTTGTATCTGGAGATGTACTGCTGACTATGTTCAATTGCTTTGATGATCTGCTCATGTCTTATATTCTGATCTGTCCTTTAATTAGTATTCATTGCCAATTGAGTACCGATTATTTATCTCCATGATTCATGGCACTGTGTATCCCCTCAAATGTGTGGAATAAATCTTCCTTTATACTCTATTGGTGGCTCGCCACTTTTCAAAAGGATTGAGTCACCACTTTTCATTGTTGCCTTCGAGAATAATCTATTATTCCCAAAATTGATCTCCCTTGAACATGCTCCTCAAAAGAAATCTTCCCCCCTTTATATCCTCCATTGTGAGGAAGAGTCACACCTCTTCATAATGGTCACAACCTTTCACAATTTATCAGAATTCTTGCTACAGAACTAAGCCATTCATTTTTAACCTTGCTACTTTAGCTTACATCCGGGCTGCTGTTGTTTCACAAGTTTACAAACTTATTTAGGTGTAGTCAATGCAATAAAATGATGCACGTAGTTGTTCAAGGAAAAACAATAGCACAGACAGACCACACAGAACAAAGGAAGAACCTTGAGATAAAAAAATGAAATGCAATGGAATTTTAAAAAGGAATAAAGTTAGAATTGGGGTAAAAAGAACAGAACAATTTCCTTGGGGATTCAAAAGCATAGGTTTTTAGCTATTGCCAGGGTTTAATGATTTAAGGAGAAGATAATACCATCATTTCACTCTGTGCATGCAGACCCTCTTGTGGACTAGAAAGCACTTGAAAAATCCGATTCACATCAGTAATATTAGTGGCTGTTGTTGCAATTTTTACAACATCAGCTCCAGTGTCCTGTATTCTTGTCGCAAGCTCATCAAGATCCTTAAGTGATGGAGTACATTGAAAGTTATGACTAGAAACAATAATCTTGGAATTTCTTGATTTCTTCTCGCAAATGCTCTTGATGAATGTGGGTGCCACCTGGAAAAGTATGAATTGTTTTTGGATCAGTATAAAACCCCTTCATATACATGATATATAGTATTATCCAGATCCTAAAATGCAGAAATCAAATATATAATATAGTTAATGGACAAAGAAAAACAGAAACTACACAAACTAACTCCATATACACAGATTGTAAAAGTAAAGCTGTGTATTTTCCAACAATTAGACATTGTAGGATTCCAAAAAGAGTCAAAACTTGAGGACGTTGGTAATGAAACAACTATATTAAATACGAACAACACTACTTATTTCCCAGATAATGAAACAACTATATTAAATAGCCTTCACAACAAAGGTAAAACTTGATCTAAGCAACAAAATGTTCAATTATATCTTCTTAAGGTCTCATCAAATTTAGAAGCCCAATCATATCATAAGAGGACATATATATGCAGTATGCTACCCTTTTTGCCCTAGCTTTTTTCGGTTTGCAATGTGTTTTGCAATGGTTTAAGATGACAAATAAAGTGCAGATAATAAAGTAGCTTGCAGCAAATAAACAACTCATAAATATGACAATATGAAGAAATGCAGGTAGCTAAAAATTCCAGAAGTTATTTCTGATCTAAAAATACAAATTTACTCAAATGTAAGAGCAACCCAGTTCATCAAATAGCTTTACATACCTATTTCAAACAAACCCAGAAATCCAATTAACTTTCATAATTTTTTGCAATAGCAACCAACTTCTGTTAGCTCCCAGAAATGGACACCACAACAAGAAATGAGTTCTTTTGCTGATAAAAATGAAATAAAATGTAGAAAAAAAACCTATGCGCCACTCCCAAGCCAAACCCTGATTGGAGGCTCCAAAAACTCAACATCACTTCCAAGCTGGTAAGGCTAGATGCAAAAAAAGGTATGGCCAACAAAGAAATTCGCAACAGCAAACAATCTCTCAAGCAACCTCCTTCCATCAGTCTCTATCAATCAGATATGCAATATTCTTATCCAAAACTAAAAGGAAATTACTACAAATTTGCTCCATTATTATCTTATTCTCCAAATTCTCCATTATTATCTTATTCTCCAAATTTGCCCATTATTATCTTATTATTATCTTATTCTCCAAATTTGCTCCATTATTATCTTATTCTCCAAATTTGTCTTTTCCAAATATTAAAATAAATGCAAAGACTTTATAAAGAGCATCTATGTCTCAAGGCCCCCCTTTATTTAAAATTGGCACGTTACTTTATCTTGGTGCACCAAAAAGTTTTGTTTTAAAATATACTACACAATGATAAAGTTAAATATTTAATTAAATTTATAAAATATTAACATTGTTATTTAAATTAAGTTTGCCAGACTACACTAAAAATAGAGCCAATGATATATGCTCTCCCACTGACATGTCTAACAAAATCATGACAACTAGTTCAGTTGATGCACAAAATCAACTTACTTTAAATAGTATGCGTGGGAGAACTCAACTGAAATCACTCCAGAAACGGGTGTTATGCTCATCATAATTATTGAAGCTTCAAAAGCTGTAATAACCCCAATAGGTTATAACTTCTTCAAACACCAAGAATCTTTATACTTCAGTTGTTTGAAATTTCGTCAAACACTTTGCAAGCAAGGGTCATCTGACTGATATAACTTTTCAGATTGTTGCAGTGATTCTTGTTTGGATTTGCCTCAAAGAGAATGCTTACAAAAGACTCCAAATTGTTTAAACAATGACCTAACACAAATATGCAACTAATTTTGGCAATAGTGAATGCATATATGAGTTCTAATCATGAAAATGATCACCTACAGGCAACTCGTATTTTAACAAACAGTTGGTATGCAAGCTAACTGGCTGATAAGAAATGATAGAGTAACGCTCAAAGACAACTATTAATGACCAGCAATTGTATCTCCTTGATTGAGAATGAGTATCCAATACAATATTCATACTAAGTTAGCCAAGACTCTTGGCATTTACAAAGATATCAAAATATGATGATTGTTGGTAAAGTAATATGCACCTACAGCTGCCAATGAAAACTAATGCAACACTAAATATCTAACTTCAATACTCCTTTACAGCAGTACGCTAATCACATGCATGATTAAATACAACTAAAGCCATGGATTGCTGCTACCATTGTGAGGAATGTAAAAATGAATGATGTATCTATTAATGAATGATAGGTCTGATATGAAATGACAGTTACAACAGCACTCTATAGTGAAAGGCAACTATGAAAATACACATCAAACTTGGCATATGAAGTCGCCTTAGAGAATAGATGTATTGCAATACCACTGAACAGAAAATAACCTCCTCAAGTGCCCAAGTCGTGCCTCTCTAGCTACCGCCCCTGATTGTAGATGGTTGTAATAATTTTTTTTGCTTTTTCGAATTTGCTTTTTCGAATTTGCTTTTTCGGATTGCTTTTTCTTTTTTTTCTTTTTTTTGGATTGCTTTTCTGGACCTGCTTTTTCAGCCTGCTTTTCGGTTCTGCTTTTTCGGCCTGCTTTTTTCGGACTGCTTTTTCGGCCTGCTTTTTTCGAACTGCTTTGTCGAACTGCTTTTTCGGCTTGCTTTTTCGGCCTACTTTTTCGAATCTGCTTTTTCAGATTGCTTTTTTTTTTTGGATTGCTTTTCCGGACCTGCTTTTTCGGCCTGCTTTTCGATTCTAGTTTTTCGGCCTGCTTTTTTCGGACTGCTTTTTCGGCCTTTTTTTTCGAACTGCTTTTTTGGCCTGCTTTTTCGAACTGCTTTTTCAGCCTGCTTTTTCGAACTACTTTTTCGGCCTGCTTTTTGTACTCAAATATTTTTTCTCAATGTAGCACAAATAGAAGACTAAAGTATCTTCCTCCCAACTGCAATAATTCAAGTGATATTTCACACCCTCAAAATTGCGTACCAATTGAGAGTTTTCGTTCTCAATGGCCACAAATATTTTTTCTCAATGTAGCACAAATAGAAGACTGAAGTATCTTCCTCCCAGTTGCAATAATTCAAGTGATATTTCACACTCTCAAAATTGCGTACTAATTGAAAGTTTTCGTTCTCAATAGCCAGTTGCGACTATTGCAGAAACCCTAGGCTCCACGATGCACATCAACAAACATCAACATCAACAACAACAAATCTGGATGATTAGAATGAAGCCCGGGGTGCCTATTTATTCTTTTTCCTCCACTTTCTCCAGAAGCTTCTAGAATATTATTTTGTTTTATCTATTAAGTGACTTTATAAATTATTTTATAATTCAAGTCACTTTATTAAATTAATTAAATATAAAGTTACCTTTTAATATCTATTTATTTGATAACTTTATAAATAATTAACTTAATACCACTTATTTATTTAATTAAAATAATTAATTAGTCATCCTCATAAAATATTCATTATTTTGGATAACCTAATTAATTAAATTAATTAAATCAAATTTCCTCCAAAATGGGGACATGACAAAAGCACATCTAATACTACCATCCTCATGGATCAACTATCTCCAAACTTTCCTAACCCTAAATCATTAGCTTGTGGGAACCAATCAAAATAGGCCACCCATCCACCACGCTAAACTAGTTAGCAAAGGGACATTACAATTTACTTCTGGACTTAATGTTCCAATCAAGACTTTTGATAACTACATTTTTTAAGTCTAACAAAGATGACCACTGTAACTTCCCAAACATAGAGAAAAACTTTATATATGGATGAGAAACCACCAATGATCAAATTCTCTCTCATCAAGTTCATGTGTTTTCGTTATAACTGGCAACTGGCAACTTGTGACAATAATCAGGTTTCAATTCAATAAATGTAATGTCAATTGCAGTATTGATAGATGTGAATTATCATTCCAAAATTATTTATTTGCACAGTTCATAGGACAGAATAGTGAATCAATGTTTGGCATTCATCTTTGCAAACTTCTTAGAACCAAATTGGTTTGAATATCGTAAGCACTTAGTTAAAAACTCTAGTTTAGTGTTTGGAATTTTGAATATCAAGTCTATAATGATAACAGTAAACCCTATCAAATGTTTCACAAAATGCTAAACTACTGATTAGCTTCAAAATGGTGTTTGTTTAAGACTTCAACCCAACGGGATTATAACAGTTACTGGCCTCTACTATGCTGGTGTGTTTTAGTAAGTCTAATTCGAACAATTGTCATATTTGGCAATGCAGATGGTGGCGCTGGCAGTTGATCATCGCCTGCAGTGGATTGGGTTATTTATTGCATGGGCTCCTATTTATTAAATATTTACTTAAGTTAGCATTATTATATGGCACTTTATTATATTTAAATGTTATAAAATGATGTTGTGTTGAGGAAGCTTCTTAAGTGGGGTTACATTTGGGAAACTTGAGCCATTGGAGGATTATAAATATGAGCACATTTAATGAGAAAAGCATCTGATTGTTATTTGCCTTTGCTACTTGTGAAGCGTTTTTCCTAAGGTTATCGATTTTTGTGCCCTTGCTAAAGTATAAGGGTTTAAAAGCTGAGAAGTGTTTTTGGAGTACTGAGATAAAGTGATTCCATTATATTCTGGTTATTTGTTGAGTCTACCTTACTATTATTGTTTGTGGCATGGGTAACAAGAATTGCAGCGATTCACATGATTCGATTCAAGCGAGGCAATTTTTTGTGAATCGGTGAATCGAATCGAGGATTTCTTGGCATGAATCGCCATAAATCACATGAATCGATGTGAATCGCCATGAATCGTCATGAATCGGCTAGAAAAATCAAGCAGCCCAATTCGGCAACTTTAAAACATAAAAAAAATATCACTTTTTTAATGATATTTTTTCACATTTCTCTTTCTTATAACTCTAAAAGGCCTTCTATTTGTTGAGTATGACAAAAAGAGAGAAAAAGTGAGAGATAGACTTGAGTTAGATCTAGACCAAATAGACTTGTCTTTTCATTTTGTTTACAGATAGACATATGTTTCGTGGATCTTCATCTTACATACATTTATGATTTGATGTCATTGGTTTTATGGATCTTCTTCTTCATACATTTATGATTTGACAACATTTAAAATTCTATATATTTATGTCGTGACTCATTATGATCTATGATTTCTATTTACTTAAGCTAAAATTTGTATTTTACATATGTGATGGATTTGTCGTTTATGTTCCTTGTTTATGTATGTTAGATTCTATTTGATGATGTTATAGTTATTACAAGGTAATTGGTAAATACTTGCTTATTAATAACAGAGACCGAAAGGTCAATTTATACAAAAGGAAGAGACGATGTTTCCCTAGGAAACGATCGTAAAGAATAGAAACATTCTATTCCAGAGAAAGCAAAAAACGAAAGCAAACTAAAGCTAAAGATATTTACAAGATAACCATTAACTAATAATAGACGTCTTATCTATTATTGTAATACCCTCCCTTAATGGTTAATCTATCTAACATACCAAGCTGTCCTCTGAATTTGACAAACTTATCAGGACCAAGAGGCTTGGTGAGAATGTCTGCAGTCTGATCTGAGGTAGGAACATACTGCAGATCTATAGTCCCGTCTTCAACCAGCTGTCGTATGTAATGACAATGAACATCCACATGCTTGGTTCGTTCATGGAAGACTGGATTTCGTGCTAACTTGATAACGCCTTCGTTATCAACAAACAGAGTAGTCGGTCCTGCTGGTGACATCTGCATATCCCCAAGCATCCGACGAAGCCAGACAGCTTCACATCCTGCCTTAACAGTCCCTCTATATTCAGCCTCTATAGAAGAGAGAGAAACTGCCTGCTGCTTCTTGCTGGTCCATGTGACTGCACCGGATCCCAAACTGAACACATATCCAGATGTTGACTTTTTATCATCAATAGAGCCTGCCCAATCTGAATCTGTGAACCCATTGAGTTTAGGATTAGAACTCCAAGAATACAGAAGTCCATAATCAAAAGTGCCTTTCACATAACGAAGCACACGCTTTGCTGCCATCCAATGATCAGCCTTAGGAGCTGTCATAAAGCGCGAAATATAGCTGACTGCGAAGCTGATATCAAGCCTAGTAGCAGATAGGTAGATGAGGCTGCCTACTAGTTGCCTATACGTAGTATCATCAACGGAAGGAGAATCAGACTTGGCTGATAACTTGAGACCTTTCTCCATAGGTGTAGATGCAGGTTTGCAATCCTGCATTCGAAATTTGTCTAACAAGGCTCTGGCATATTTGGACTGAGAGATGAATATACCAGAAGACTGTTGCCAAACTTCAACACCTAAGCAATAATGCATGAGCCCAAGGTCAGTCATATCAAAAGACTGGCATAAGTGTTGTTTGATTCCCTGAATCAAAGGTGCCGAACTGCCAGTGATGATCAGATCATCCACATAGATAACCAGAAGGATGATGTCATTGTCAGTAGTCTTGATGTACAGATTTGAGTCTGAAGAACTCCTCTTGAAGCCTTGATCACTGAGGTACGTATCAATCTTGATGTACCATGCCCGAGGGGCCTGCTTCAAACCAAAGAGAGCTTTTACCAATCTGAGAACCTGATGGTCTTTACCAGCAACCTTGAAACCAAGAGGCTGCGTCATGTAGACCTCTTCATGGAGATCACCATTCAGGAAAGCACTCTTTATGTCCATCTGATGGACCTTCCAGCCAAACTGTGCTGTCATGGCTAGGACTAATATGATGGTGCTCATCTTTGCAGTAGGAGCAAAGGTCTCCTCATAATCAATGCCCTGACGCTGAGAAAAGCCCTTTGCCACTAAACGAGCTTTGTACTTATCCAAAGTACCATCTGATTTGTATTTGATTTTGTAGACCCATTTGCAGCTAATGGGTTTCTTCCTTGGGGGAAGATCAGAAAGGACCCAAGTGTTGTTCTTCAGTAGGCTCTGGTGTTCAGATTGCATGGCCTGTTCCCACTCTGGAATTCCTTTAGCCTCGGAATATGTTTGAGGTTCAAACACACTGTGAATGTTGGCCATAAGAGCAAAGTTAACAGAATCTATAGTTTTGCTCTTTTTCTGAGTAGTTCTCCCATCAATGAGCTCATCATCATGAAGATCAGCAAGTGTCTTAGCCCACCACTTAGGCCGGAGAGGAGAATGACCAACAGTAGTACTAGGAGATGCTTGATTAGCAGGATCCTGATCAAAAGAATCTGGATCAAACTCAGGTGAAGCATCTTCAAAACGAGGTGATCCTGCAGGAGAAGCCGGAGGTGGCTGTACAGGTATCACTGGCAGGACTGGAGCTGTAGGAGCTACTGGAGCCCTCCCATCAGGTGGACCTAATGGAAGCCGAACTCCCAAATCATGAACCTGCATAGGCTGGTCTGCTGGATCAGGAACAGGAGAAACAGGCATGAATGGTCCTCGCTGCTCATCAAAGACTACATCGCAGCTGTATATGAGACGAGATGTCTCAACATCAATAAGGCAGTAGGCTTTGTGAAGACTGCTATATCCAGCAAGCATCAGTTTCTGACTCTTGGCATCCAACTTGGTGTGTGAAACATCAGGGATCCAAACAAAAGCAAGAGAGCCAAAAACCTTCAGGTGACTGATTCTGGGCTTGCGACCTGACCAGGCCTCTTCCGGAGTTTTACCTTTGACCGCCACTCTAGGTGACCGGTTCAACAGATAAACTGCAGTGTTAACTGCTTCTGCCCAAAAACGCTTCGGAACATGTCTGTGTTCGAGCATGGAACGAGCCATCTCGGTGATTGTCCTGTTCCGACATTCAACTACACTGTTCCGTTGTGGCGTGTGGGGTGTGGTGAACTAGCGTTGGATGCCATGTGTATCCAAGAAGCTGGAGAAAACATTAGAACAAAATTCCCCCCCATTGTCTGATCTAAGAGTAATAATAGATTTCCCAGACTCTTTTTCAACTAAGGGTTTAAACTTCTGAAATACAATAAATGCATCGGATTTCTTTTTAAGGAAATACACCCACATTTTTCTACTGAAATCATCTACAAACAACAGAAAATACTTGTACCCAAGAACAGAAGGAGTGGCCATAGGGCCGCAGATATCAGCATGAACAAGCTGAAGTACTTGAGAAGCTCGCCAAGAATCGCCACTAGGGAAAGGTGTGCGATGTTGCTTCCCAGCCTAACATGCGTCACAAACTCCAAGGTGTTGGGTTTGAATCTCTGGCAAACCAAGAACAAGCTCATCCCGAGCAAGTTGTGAGAGATAATGCACATTTAAGTGCCCATATCGTTGATGCCAAAGTGTGCTGATGGAAGATTGCCGAGCACCCATAGCTAAGTCCTGAGAATCACCAGAATCAGTAAGTCTGAAAAGACCATGATCCTCAAGACCAACTGCAATAGTAGACTTAGTCGCCCGATTAGTGATGGTGCACTGATGTGAACTGAAGGTGACTGCCAAGTGTGGAGAATGTCGCAGCAACTGACTAACCGAGAGTAGATTTAGTTCCATCCCTGGAACGTAGTACACATCAAGGAATATGAGCTTCCTCCCAACAGATTGAATTTGAATGTTGCCTTTACCAACAACCGTGTACTCTTCTCCACCACCAAAGATAACAGAATCTGAATAAGGCTGGTAATCAGTAAACCAGTCTCTGCGGTGAGTGAAATTTCGAGAGGCACCTGAATCAATGTACCAGGCAGAATACTGTACATGATCTGCGGGTCTTTTAGCCATGAAGGCATAAAAGGCAGATTCCACCTGCTCAGTGTGCTCTGCACTGTTCGCTTTGGGTTGCGAACCTGATTGCTTAGACTGGGCAGCTAAGCGTTTCTGACATGCAACCTTCATGTGACCATACTTGTGGCAATAGTTGCATTGAATGTTCTTCTTTTTGGTACCATCGGATGCTGGAGCAGAAGACTTCTGCTGAGATGGTTGCTGAAACTTGCCCTTATCCTTCTGAAAGGATTTCGCAGCAAAGACTTGCTCAATGGAGGTGGAACTGGAGCTGCTACCGAACTGTTGTTTCCACCGATCTTGCTGAAGTAGCAGGGTGCAGAGATCAGTGAACTTTAGATCAACACCAGTAGAGGTGATGTTGAGAGTCTCGATAAAATGCTCATAGGAATTTGGTAAACTCCGAAGAGTGATTACCACAATATCCTCTTCCTCCATCTTGCGACCGATGGCAAGTAACTGATCACGGATTTCCTGAATCCGATTCAGGTGTGCCTGGAGCGAGGTGCGCTCATCCATGACAATAGAAAACAGAGTGTTTTTCAAAAAGAAGGCTCTGCTCTTGTCGGAAGTCTCATGAAGACCTTTTAGATGTGTCCAGATTTCGCCCGCTGTCTTGCCGGATGGAATCTGAGAAAGCTGGTCATCAGCTACGAAGAGTTTGAGAAGCATTACTGCCTCTCGATTGTTCAAATCCCATGTATCTTGATCAGGACCTGGAGAAGTCGGACGCTGCTTAACACCCAAAACAAGTTGATCGGTGTTTCGATATTCGAAGATTGCGATGATGCGCTGCTTCCAGGTTCCATAATTGCGACCATTGAATTTGGAATTATGCTCGAGCAAAATATTTGTCAGAGATGCCATGGCAGGTTTTTCAATGAAAAACTGTGAAAATTTGTGAAGGCACGTTCTTCGAGGCAAAAATACGGAAGACCCAGAAGAATCAGAGAATGACCCAAAAGAGAGCTCGAAAAACCCAAAAGGAATCTGCTGTCGTTTTCTGAATCTGCTGGCTCGAAAATCAAGGCACCCAGAAAAAACGGACGAGAAGCCAGTTGAGCTCTCGAAAAACCCACCAAGAATCTGCAAACAAGAAATTTTTTTGACCCCAAAAATTAGGGTTTCGAAAAAAAAGGCCCTAGCTGAAAAAAGCTTGAAGAAACTTCAGATTTCTTGATGAAAAATGGTCGAATCTGCTTCCCAGAGCACGATGACAGACTGAGACAGCTAAGAGCATGAAGATTTGATACAGAAGCATGCAGATTTTCACCCCAAAAACGTGAGTCTTCAAAAAATGGCCACGATTTCCACGCGATTTGCAGACCCGTAATTCGGGAATTTCTCCAAGCAGAAAAACCCTAGGTGGATTTTGGAGAAATTAGCTGAAATAATTTTGGAAAAATTTAAACAAATAATTTCAAGAAGAAATTATAAATTTTTCCGAAAAAATTTTAGTATTTAGCTCTGATACCATATTACAAGGTAATTGGTAAATACTTGCTTATTAATAACAGAGACCGAAAGGTCAATTTATACAAAAGGAAGAGACGATGTTTCCTTAGGAAACGATCGTAAAGAATAGAAACATTCTATTCCAGAGAAAGCAAAAAACGAAAGCAAACTAAAGCTAAAGATATTTACAAGATAACCATTAACTAATAATAGACGTCTTATCTATTATTGTAATAATAGTGTGTTTAAGTTATATTCAATAAAGGGTGCATGAAATAAGATTTAAATTGATAAAATCTCTAATTTTCAAGAGTCTCTTAAATTTGCCCGACTCATAGCCAATTCGATTTCGATTCATGGCCGATTCGCAATTTCATTCAGCCTTGCCGATTCCGATCCAATTCCAATTCTTGTTACTTTGGTCTGTGGCTGGGAGTTATTGCTAATGCTGAGGAATTAATTGCAATCTTTATCGCAATCTGTGGAGTTCAATCTGGTTTTTGAGCAATTTGAATTTGGGGTTTATGTGCAAAATTGGACATCTAATATAATTGCAAGTTGGAGCAGTTTATCCCATGCATTGAGCAAGTGATTCACTATTTGAAAATAGTGCCACCTGGATTTAGTGTTTAGAGCCAAGCTATAAGCATTGAAGAATTCATTGTGGGATTGGAAGAGGCTGCCGTTTCATGTTCTGGGCAGCATTTGACTTGTTTGCACTGCCTGTTGTTGATTCCTAAGGCAGCGTTTGGTCTCCATTGTGCCTGCAGACATTTTTAGGAGGGGCTGTGAACCTTTTCCTGGGCCTGTGTTTCAACTTGAAGGACTTGTGATTTCCATAGCAGACGTGCTATTTGGCAATAAGGGGCTGCGCGGTGATTTTTCCAGGACTGTGTTAACTGTGTGAGGCCACTATGAGTAAATGCATGGCCGGCCACCTTCATGAAGGCTGTGAACTGTCAGGTGGAAGCACACTGGGTGGCGTTGGAAGGTTGTAGCAGCAACTGGCAACTTGTGAGAAATAATCAGGTTTCAATTTAATAAATGTAATGTCAATTGCAGTATTTATAAATGTATATTATCATTCCAGAATTATTTATGTGCACAGTTCATAGGACAGAATTGTGAATCAATGTTTGGGATTCATCTTTGCAAACTTCATAGAACCAAATTGCTCTGAATATTGTAAGCGCTTAATTACTTTCTCTAGTTTGGAGTTTGGAATTTTGAATATCAAATGTACACTAATAACAATAAAGCCTGTCAAGTGTTTGACGAAATGCTAAACTACTGATTAGCTTAAAAAAATGGTATTTGTTTAAGACTATAACCGAACGGAGTTATTACAATGGTAACAAAGTGATTTCCCACTAGCCTATAGGAATTGGATTCCGGAATTTTGTGATCTGAGACTCTTCAAAGTTGTCGGTTGATTAGTGCATTATTTTGAGATTTGATTTTCAGCATTATGGATGGTGACAAAAGGTTTGGTATTCATTACCCCCATAGAGGCCCCACTTCTCCATCCAAAGATGGTGATCCTGAGATTCGTTTTGGTACAGTGGGCGACGGTGGAACTAGTAAATCCGAGTGGTTCTGCTGGTACAGGTTACAGGGATGTTGGGACAAGTTCTGATGTAGATAGAGAGGTTCAGGCTATTTTCTGGGAATTGGCTACAAGTCAGCACTAGGTGGCAAGTGTGTTGCAGTAGCTTTCTAACACTCTACAGTGGATAGCACTCCCTCGGGGAAAAAGTAGGGGGAGGGATCGAGATGTTTCTATGAGTTCTCATACATCTCGAGTTGATGAAAGATCCTATGATGGTGATAGGTACAAAGATAGAGACCGTGGTTGAGTTGAGGATCGAGGAAGGTTAGTATACAGACAAACTAGCACATTTGATAGGCTGCAGAGGCCCATGTTTCTGAGACCCAAGGTGGATGCAATCAGTGTTGAGCCTAAGGCTACTCCTTTCACTGATGACATGGTGGCACACTTTGTGGAGTGGGATGCTTTCCCACGGGCTATAAAGAAGCATTTGAATTTTGATAGGTTCCTGATGCAGAAGCAAGAGCATTCTAGAGTGAGGTCAACACCTAAGACACAAAGGCCTCAACAAACTTATTTGAGAGAAGTTGCCAATAAGATGACTCTGGAGCACTTCGATGGAAGCGGGAGAGTTACAGCTCAAGCTTGGATCCATAACCTCGACACTTATTTGGCTTTGCATCCTATGTCTAAGGTAGGCACTATAAGGTTTGAAGTGTTAAATCTGGAGGGAGCTGCCCATGACTAGTGGTAACATGGGTCAATTTCTTTGCGACATGATCAAATCATATCCTATCAGAAGTTTGTGGATCGCCTGATCAAGAAGTTTGATAGGAAGATGAGTTGGCTCAATTGAGGCAGTTTGGTGGATTAGAGGAATATATCAGTGAGTTGCAAAGACTCAATCATGGTTTATAACACAGGTGAGTGATGCTATTTATGGAGGGATTAGTCGAGCCACTCTGTGGATGGATGAAGTCATTGGACCCATCTTCCTTACAAGAGCTGATGAGGAAGGCTCGAGACTTAGAGTCATCTTCTCGAAGCAAGGTTACTTTGAAATCTTATGTTCCTCTTCTTGTTGATGAGGAGTCCCTACCACTTGTTGAGGACAAGGGCAAGTCACTGGAGAATTTTGATGATACATCTAGAAAGGACCTGGGGAGGAGACAACTTTGCTATTAGTGGAAAGGGCCTTTCTCTAAAGGTCATACTTGTGCATTGAGGCCGAAGAGGGCAGCAAATCATGGCATGTGGGTTTATACTAATATTTTGAGGGAAAGTCATTACTGCAGCCTAACAATGAGGATGGGGATGGTCATAGTGGCGGTAGCGTTCGTACTGTGATGAGTGTTTACAGTCTTGTATTTGACTCACACATTCAGGATTTACATCGAGTGCAAAGTTGGTCCATGCCTAAGTTGGATTGTTTGCAGGATGATTGGGTAGGTGCAGTGAAGGAGAATGTGCTAAGATCTCCTATGGACTTGTCTTTTAGTGATGTCTTAGCTTCTACATCATCAGCACAATGTTGGGTGCTATGTTGCAGGTCATGTTATTGGTTTTGATAATGTTACTGGCATGCAGTTAGTTCAGTGATGACAGGGATGTCACTTGTTTCTTATGGGATCCTATTGGAGGTTCCAGTGTAATGCCTGATTGCTTGAGGACAAGCAATCTTGGGGAGGGAGAAGTGCAAGGCCGCTATTTTTCACAAGTCTCTGCACTTGATTGAGTCAGTACATAATATCAACCCTCTTGAGCTGACAGGGTGATTTGGGGGTCTCAATTATGGACTTACTATTTTTAGTAAGTCTCATTCGGGCAGTTGGCATATTTGGCAATGCAGATGATGTAGCAGATAGTTGGTCATTGCTTGCAATGGATTGGGTTATTCACTACATCGGCTCCTATTTATTAATTAATTATTTAAATTAGCATTATTATATGGTATTTTATTATATTTAGATGTTATAAAACGATGTTGTGTTGAGGAAGCTTCTTAAGTGGAGTTATGTTTTGGAAACTTGTGTCATTAGAGGATTATAAATATGAGCCCATTTAATGAGAAAAGCATCAAATTGTTATTTGCTTTTGTTGCTTGTGAAGAGTTTTACCTAAGGTTATCGAATTTTGTGCCCTTGCTAAAGTATAAGGGTTCAAAAGCTGAGAAGTGTTTTTGGATCTCAGCTGAGGTAAAGTGATTCTAGTATATTTTGGTTATTTGTTGAATCTCCCTTACTGTTATTGTCTGTGGCTGGGAGTCATTGCTAATGTTGAGGAATTAATTGCAATCTGTTGAGTTCAATCCGGCTTTTGAGCAATTTGAATTTGGAGTTTATGTGCAAAATTGGACATCTAATATAATTGAAAGCTGGAATGGTTTATCCCATGCATTGCGGAAGTGATTCACTATTTGCAAATAGTGTCGCCTGAATTTAGTGTTTAGGCCAAGTTGTAAGCATTGGAGAATTCATTGTGGGATTGAAAGAGGCTGTCGTTTCATGTTCTGGGCAGCGTTTGACTTGTTCTCACTACCTGTCGTTGATTCATAAGGCAGTGTTTGGTCTCCATTGTGGCTGCAGTCATTTTTAGGAGGGGCTGCAAACCTCTTTCTGGGCCTGCGTTTCAACTTGAAGGACCTGTGACTTCCATACCAGACCTGCGATTTGGCAATAAGGAGCTGCGTAGTGATTTTACCGGGACTGTGTTAAGTGTGTGAGGCCAGTGTGAGTAATTGCATAACCAGCCACCTTCATGAAGGCTGCGAACTGTCTGGTGGAAGTACATTGGGTGACGTTGGAAGGTTATAGCAGCAACTGCAACTTGTGACAAATGATCAGATTTCAATTCAATAAATGTAATGTCAATTGCAGTATTAATAAATGTATATTATTCCAGAATTATTTATTTGCACAGTTCATAGGACAGAATTGCGAATCAATGTTTGGCATTCATCTTTGCAAACTTCTTAGAACCAAATTGGTCTGAATATTGACAGCACTTAATTACTTTCTTTAGTTTTGTGTTTGGAATTTTGAGTATCAAATCTACACTGATAACAATAAAGCCTGTCAAATGTTTGATGAAATGCTAAACTACTGATTAGCTTAAACGAATGGTGTTTGTTTAAGACTATAACCAAACGGGGTTATTACACATACTCCCAAGGAACCCAAAGTTTACAAAGCACTTCCAAACGTTCCCACGACATACCCATCTAGTGATTTAGTGGGAAGACATTCTCCAAAGCAAGAAACATTAAATGCATTATAAGATTATTACTCTACAAATGTGCTTATATAAATAGACATCTAAAGCTAATCATATCAATCAGTCAACTTAATCATCGAGCCCTTCTATTTTGTGAAAAAATTTGTTCTTTTCGTCCAAAATGAATTTTCCGCATACTAGTTCCATCCTGGATATTGGTTTTAGATCTCTAACCATTCAAAATTCTAACTCTCAATAATATTATCAAAATTATGGATGCATATTGTAGTTGTCAGTTTGAGGTCGACAAGACTCCAGATGCAAAATGTACTATTTATAGTAAGTTGTGTTAGAGATGGCCCCTGCTATTTTTAGCAATGGGGTATGGTCATATGTAGTTTCCTTGTGCCAGTTTCCCGATCAGACAGCGTGTTAAACAGATGAGTAATAATGGAGATATTGATGTTTATTTGTTATAAATAAACATTAGTAGTTGAGCTTATATTGTAACAATATAATATATTTTTATATTTAAACTTGAGGGTCTCCATGTCATAGATGGGGACAAGGGAATAATTAATCAATAAAGAATTATTTGTGCTCAGCCTTATAGGGATTTGATATAAATATTAAAAGTAAATATTTATTAGTCAATTAGATTTGGCACAATGGAGAATTAGTGTGTGTTATCGATCCCTAATTAAGGCTGCTTCAATTCTCTTTAGAAAAGGGTACAAGCTCATTATGCGAATGTTTTTGGCGAAGACTCGTCTTTGTCTTTGGAGAAGAAACTAGGGTTTCTGCAGTTCTTCCTGAGTATCAACATTAGAGAATGAATAGACTTCATTGCATAAGCATTTAGAGGATGTGCAATATCATGATTATCATCTGATTGTGCTTGTGAGGATTGCCTTCATTCAAAGGTCAATATTGGGCAGATTGGAGGACTGTTTCAAGAATTTATCGTCAGATTGTGGACAGGTTTTTGAGCAGATTGCATTGATTGGATCAAAATTTATTTGCTGATTGTAGAGTGTCGTACATGTTACTTTTTGGCTGTTCATTACCAGCCATACTCTTTTACCTTCACATGGTACGATTTTGGGGTTGAGAGCTTCATAAAATTATTTTAGAAATCATAGGAGGTGCGAAGAAGTGAAAGACAATACGGCATCATCATTTGGGAATCTTAGTAGCTGAAAGGTGGAGTACAGAGCCTTTTTCTGTCAGCAAGGGTTTCAAAACGGTTTTATCTATTGTCCTGCATTTTGTCACCACAAAATGTTGGTAACAGCATTAAACTTTTCCAAACTAGTTTCACGTTTCTCTAAGCTTGAATTTGATATTTAATTTTTTAATGTGGATCGATTGATTCATTTCAATTCGAATATCAAATTGTTTTACTGAAGGCCTTCGTCAAGTCCTCTTCGTTTTGCTTTCTGTCGAGCCTTTGCTTGATTTTTTAGACCTTCGTCGTCTTTTTCTTTGCTTCTGAGTTTGCGTCTGTTTGTTTTTAGTCCTTTGGTTTTGCTCATGTCATGTCTTTTGATTTTCCCTTCGATTCGGTCTAACCTAGAGGTCAATTGGAGTTGCCAGTCAAAAGTTATGCCCATTTTCGTGTCTCAAAAGTGGACATTTTAGGTGCAACAACACGAATTAAAAATATGATGGTATATTTTCATTTTGACATTCACTTTTTGAAAATATAACATTATATTCACTTTTTGTTATGTTTTAAGTTAATTTATCTTTAAATTTATAACTTAAAGTGACTATAGTGCACTTTATGTTATAATTTTAAGTTGAGTTACTTTTAAATTTTTCATTTAAAATAACTATATAACTATATAGTGACATTTTTAATTTTTGGTTTTAAAAATAAATACTTATTTAAATGTTACTTTAAAATGATGTTCATGTATTATATTGAATAATACGATAAATCAATATTATTTTTGACCCATTTGATCACATTTTTATAATTTTAAATGAAATACATGATTAAAAGGCTTCAAAAATGGACTTTTTATGTGCAATTGCATGGAAAAACTATGAAAAGTGGAAACTTTTCATGTCATTACATATAAAACTCACTTTTGAGGATACTTTTCATGCCATTACATCAAAAGCTCATGAAAGTGGACCTTTTTGATGCAATGACATAAAAAATAGAGTTTTTGTGCTTAAGCATCAAAAAAGTGAGACACACTTCAAAACATGCATATGACCTCAAAAGGTCCAATTTTGCCCATGAGCATGTTTTAAAACATGTAATGCACTCCAAAAAGTGGGATTTTGCATGGAGACATATTTTAAAATGTGTTATGCTCATTGAAAAGTTCGATTATGAGAAGAAAATGTGTTCTTGCTCCCCAAGAATCCGATTTTGGCCATAACTCAAGATTTTCTTCATGGATTTGAACGAAATCTTTTGCATTCAAGGCATTTTTGCTTGGTGATCATTTTGCTTCCATCAAAGATGAGTTTAATGTGCTGAAAACCGTTTTGGGGAGTTCAAATCTAGGGCACATTTTTGTGAAAAACTCCAAAAATCGTCATTTTTGCCCAACGTTTTTGCATGGAGATAAATTGTTTTGCCCTTATTGAGTGATTACATTGCATCTTGATTCATATTTTGGTGTTTAAACACCAAAACGTTTTACTTGGAAATCCATGGTGAAACACATTTTTTCTAAAAACGTCCCATGAGCTTGAATCTTTAAAAACGTTGGAAGTTGGAGAGTGTTTAGGGCACGTTTTGGCATTTTGCAACAAATTCTCCTTGTTTGCTGCCCTCTCTCATTCGAATTTGCAAGATTGGAAAAGGTCTCACCATTTTTGAAGAATTTTTCAAACAAAAGAGCATTTTTTTCCTTCATATTTGGCATGTAAGTGGACTTCTTCCTCCTTGTAATTTAATGCATGCTTATCTTTGCTAATTTTATGCATGAAATTATTAGATGGTTGCCATTTGTGAAGATCTTTGCCATGGAAAGTGCATCTTCTCTTTAAATATGAAGTTTTCTTTCATTTTCATGTTTTTGGTTCTTTCCCAAGTCCCAATTTCGAATTTGAGCTTTGAAGTGCATTGCATCTTGGCATGTTTGAGTTATTTTTCGCAGGTACATTGTTTCTTTTGCATTTTGTGTTTTTGTGCTTGCTTACCGGTTTTTCTCCACTTGGAGAAGTTACAAGTTTTTTCCCAAAAACTTGTTTTTGTTTCATTTCATGCGAAAGCATCGTCATCTTTCACATTTCGTTTCCATGTCACAACACTTCATCTCTCACTCAACGAAATGCGATTACATGTTTTCCATCTCATTCGCCATTCACACATACATGTAATCCCATTTTCCGCTTCCATTTTCACCCATCTCACTTTTCGCTTCCATTCGCACGACACGATTAAACGAAACATTTTACGTGTAATTGCATCCAAAAGGTCCAATTTTGAGTCACATTTTGGAAAGTCAAAAAGATGTCATTTTCACTTCCTATATACGTTGACTTCTCCTTTTGACTAAAAGTGACTATAAAACTTATTTTCTCATCTCCATTTTTCATTTCCATCTCTTCATATGCATTTGCGTTTATATAAATAAATACATGTCTCCGCCTCATTCCATGCTTTACATCTTGACCTTCATTCACACATACATGTAAAGATTATCCTTCACTTGCGTTTGCATCTCATTTCACCTTCCACCTCCCGTTACATGTTGCATTTACATGTACTCATTTTTCGTACAATAAAGCCTTGAAAATGCTGTCACTTTTGAAATCAGCAACTTTCACTTTGCACGCATTCTCATGCATTTCACCTTCACATTTTCATACCATTTCATTCCATATTCCATTCAATTCATTTCATTTTCCGTTCCATTGCATATGCATTTGCTTTCTCTTTGAGGTTATTTTGTTGGGTTTGTGAAGTCTCCAATCCATTTTCAAATCTTCATTGCTGATCCGAAATTCACTTGTATGGAGGTTCCTTCTAATGATGTATTTATGTTTTGGAATTTTTGTGTTGCAGCACAAGTACAAGATATGTCCTCACCATCTAAGTCCAAAGGAAAAATGAAATATCAATATGATAAAGAATTGGTTCATGTAGCTCCTTCAGTCATATATGTTTTGGAAAACGTGTTGGACACGAAGATTGGTCATTTTAGAGGTGGCTAACTTTCTACAAAGAATTGAAGTCCTTGCTACTCATAAAATGAAACGCATTAGAAGAAGCAACATTCACTTGGTGTCTACATTTCATATGGCAGCTATAGAACCTAACTTCATTTATAGATGTGCACAGAGTTTTACTCCTAAGACGAGGACTATCAAAGATGCTGACGGCAAGGTTATCATTAGCCTTGATCCCGAGATTATAGAAAAAATCTTCAAAGTTCTACGTAAATCAAAATGTGCTGATTTAACTAAAGAATCATCACTGGCTTGTTGGAATGAGCTAAAGGGTAATTATTAGAAATATGTCAACCTCTACTAGTTAGACAATAAAAGAAGCATTTTTTCCAGATGGCCAAAGACACTTCATCGGTCAAACTTCAAACAAGGGTACAAGGATCTCATCATCCTTCTTAGCAAAATTTGTGGCCTTAAAGATTCTTCTGATTTTGAGCTGTGGATGTACAAGTTTATGTTTCAAACTATGGAGAATAAAGAACACATCTTTTGGGGGGAAGTTATCAGTACTGCACTTTGCCAGCAAATATGTAATGTGGGAACAGCAATGCCTTTTTACATGAATTCTTACTAGTCTATATCGCTGCTGCTATGGGATCTTTCTCTGGTCTTTCTACCAAAGGAGATTGTCTTCAAGTTCCTATTTGGGATTACTATGACCAAATCACTCTAGCAAATAGTAAGTTCCACTACAGAAGAGTCCAAGATGCCTTCTTGGACATTTCAAATGCTTGTTTGATAAGTAGTTATCCATCAAGAGAGTATCTAATGCAGCATGGGAGAAGGTGAACCAGTATGGCTGCATTTTTCTTCAGTTTCCCACTTTCACATACTTGAGAGTTGGATATTTCAAGGGAGAGCCGTATACCTTACCTAGGTATGCTACAAATCAAATCATCCCGATAGAGCTAGCTAGACAGCTCATAGACGTGTAAAGTGATCAACATGCTTCACATAGGCCCGGATTTGGCATTACCTTAGCTAATCCTTTGGCTATTGGCAATTATTCAATTGTTTTTGTGACTAAAGCAACGAATATGGAAGTAGAATTGCAATTGACTACATTGAAAAAGTTCAAGGCTAGGTTTGATTTTGACTATCGAGAAATGAATTCTCAGATAAAACGAGCCTATACTCATGTTCATCGCATTGAAGACATTTGGATTGATACAAGAACAGAACTTAACATCATGAAAATGGATTACTGCAGATTAACTTTGCAGCAAATAATTAACCTTGATATGTTGGAAATCCCTTCAGATTTTCAAGTTGAAGATGATGGCGACATCCTTAATCCAGAATTTCATCAAGCCGGCTTTGATAAGAAGTGCCCTTTTCCTATTCAATGGCAACAAAAGGAAGGTACATCTATCATGGACAGGTTTCAATCCATCCTAGTAAACACTAAAAAATGGTTGAAAAGTAAAGACCTTAAAAGAGTAAATCCTAAGATGGGGCTGGATTGTGGAAGTTTAGGTCCTTCCGGCAAGAAATCACAACTGGAGGTTAAGATGGTGCCTCATCTTCAAATGCCAAGAGCGCCCTCAAATTCAAGTTAAAGGGCGGAAAAGGAAGTAAAACATCTCAAATTCTTGAGTCAATTCAAGAATCAGTGGCAGAATCAGAAAAAGAATTGGAAACAGAATCTGATAAAAAAGTTTTAGATGAAGAAGGGGAAATTATGATCACATCTCCCCCAAAGCCTGCACAAGCCTATACGTCTTCTATACATGAAGAACCCTTTTTGCAGAAGGTTGATGATGATGTAAATTCATTCTCTACTATTTTCACTCATTCCATTCCAGTCTCGGAGGTTAATGCCATGGCTCTTTCTATTTCATCTACTGCTCCTCATGTTCCTACACATGAACAATATAATCACTTAGCAAATGTGTTTGAAGATTTTTCGACTCTTACCAGTGGTCAAGTTTCCCAACTTGATACATCTTTGACAGGATTTGAACTCTTCATGATGGAGTCTTCTCAACATGTTCCTATGCCTTCAGCAGTACAGACTGAATCATGCTCAGTCACTACAGATATACAATCTAGATCAATGCCAATGATCTCCACTATGCCTGCTTTTGTAGATGAAAGTTTCAACCTGCCTGCATGGTTCAATAGAATAACAACAAAAAGAAGACTAAATCCAAATCTTTGAAAGATAAGATTGTTTCTAGAATTTTAGTTGATTCTGATAAAACCAAGTTTGTTGAGATAGTTGAGCCTTTGGTAGATAAACATGAAAAACTTACTTGTTCTGACTATAAGTTTACTAAAATTGAAGTTGGAAAGCATTCTCGTTTGGGTTATCTGCAAGATGCTCAAGATGCATTGATTAATGTATCGAAAAGCAGTCAAGAACTTTGGGAAAAGAAGAATCAGTTAAAACAGGAGATTTCTCATTTAAATGAGGTTATCCAGAAACAATCTTCTCAGAGTGTTGTTATATCTCAAACATCTAAAGAGAAAAGGTTAATTGAAGCTGCCAAGTTTTGGATACAAGAAAACATTTCTAAATGAGTTCGAGCTATCACAGAGACATTTGCAATTCTTAAGCGTGTCAAAAAGATGAATGAAATAGAACAAAACTTGATTCTTCTTTGACTCTGGAAGTAGATAACCTTAAAAAATTCCTTGATGATTGGGATGAAATGATAAAATTTGGTCTGGATGCTATGGTCTCATGTGATATTCTTCCATCATGTGAGATGTTCTACAGATTTCAAAGTTATAAAGAGGAGACATTAAGGAAGCTAATTACAAAGTTGCAGGTAGCCCTGGGAAATTGTCAAGCAGTTGAGACAAGTGTTACTTGTGATTTGGAACAGATGGGATGTCACGTTACTAATGATTTTGATAATCTTTTGGCAGCAGAGAGAGTGACTTCCAAATATACAATCAAGATCAATGCTGATGTAGATTCTGAAGATTTTGGTTCGCACACGATGAACAAGTTTGTTTTGTATAAATCTTTGACAAAACGCTTGTTAGATACTACAACAGCAAATTCCAAAGTTGTGCAATCAGCACATGAAAATGCAGTAAGAGTTGAAGCCATGTCGAAGTCGATGGAAATTGCTGACCTTCCCACAGTGCGTGACATCATTGTCAAATTCAAGGCACTAAGAAACAATCTATGCGAGTTGCATGTGCAATTGCATGTAACCCTTTATTTCCTGTAGTTAGACTAGGTCAAAGTTGGTTGAGTTGCTCCCACTTTTTCCTCCATCTTTTTCTCAACTCCTGTGCTTATATAAAGGAGTGCCCCCTCATTGTAAAATTAGCATTATCTTTATGCAAGAGAACTCTGGAGAAATTGTGCCAGCAGAACTTTGTTTGTGTAAGCACTATTTTGAGAGAAAGTGAATACAAAGGAGCAATTAAGACTTAACTTTGATTAAAGTGAGATTGTTATTTGTGTGAATTGTAAGTTTTGTCTATAATTCATCCAAGTTGTCTTTGATTCATATTATCTTGTGTTATTGGTAGTTGTATCTCGTGAATTGAATAGAAACGAGTTAAGAAGCAATTGAAGCCAGAGCTTTGACCAGGATCAATTGTGAAAGTGTATAGCTAGAAGCTTTGTCTGTAGCTTATATTTTCTCTCTTAATTCGCCAAATCGCTAACTATTCTTATTTTTAGGAGTCTTTGTGCCCTAATTGTAAAGTTTTTGCATATAGAAGTACGACCGGACTTCGAGTCAAACCAGTACATTTTCAGCTAGCCTTTGAGTTAGTGAAGGTTTATCGGTATCACTATTTCCAGCTCTTGATAGAAGTGTAGTTAGAGATTCACCCTGCCCATTACTCTCTCCATAAGTAAGTGGATTCTTTCTTCAAAGTTAAGAAGAAAGGATATTGGTAACACCCTATTTATAAAATCTCTCAACTTCTTGCTTACCTTGAGTTGATCCAAGGAACGGTGAGGAGGAGCCTTCCCTTTAAGGTAGGAGAGACTCTGTCTCACAAGTTGTGGCTAGTCATCCTATTTTGCAACTGGATTTTTACCCAAAACTGTCAGTTGCAAAATATCCACCCAACATTATCAATAAATTGGTATGTTATCTTAATGCATTGTAAACAATTTTATGTTGTGTATTGTAGAGGAATGAAAGAATGTCATCTGCCACTGAAATATAATTAGCTTTTACTTTCAGAAGTTTCTTTTCTATATATGTCTTGCTTTTTATGCAAAACCCTCATCGAAAATACAAAAACATTGCAGACAAGTTAACAAAGCAAACAAACAAATTCACTCCAGCAGTTAGAGCTTTGAAGGGTTTTGCATAATTCGGCAATATGGGGTGATATTTAGGACATTATTAGAATCACACAAGTTGGCATATTTGTTTGTGCACAGATAGATGACAATAAACTTGTGACAGAAATTCTCAAAATTGACATCGGAAAGAGATTGAGATTTTTCAAGATAATATCTTGATTTATTTTCTTTACTATTAAAATGTGGCAAAATTATTGATACTAAAGATCAAGGTACAAAATCTGCTAGCTTTCATTGCTTATGCAGCAATACATTCCTTGTGTAGCTGCTAAAAATGCTAGCTGTTATATTCCTCAATAATATTCCTATTATTTGTGGATGTAGTATAAGTTGCATACTTCCAAGAAATTGTCCCTATCACTTCTTATTGAAGTACAGCAGTTGGATCTTCAATAAATTGGACAAAAAACACACAATTTCCACAAAATCTTTGATTCAATTCGCCAATGCAAGGTACCTTCTTACATCATAAATGGATGCATGTATTCTCATCCCTGAGGCACTTCAGTCATTTTTGCATCCAAACTATCAGGCTTTCATTTCGATGAGCTCATTATCATATAATTTAGTATCCAAGTTTTCCAATCTCTTTATGAAGTTGTTTCAAAACAGATTGTGACTATATGTGCATGAGAAAGTAGTCCTTGTTTAAGTTAATGTTCCAAGGTATGGCACAATTCTGTTAAATGACATTTCAGCAAACCTAGTTACCAAAATTATTGTCTTTCTGTTCAGTGGTATTGTACCTTGAAAGAGTCAAAAATTTCCTCAATCAATCAGACCAATAGAAATTGAAACCACTTTCTATGTTCCCAGTTCTTTGCATCATCCCAATCTTACAACTTGCATGTATTTTTCTCTTACTTTGCCATGATCGTGCAATGGGTACAGAAACATGAATTGAGAAAATGGGTGTTAAAGCTTGAGTAGAAAAAAAAAAATTGCAAAAGATATGTTCATAGTCAGTGAATATTTCAGATGGAAAAGAACCTGAAGCTCCACATCAACATAATCAGCACCCAATTCCAAGGCCAAACGAAGAGTATCAAGACGTGTCATTTCCTCACCTTCATATTCACCTCCCTCCCACTTTGGTCTGAAATTCAAGAAAATAAGCAAGTGTTAGTAATGGTGAATCCTTAAAAACAGATAAGGACATATGTTCAGGGATTGCATTCAACGAGCATTCCAATAGATCTTAGAAATGGTTAGTATGGAATGTTAAATATTTGACTAAAATTGTGGCCTCGCACTCCAAAGTTCAAAGTGAAAACCAAAGTCTCGTTCTTGCCTAAAGAATATTTCTGATCATTTAGCTTTGTCTTTGGCTTCTCTAACTTTTAAGTTGGAAAACAATTGAGAGACTAACCACAAGGTGATAACAAATTTCAGTAACTCCATTCTACAACTTTGATAAAAATAAAGGAAATTGCAGCACATCTGAGAAAATCTATGTTGGGAAGAACACCTTAAATGAGACCTAAAACTGTGTACATGTGTAGTAATGTACTATATTAACATTCTGAAACTTCAGAGCCTAAATTTAAGAAAATCCTCAAGTTCGGGAGAAAGGGTTATGGAAACTTGGTAATGGAGAGCATCCTGACTGGCACAACACAGGTTCAAGTCCTCCCACCATAGTAAGATGACCCCTTAATCCAGTGTACATGTACTGAGGTTAAATTTCTGGTGCAGCTATCAAGGGGTACACTCAAACATGACCCATTTTTGAAAACCTAGGAATGAAGGACACATTTACGCCCACACCATTTTAAAGGCAACCCAAGAATTACCAAGAAAATATTTCTAGTGTAAGGAGAATCAGAAATATTTGATATCAACTCGACTTTACTGAGTAAAAATGTATATCATGTTATGATTTTTGAGGTTTGATTTATTATCTCCCGATTTTTTCAGAACAATATCCAATTCCACCAAGTCAAAAGTGACCCATGATCTTGCCCAAAATTTATCAAGTAAAAACATCTTTGCCACTGGGGCAGTAACCAATGTTTGTTTTCAATTCAATATATAGCTAAATTTATGAACATGTACTAGTCTTTTAGCTTGATCTATTCTCAACAACTTCTTATTGAAACTTTTTAGGGTTATAATTAATTTCATTAAATGAAATTAATGACAACAAGGATTAGGAAACAACCCAAATTAAGCTGTTATCACTTCATCATATCAAACCATCAACTAAACCCAAGAACAACATTACATTCAATAAACATATATGATCATCATTCAATATAATATATATCAAGGAAACAAGATTCATCTCACACTAATCCATTAACTACTTTCAACACAAAGAACTTTAAACATTCCTGGGTAAAGGACAACATGAAATGAAAGTCATACAGATTACTGATAAACAAGTTTACTCATAGTAACAGAATAGTTCATTGTTCTTATTTTGATCATCAGTAGCTCTTCCTGCAACCACCAGTTCGGCATACACAGCTCCAAAGGAGAGAAGAGATTCATACTATCACTAAGGAAAAGAGTTTAGAAAAACTAAAACTATCACTACTATTGCTTTGGTGCCTCACAATCATCAACTTTGGGGACACTAACTATGGCCCAAAATGTTTCATTTATAGGGAGCTAAGCCCTTTACATTATAGATCCCAGGAAAGAAGAAAGAAAAGAAGACTGACAGAAGGGTAACCTAGAGGTTCAAATCCCAAGGATGATATTGGTGTGCAAGTCCTCTTCTGCGGCGCGTACCCCTCTCTGGGTCACATAGCTGTACCTTCAATGCTGGATTGGCAATCTATCAATCCTGTCTGGTACCTATACTTTGTCATTAATACATAACAATGCTCCAACCTGTAAGAGACCTCTGTTCCTATCACTTTCTCTGACAACGGTATTGTACCTATAATGTCCCTGGTCCTTTGTTGTATACAATCTCCTAGTCAACCTTCCAAGATATTCAGTCCCTACCTTGCTTTAGTTTGAAACTCCTCTACGGAATGTCCAAATTGAAGCCTTTCAAAGATCCTTAGATCTCTGCCTTGATTTCCAGCAAATGGATCAAATTTCCTTTTTTTATTAATAGACCCTTAATGATTTTCTCTTGAAGTCTTTCAGAATCCTAATCTTTGGCTGGGAATGTTTGTTTTATTTATTTAGAGAAATATAGTGTTGTCTGGACAATCTGATATAACTAGAATGGTTTTCTCAGGTTACAGAAGGATGGCAATACTGAGAATGATTATTTGCATAGGATCTCTGCAGGTGTTTGTGAGTGCATTATGATATAAATGTCTACAATTGGTATGAGAATATTTTCTTATGTAATAATAGGGAAATGGAAGTGGTTTTATGATCTGTATATTGACTGGAATTATTCTGTATATTCCCCTTAGCATTGAACAGCTTCCCATGTCTATAACCCCTGATGCTCTCACGAGGAGACTGCTTTGTAGTTCTCTTTTGCTGAGTCAGATGCCTGATGCAGTAACAAATATGAAATAGGCAATCTTAATTCCTATTTACTAACATTCGATCCTATAGTTGATTGACTTCCCTGACTAAGTAAGGCCAAGCCTTAGATCTTCCATTCCAAGTATTGTCTGAAACTGATATTGATTACCTTGGATGAATATTATTAAATTTAGAAGTTTTTGTTAGTCTGATATGATACATTAATAATTTGAAGAGCATACATATGAATTAATAATCTACAGTAAAGATATCACTGCTCTTATTCCTTGGCAGTCTGATAATGTTAATGATTGTGGACAAATATTATTCCCCTTGCTTAAACGACCTTAAGATGTAAGGATAGTCCTCTTATCTGCCTGATGTAGCATTCTATTTCCAGTCTTTGATCAAAGATTAAGGATTGGATGCTATAGGGTTTCTACCCTTATTCAGACTCTCAGAAATTATCTATCTCAATGGCTCTGTGTATATATATGGTTTCAAACTTTTCTTTTTTTAATGCAAATGTGCAACTGATGCCCAAGGAGGTACCTGCTCCGCTTCCAGAGATCTAGGTATCAATAAGAATTGTTCGATGGTTTGTATCTTCCTTTTCTATGTATGGTCAATCCTCTCTGAGGATATTTCTATATTAGTTATCATATCCAATTTTAATGTCCTCTGTATGATTTGTACAGTAACTGTACTTCCTCAGTTGCAATGATATTGTTTCCATCTTTTATTTCTGCACAGACTTGGCGGAAAGAGGAACAACCACTAATAGTTGACTGATCTTTTTATCTCTGTGAGGCCTGGTTATGTCTGTGCTCTTGGTTTGACCGTCTACACCTGACACGTCTTTCTGCTTTTGCCTGAATCCCTTCTATTCATCTGTTATTTCCCTATGTTTTTCCTTCCTTTACATAAACTGTGATTAGGTCTTCATTATACTAGATTGACTTGTCATTCCCTACCGTCCCTTTTTTTCAAGTATTCCCTGTTCTTAGTCTTTTAGTACTATGAAGTATTAGTCTTTTAAAACTATGAAGTATGAAGAGATACATCTCTTCTCAAAAGTTACATTTAGTATAATATGATTAATATTATAAGAAATTATACTAATATGGTATGTTTGATTCACATTAATATTTTAACAATATTTATCATAAATAATTTATACTTAGTTCTTATACTATTATTTATCAAAATTATAATATTACATTATATTAATTGACATTTATATTCTTCCATTATCATATTAAGTTAATTTTGATAATAAATTGTAATGACCCTTACTATAAAGGCCACTGAAACCCTCAAACTGGACTTAGGAATTTTGTCAAACAGTTGGCATGTAACCGAATAAGGCTGCAATATTACTAATTGTTGTACAACGAAACCTCAATATATGATGCTAATAATGTATGAACAACAATTCCAGATTATAACACTACCAATCTAAGAGATAGATGACAATATGAAACTCAAATATGAAGTCCAATGCAATTCTGATTTTATGACAGCAAATAGAACTGATTACAATGAGAGACTGTCACAACTATGCACTTCTAATACATCAAGCTCTTGACAATGCAATGTTATGACATGAACAATAACCCAGTTCAGATTTGGAATGCAAATGACGAAACTTTTACAACAGTTATTAATGACTGGAAATAACTATTTATGCAATGACAGTGCAGACTGTTCTAATCCTTAACATGCAATATTTTGGCAATCAATATTTTGTGCACCTGGAATAGCTCCAATTTTGCCGGATATGAATGCTAGATTAATGCCACATGAAGACCTCACAATCTGCCCCAAACCGACTCACAAAATTGCTGCTGCTGCCCCACTAACAGGGTCGTACAGGTACGGCCTGGTACGGCTGCTAGATAAAAATATTGCAGCGTTTTTTGTCACTCCAAAAGCAATAAATCTGGGCGCCTAGGGTTGCTGAATAACCCCCTAAAATATGAAATTCATCCGTCAAGCCAATTAGGAGTTATGAGCAAAAACGTGGGTCCAAACCCTGGACTGGCAGTCTGAAAATAATGCACAACTGTGTCTTCAAACCCTGTTAATCAATCCACAAATGCTAGGGCACAACTGAAACCCTTCTTCCAACCAAAGTAAACCCTTATAACTGAATCTCAATGAAGTCCAAATGAGATGGCTGCATTACCAACTCCTCAAATGCAACAATTCAGGTGATATTTCACACCCTCAAAGTCGCCAATCCAAGGGAATGATTCATTCCCAAAGATCAAATAATAATTTGCAGACCCAAGAGACTACAAATTTGCTCCACAATAGAAGAAGTAGAAGAAATCTCAAATCCAAGCATGTCCAAATGAGAGGCCCAGCCCTCTATTTATTCACTTTTCTAAGAAGTTGCTAGAACTTCTAGAAACATCCCTTAAAAAATCTCATTATAATGCACTTTTTATAATAAAGTAATTTTATAAAATAAAAAGTGCAACTCAACTTAAAATTATAACATGTAGGCCCCAATAACACATAATAATAAAATATAACCTCTTAACACTTCTTCAAGAGCAAGATATGACCATCTGATCCGCAGAATTGACTCTCTCTCCACACCATTTGCCTACGAGAGTCTGGAATAGGCAAATCCATGATCAATGCCATGTCGAACTAAAGAGGGGACATTACATAAATAGAATATTTTAAAATTATTATTTTATCATTTATTATTTATTGTCATTATATTATTTTATTATTATTTTTACTATCAATATCATAGATAATGTAAAAATGACTTGTATTATAATCTATTCATTTGTTAGTATATTTTATATATTCAGATTATAATATTTATACTTTAAAAATATATGATCATATTTATATGTTCAATATATGATTATTTATTTAATACTTACTGATTCATATATTATAGTTGTTTATCTAATACTCTATATATTAAATTTATTCAATCTTTTGTTTATAGGATATAACTTATATCTCAATAATTACTCACTCAATGAGTCAATGTACTTTAGTTAATTATTATTTTACTCCATTTATTGATAACATAAATTATATATTATTTATATTAATAATATAGTTAACAATAATTTCTTTAATATTATTATTATTAAATCTTACTCTAGGAAGGGGACATTACAGTACCTAGGTTTCTAAATGCTAATATCTGCAAAATCCTCATCATAGTCCCCAAGGATGTTGGTAATGACCAGCTCATCTTTATCTAGCTCGTAGACCCTCTCTAGGACTTCCATTTGCTTTTCATATTTGGTAATTTTGGCATTCCACAGACTTCCATCATTACGAATGGTAGCCTTAAACCTCACTGCTTCAAAATAACCTTCAATGGACTTGAAGAGGAAGCCATAGACCCTCTCCACTTGCTTAGAGATCTACTGATTCGCAACAAGGGCTTTTCTCTTCATTTTCTATCAAGAATTCATCTCTTCTCATGGTAAGACTGTTACAATGTATGCATTAGGGTCGTGTGAGGAGACAAGGGTAGCTAATTCAAAAAAAAAACTTCTCATATTGGGCTAACTTGGCCTTCAATTCTTGCTTTGCCTTACACCCTTTCTCGACCTTCTCCCGCACCGTGCGGGTGGCATCATCGAGCTTATCAATTTTTCCCCGCTTAGTTTGCTTTCCCAGACAGATTCGGGTGGGATTGTAATCTTCGTGGTGGACCTTTGTTTGGTCCTTGTTCGCGGGTGCAAGGGCAACCTCTATCACCTTTTTGCATTGGGCATTTCTGCTAGTGGTGAACACAAAATTTGCTTTCTTCACCTTCAAAGCCACAAGTTTGGCCATGAGATCTTGGAGCAACACCTTCAAATGCTCTAGCCTTTATTTCCTTTTGAAACTGACTACCAACAATCATGGTGGAATCAAGTATCTTCAGTGGTGTCTTGAGAAGCGGGCATAGTTCCTCCCTGATTTCCTATATGCTCAAGCACGATTTTCTGAGGGTTTTTAATGTTTAATGTTTTGGAGAGGGATGCTCTAGAGTGGCATCGAGATATTGGCTAGCAAGGTGTAATATCCCCTTTCTCGTGAGCTTCAGAGTTTGTTTAGTTTAGCCTATCATTGGCCCTTGTAGGCTAAGTCTGGTGGATAGAGGGTCTCAGTTGATCGAGCCAAATGCTCTATTTCTACTCCAAATGCCAAGGTTGTTCATGATTGCTCTTTGTTTGAGTCAAATTGGCACACTTACTCTTTATAGTAAGTGTCTACTTTGGGAAAGTCAAGGTTACTATCTTTAGAGGGCGCTTGAACTTGGTGGCAGTGTTGAGATTCAATATCGTTGACTGAAGAAATTAATCAGAAATTTACTATTTATACTAAGTCATTGTTGAAGAGCTACTATATCTGGCAAAGGCACCAAGATTCATGGTAAGCATGGTGATTGATTCATTCGTCAGTTGACTCAATTTGAGAGGATTACTATTTATAGTAAGTCAATTTATGGTTAGTGGTATTTTTGATAAGGCACCCTAGTTAGCAGCAAATGGAGCACGTTACCTCCTAATTCTAACATGATCGAGAAATAATGAGCATCTTTGGAGTTATGACATTTTAACTATTAATAAGGTAATACTTTATTAATAATTAATTAAAAGTACACATCATTAAATATTATTTGACTTTATTAATAAAAGGGGTTATGTAATGACCATAAAGTCAAATTATAAAGTACATATGAGGAATAATGTGAAGAGCCAATTTAAGGAAGGTATAAGTGATTATTTAAATATATTTTTAAGTTATTCTATTTTTTAGTAAAAAGAGGCTTTGAAGGGCCCCAAAACCCTTTATACAGAAATTACATAATACTTAACTTTAAGGACCCCATGAAGAAACAACTAGACCCAACCCACCCCTAGCAGAAAGCTAGTAAAACACAACTTACACCAAAATTGAGAAAAAATGAAATTAACTAAGATTTTTCAAGGTCATGATGAACTCTTCTTCCATTTGATTCGTTCTCTGAACCACATTCTTAAGCTCCAACGAAGAAGTGGCCTTCTTCTTCATACTCGCACTGGTTCCTTTTCCTGGGCCTTCAAATTTTCTAGCACTAGTTCTTTTTCCGAGCCTTTAGTCTCTCCAACAACCACTTCTTTATCTTGTTCCAAGTTAAAAAAAGCCTTTACAAATAGCCTAATGCATACTAATCTAATAGTCCTAAAGGGCTAATTAGGTCTCCACCCACAAGGCAATTTCAAGGCTCTCAATGTCATCTATCCCCACTTTACCAAGCATCCAAACCCCTTGCTTCATTCTGCAACTCAGAATTTGTTATTCAGTGTAATGTCCCTTTCCCCCTCCAACTTAGTCAAAACCTCCAACACGTTATAACTGTGAAATGCCTATCAAGTATTCGGACAGACTGTGCACAATGGAAACGCCGTATGTTAGTGTTGGAAGCAGTACGGTGATTGTTGTGTTGGTACGGTGGTTGTTATGATCGGTAAAGTAGCAAGAGCATAGAGGGGGTACAATGTATAGTGTATAGAGAGTTCATACAATGAGGGTGTAGGGGAGGATGTATGGTAGCAAGATATCCGTACAGCATGCAGGTGAAGATATCCATACGTTAATGCAATTGGAAAGTCGTGCGGTTGGGAATGTGACATCACACAAAAGCACAAATACTAATGTAAATTGAGTTTCAAAGAGATAAACAATACCTTCGCCAATTAGACAAAAGTAACCCAATACAAGCAATTGCACTTCAATGGAGAATATGTATATTTGCAACAAGAATGTTGCTCCCATTTGCCAAATCTGAACCAAGAAATACATAGACAGAATAGGGTGAGGGTTGAGTCCCACCGAGACCGGAGTAGCCAAGTAGGGAAGATCTTTCACTTTTGAAATAGTCAACAATACTAAACTCTAACAGGAATTTGCAATACAAAGAAAATAATCTAAACCACATGACAACTACTACTTGTATGTCGTGCTTAAATACCCTTCGGAGGAACTCCCGAGGGTTTACAAAAACAACCGACAGCAACACCTACGAAAACAATTAAATTAAAAATGGGTCTAAGATATACTAAATCAATCGGCCTATAAACAATGCTTTGATTATTTATTTATTTTATGACGGGAACATTACAGTCAAACTGTCCCAAAACTTGCTTGTCCTCAAGAAAATGCAATGCCAGATGCTGAAGAATGTGTTCACCTTCCCAAGTCACGTCATCCAGTAGCAAGTGTTTCCAGCATACGTAAAACAAAATAAAACAAAACTAGCAAAGAATGAACCACAATAAGCCTCATAAGAGACTCGGGACACCAAGCAAACCCCCATGCACTTGCAATTAGGGTACGGGCTCCAAGGAAGGTGAAAAGACTTTCTTCAAGCCATACAGGTTGCAAAAATACATTTGATTATATTTACAACAAAAATATAGCATATATAAAATTTAAGTTATTATATATAAGTTATAACTCTAATTCAATATTATTACAAATGACTATATATACACACACACACATTTATGGGCGAAGCATATAATATATTACCCTAGCCATAAGTTGGCCCTCAACCTTATTAGTAGTGAGTATTTTATAATATGTTGATAGACTTATTGCTAGCCAATGATTTAGGCCTTCTTCCTTTATCTCCCCTTTTATCTCCTTCCATAAAAAGTATTAAATATAATATATATATAATATTGTTTCTTGTTCCTAAATTATACTTCTTATATGAAGTTCATTCCTTTATAATGAGGAGACAATAGATTGGAAAAGAAAACTTGCACAAGAGGTCCCTATGCCCTCTAGACAACCAAGGCTTACACCCTTTGTTTGTACATCACAAATAACCCTTCACTTCACTTCTTGAAACAACTACTAGTCCAACATTCATATCATCCAACACTTCATAGAGTCCTCTTTTTCAGGCTCCAAGACTCCTATATGTCCTCTACTCGACAATTTGTTCGACAAGATCCTAATAAGTCATCCTCTTTACTCTTTCCTCCTCTAAAATATGTGACAGCTCCTGAATTCAATGTTTTAGGCATGGATAGGCTCTTGGATAAACATCATTCCCAAAATGGAACCAAACTGCAATGGTCCCAAACATGAACTCAACAATGCACCTATTCTTCTCTTAAAACCTTTGGTGACCTTGGGATTGTTTTAGGGGTTTGGATAGCCCAATGAATACAATACTTCCCTAGACTCCTGATGAAGGGTCCTTACAACATTTTGCATCAATTTAAATAGGTCTCCAAATCTATAATTCACCCTATTGTCCAATTTCAGTCACTTGCCCTTAAACATACCTAATTGTCAATTAGCCCTTTGTAGAGGGAAATCAGCTTTCCACTTTTGATTCCTTGACAACCTTGCCAAACAAGTGTGCTTTTCAAATACCCTTTTGGAGGTTCTACACAATATCCCAAAACCAGACTTTGGTCAACTTTACAAATAGCCTAATGCATACTAATCCAATAGTCCTAGAGGGCTAATTAGCTCTCCACCCACAAGGCGATTTCAAGGCTCTCAATTATTTCTATCACATTGATCATCTCTTCATCTCCTAAACATCTCAACATCATCTATCCCCACTTTACCAAGCATCCAAACCCCTTGCTTCATTCTGCAACTCAAAATTTGTTCTTCGATGTAATGTCCCTTTTCCCTTCCAACTTAGTCAAAACCTCCAACATGGTCTAATTGTGAAATGCCTATCAAGTATTTAGACAAACTATGCACAATGGGGAGGTCGTACAATAGTGTTGGAAGTCATACAGTGATTGATGTGTCTGTACGATGGTTGTTATGATCCGTACAGTAGCAAGAGTTAAGAGGGGGTATAGTATACGATGTATAGAGTCTGTACGATGAGGATGTAGGGGAGGATGTACGGTAGCAAGATATTTGTACGGTGTGTAGGTGAAGATATCTGTACAGTGATGGAATTGGCAGGTCGTGTGGTTGGGAATGTGACAGCACACAAAGGCACAAATACTAATGTAAATTTAGTTTCAAAGAGATAAACAATACCTTTGCCAATGACACATATGCAACCCAATACAAACAATTGCACTTCAATGGAGAATATGTATATTTGTAAACAAGAATGTTGCTCCAATTTGCCAAATCTGAGCCAAGAAATACACAGACAGAATAGGTCGAGGGTTGAGTCCCATCGAAGCCAAAGTAGCCAAGTAGGGAAGATCTTTCACCCTCAAAATGGTAAACAATACTGAACTCCAACAGGAATTCGTAATACAAAGAAAATAATCTAAATCACATGACAACTACTACCTACATGTCCTGCTTAAATACCCTTTGGAGGAACTGCCAAGGGTTTACAAAATCAGTCGACGGCAACACCTATGAAAACAATTAAAATAAAAATGGGTTTGGGATATACTAAATCAATTGGCCCATAACAATGCTTTGATTATTTATTTGTTTTATGACAAGAACATTACAATCCTTTTGTCCCAAAATTTGCTTGTCCTCAAGCAAATGCATTGCCAGATGCTAAAGAATGTGTTCACCTTCCCAAGTTGCATCATCCAACGGCAAGTGTTTCCACAATACCAAGTATTCCCTCAGGGTACAAATCTGCAGTCTTCTCCCGTACATCAATGATCTCGGCTAGTTCTAACACGAACTTTCCTTCTTCATTGAGTGGCAGAAGATCTATGGTTACTGCAATGTTCTGTCCCATGCCTTTCTTCAGGGAGGAGACATGAAAAACATTATGGATGCAGCTCCCTTCTGGAAGTTCCAGTTCATAGGCAACTTCACCGATGCAGCGAGTTACACAATAAGGACCATAAAAAATATGGCTTCAATTTTTCTTTTCCTTTTGCCTTTAATGAGGATTGCCTGTACGAATGGAGCCTGAGATAGACCAAGTCTCCCACTTTGAAACTTCTCTCAATTTGGTGTCTGTCGACATAGATCTTTTGTTGATTTTGTGCCCTTTGTAAGTTTTCCTTCAAGAATCTCAGGATGTCTTACCCTTCTTGAAGCAGTCCCTCGCCCTTGGTGTGCGGTTGTCACCCAATACCATGTCGATAAATGAAAAGGGTTTATACCCATATAGTGCTTTGAAGGGTGTCATCCCAATAGACGTGATAAATTGTATTGTAATAGTATTCTCCCAGATGCATCCATTTGACCCATGCCCGTTGTGCCAAAATGTAGTTCCAAAGGTAGCCTTCCAAACCACTTGTTCACAATGTCCGTATGTCCATCTGTCTGAGGATGGTAGCTAGCACTTGGAGACAATTATGTTCCTGCCAACTAAAACAATTTTGTCTAGAAAATACTAAGAAACCAACCATCCCTATCACTAACAATGTTTCGAGGTAACCCGTGCAGACGAAAAACTTCTCTAAAAAATAAGTCGGCTACTTGTCCGGCCTGAAAATCTCAGATGGCGAAGAAGTGTGCATACTTCCTCAATCTGTCAACCACCACAAAGATGCAATCTTTTCCATTTACCTTAAAAAGTCCGATGATGAAGTCTATAGAGATACTTTCGAAACCACTTTTGTTCTGGTATCGGCAAGGGTTACAATAGCCCAGCAGGTAAAGTTTGTTCGGATTTGTTTTGTGGGTAGATTACACATTCTCGTACATACTACAAAACATCATCTTTAAGTCCCTTCCACGAGAACCTCTCCCTGAGCTGTCTATAGGTTTTGAGAAACCTCGAGTGTCCGGCCAAGGGTGAGGCATGTATTCCCTTCAGGATTTTCTTCTTCATTTGGATTCAAGCACTAAGTATATCCGATCCTTATAGTAAATGATGTCATCCACCACCTTGTATCGGTCATCCTACGTGCCGCTGTCCATTAGCTTACATGCAAATGTATTTTTGGAATATTCCACCAATAAGTGTGCTTTCTAGTTAGCTAAAATCTAAGATAGTAAGCAGATGGCGGGTTTTTTTGACAAAGCATCTGCAACCACATTGCTCTTTCCCTTCACATATTCAATGTTGAAATCAAAAGCCTGAATCTTACCCATTTTTGTTGTCTCCCATTCAAATCCCATTACTTCAAAAAATATCTCACAGTATTATGATTGGTACAAACTACAAACTTGGCACCCACCAAATATTGCCGAAACTTGGTCAAGGCATGCACAATGGCCAACATCTCGTCATAAATGGAATATAGTCGCTAAGCTTGTGTAACCTTTCGACTCTCATAGACTATGGGGTGTCTTTCCTGCATCATATCGTGCCAATGCCCACTTTGGATTCATCACACTCCAAAATGAATGGTTGAGTGAAGTCAGGTAAGGCAAGAACCAAACAAGTGCTTATTGCTTCATTTAACTTATCAAAAGTGTGTTTTGCCTTATTATTCCAATAGAAGCAGTCTTTCTTAGTCAGATCTGTTAACGGTGCACTGAGCTGAAAAAATCCTTTTACAAACCTCTGGTAATAACTACACAGTCCAAAGAACCCTCACAACTCTAAGAGCGATTTTGGTGGGGGCCAATCAAGGATAGCTTGAAGCTTCTCTTGGTATACATGCACTCCAAATGTACTGACAACGTGCCTTAGGTACAATATTTTTGTCATTCCAAATTCACACTTGGATTGCTTGGCAAACAAGGACTGTGTAATGTTCTGACCCACGCAAAACTCCAACAATCTCTTTCTGCGATTCTGGAAGGCAGTACGATGTGAGGGTATGGATGTACGGAAGCCTATGCAGGTTGACCTATGGCTAGATGACTGGACGGAGTGATAATATGGAGATGGCAGGTGACCGTACACCTAGGACGGACAAGTCCGTATGGCGTGATGTAGGTGAAGCGTGTACGAAAGATAGGCCGTACGTGATGGATGGCACAATGGCCATACAGAGGAGGCCATACGACAGGGAGGGTCGTACGGTATGCCTAGTTGACCATACAATGGGACTCTGTGTTCGTACGGAGGGTGAGGAAGGTGTATGGCATGGGGGTTGAGTCCGTACGATGGAGGGGAGTGGAAGGTGCCAAGAATGGTCATACTGAAAGTGGAGGGAGGAAACAAGAAGGTACAGAGTGTGGAGGAAGATGTGTGGAAGAGGGAAGGGCGTTGCCTGAATGGGAGGCCGTACAGTGTATGGTGGGGACCGGAGATAGACAGTTGGAATTCATAGGTGATGGACAGAGAACTTTGTAGACTAACAATTGTGTAAACAAATAGCAAGATTTAATGCAGATAAACAACAACATAGAACAAAACAGTAAAACAAACCAACATAATGGATATTCGCAATATGATGGTGCTCCGACTTGCCAGATCCGAGCGAAGTGCTACAGGCGACAAAATAGGGTGAGGGTTGAATCCCAACGAAACTAGACAAACCAAATAGGGAAGATCTTTCATTTCCAAAATGGCGAACAAAGAACTCCAACAGGAATTCGCAGTACATAGAAAATAATCCAAATTGCATACCTAAAGACTACCTCTAAGCCGTGCTTAAATACCTGTTAAGGAAAACTTTTCGAGGGTGTACAAAGATAGCCAACGGCGACACAAACTACGGAAACAAAAATAAAAATGGGTCCGAGAAACAAAAAAATTAATCGGCTTGTTACAATAGTTTGATAAGTGATTTATTTTATAATGGGAATATTATAATCCTCCCGTCCCAAATTTTGCTTGTCCTCAACCAAATCTAATGTCGAGTGCTGGAGAATGTGTTCGCCTTCCCACGTTGCGTTGTTCAATGGCAAGTGTTTCCAATGCACCAGATATTCCTTCACCATGCGGTTCCGCAGAGTCTTCTCACATACTTCAATGATCTCGGCTGGTTCCAATATGAGTTTTCCTTCTTCATTGAGCGGTGGAAGGTTTGTGGCTACTGTGACATTCTACCCTACAGCCTTCTTCAGGCATGAAACATGGAAAACCTTCTGAGTACGGCTTCCCTTCGGAAGTTCCAGTTCATACGCGACTTCACCAACGTGACAAACTACACAATAGGGGCCATAAAATCATGGCTTCAATTTTTCTTTTCCCTTTTCCTTCAATGAAGATTGTCGATATGGCTGGAGCCAGAGATAGATCGAATCCCCTACTTCGAAACTCCTCTCCATTTTGTGTCTGTCGGTGTATATCTTCTGTTGATTTGTGCCCACTGTAGGTTTTCCTTCAAGCATCTCAGTACGTCCTGTCCCTCCTGAAGCCAGTCCCTCGCCCTTGGTGCACGGCTGTCACCCATAATTGTGTCGATGAAGGAGAGGGGTTCATACCCGTACAGAGCTTTGAATGGTACCATTCCGATGGACATGTGGTACGTGGTATTGTAGCAATATTCCCCTAGATGTAACCATTTGACCCATGCTCGTTGTTGTGCCGAGACATACTTCCGAAGGTAACCTTCGAGTCATTTGTTCACAATCTTTGTTTGTTCGTCTGTCTGCAAGTGGTAACTAGTATTTGGCGATAATTTTGTCACTGCCATCCGTAACAATTCTGTCCAGGAGATACTGATGAATCGTCCATCCCGATCACTGACGATGTTTCAGGGTATGTAGTGCCTCTCCCATTTGACTTCTGTAAGTCATCCTAATGGATGCAACCTTGTTGATCTTTTGTTGTGATGGATCATGATTGTGACCATGAGTGGTCTACACCGTTGAGGTGATTGGATTTATGTTTCTGTATCAGTTGCTTTGATTATGCTTTGACTGATTTATGAGATTATGTTGTGATTTATGATTCACTGAGGTTTGTGCCAGTGCTTACTAGGATCAATGTGGTATCATGAGGTTGTTCCGTGATTACCCTGAGATGTGTGCAGAGATATCACTATGTACTATTACCATGCTACACTGGACTAGGTTCCTATAGCAGTGGTTAGTCATGTTTATGACTGTGTTCGCTTATGTATTTTAAGTGCCTTTTTGTGTTGTTTAAACAACCATTATTAAATGCTTAAACAATTGAAATGGATTGTCCATGTTGGATTATTTGGTTTTGTGTTGCAAACACTTACCTTGTTATATTTTGATCTGAGAGATATTAGTTACTTATGTTTTACTTTTGAGATGACCTGAGGATCAGATGTTTTACCTTGATTTCAGTATCATAGATTTTAGACTACTATGTTGTTTAGTTGCTCATATTTCATGCTGATGCCCTTTTGAGATGATAGTGTGTTTTATGATGATGTCTGGTTATCTGATAATTGGACATATCTCTGATTATGTTATGAGATGGATTTAATGCTGTGTTTATTTACTTCATTCTTGCATTGTTATGCTTTATGCGAACTTGAGTGATGTAAATAGATTATTTTGATATAATTAAATAAATGGTTAAATTAGGTGATTTAATGCATTTATTGCTTCAGTTATGTTATTATATGCAATTGCACTTGATCGTGTTGTTTAGTGTGCAGGATTTATATCCCTGGCAATGGCACATGGAGATAGTGATTCAGCCATTCATATTTTACCAATGTCGTCCCTGTATGGTCGACGTATCTTTAATTAAATGTTTAAATTAAACCTTTCGATGATTATTATATCCGAACTCATTATTATGATGATTATGATGATTATTATTAAATTAAACTGCATTTATTGCTTCAGTTATGTTATTATATACAATTGCACTTGATCGTGTTGTTTAGTGTGCAGGATTTATATCCCTGGCAATGGCACATGGAGTTAGTGATTCAGCCATTCATATTTTACCAATGTCGTCCCTGTATGGTCGACGTATCTTTAATTAAATGTTTAAATTAAACCTTTCGATGATTATTATATCCGAACTCATTTGCATTATGTGATTAGACCAGTGAGCGTGTCTATGCATTTAGAGGTTCGCTTTGTCACGAAAGTTGTTTAGGAAATTTTTTTGTTTTTTGGGTTTTCGGGCCTTTTAATTGTTTTATTTTAGTTTCTGGCAGCTTTGCCATAGATGAATTCATATTTCTAGGAATAGTCTGTTTTCGTTTGGGTCAATTCAGGGTTTAACTAGGTTGGCTAGTTATTTGCCCTAATCGATTATTCACTTGAAAAGTGAATAAATATCCAAAAAGGAATTTAATTCCTTACTTCTCACTTTTGAATTAGAAAGTTTAAGAGTAAAACCCAAAATTCTCTTCATGAGGATTTATTGTTTTGTTCGTTGTGGGAGCTACAGGCATGGGATCATCACAAGATCGAGCTCATTGGATCCAGCTCGGGGAAACCTTGGATTGCCGCAATTTTCAGCTACTTCTGTGGACTATTTATTTTATGGTTCAGATTCTCATTTTGCCCTTTTGGCTATGAGGTAGGGCATTCCTGTTTTATTGTTTTGACTCTATTTATGCTTCTGTTTTTAGTAGTTGTTTGTTTGGAGGCTGAGAACTAGTGTTCCCCTCTATTTTTGTATGCTAGTTCTACCCAGTTGGGCAGGTACAAACATTTCCCTATTTTTCGGGATGAGGGTTTGGGGGTTTGCACCGTTATGCTAGCTGTTTTTGCATACGGTGTCCAAACTTTATTTTTGGATTTTTGGGGTTTTTGTACCCAAAGGCCAAATGGGGTTTAATTTTGAAGTTTTTCCAAATTTGGGGGTTTTTACCTCATTTTGCGTGCCACCCTGTTTTTTCGAATCTTCTTGGCATGAGTTGGGTCGTGGACCTAGATTATCCGTTTGGATATCAGGCATACCTTTGTTGCACTTTTATGTTTGCATTGGGATGTGTGTCGCATTCGTACTCCTGACTTTGTGTTAGGTTGAGTGATTTTATACCTAGTGTTATGGTTTCTTTTGGACCTTTGCTTTTGTTTCGTGGACACTAAGATTCGTGTAGAATCCATGCTCTCGGATTGAGGCCAACTGAGTGAGTTCATGATGTTGGTCTTGTTGCATCATTGGGATTCGTGTAGAATCTATTCTCCCGGATTTGGGCCAGTAGAGTGATTTAATGATGTAGAGTTTTATTGGTTCTTGGGATTCGTGTAGAATCCATCCTCCCGAGTTGTTTTCAGTTGAGTGTTATTTTGTATTGTGTTCTCATCCAATCCTTGTGCTTTGATCTTTGTGATGGTGGTGCACCACACACGAATACGTGCACGTACATATCTATTGGGTGACTTGCGAGGCCCGATCCTCCGTGGTACTTCCAGAAGTTATGATCATTGGGGTTGTGATGGGAGTATGCACACCCATTGGCACTTGTCGTAGGATGAGCATGGGTAGGGTAGGGTAGCATATGGAGGGGGCTCCTATCTCGCAGCCTAGTGATCATGACTCCACAGGTATGGCAGAGGGAGTTTTAAATAAGTGATAACTAAAAAAAATGTGTGAGTGGTAATAAAACTTAAGATAATAAAATGCTTGTGCTGAGACATTCCATTAAGGGATGCTGAATCCGCACAATCCGAGCTTGGGCTTTTCAATGCTAAGCGACTCTCCATGATGTCAACCCCTACTTAGTAGCCTATTGAGTGTCTGACCAGGACCTTTACTCCTTGCATTGTCTTAGGTTCTTGGTTACAGCCATCATACTGTCTGGCATGAGTGTTAGCCATGGATGTTGTGTTTTATGTGTGCTTGTGATTAGATCCTTATCTCCATCAACACAGCAGGTGTGGACCTATGGGTGCCACGTGGTTGGAAGGCGTAGCTACCTACACCGCTACTAGGGACTAGTGTACAGAGATGGTCTTTTGTCCTAGTGCGACCATTGCTAGATGTTTTCACTTGGTACTTCAGGTTCCGGAGTATGCTTCCTTGTGATTTATGCTTTCATTGGAATGCTTGGATATCATGTTTAGATGATGTTAGTTTATTTAACGCATTCCCATATTATGATGTTTAGCATATGATTAGATGATGTGAATTTCTGTATTGGATTATCAATGCTAAGCGACTCTCCATGATGTCAACCCCTACTTAGTAGCCTATTGAGTGTTTGACCAGGACCTTTACTCCTTGCATTGTCTTAGGTTCTTGGTTACAGCCATCATACTGTCTGGCATGAGTGTTAGCCATGGATGTTGTGTTTTATGTGTGCTTGTGATTAGATCCTTATCTCCATCAACACGGCAGGTGTGGACCTATGGGTGCCACGTGGTTGGAAGGCGTAGCTACCTACACCGCTACCAGGGACTAGTGTACAGAGATGGTCTTTTGTCCTAGTGCGACCATTGCTAGATGTTTTCACTTGGTACTTCAGGTTCCGAAGTATGCTTCCTTGTGATTTATGCTTTCATTGGAATGCTTGGATATCATGTTTAGATGATGCTAGTTTATTTAACGCATTCCCATATTATGATGTTTAGCATATGATTAGATGATGTGAATTTCTGTATTGGATTATCTATTGCTTATTGGTTTATCATGTTAGATTTCCTTATTATGATGATTAGCATGTGATAGGCGATGATATCTACTTTGTAGGATTATCTTATGCTTTCTACTAGCATGTTAGTTTTCCTTATGCTTATATTGTAGCATGTTTTAGTAGTGATGTCCCTATTACAATAGTACCGACGATTGGATCAGTGGCTTGGGATGTTACGTGCAGGGGATCGCTAGGATCCATGATGGTCTTATGATGCTATTGACGGTTGGGAGGAACCGTGTACTTAGTTTGGTTGTTCAGTTATTGTGTGTTATTTCTATACATTGCGATGTTACTTCTGTTTACTGTGATGTTGTATTCAGTATGTTCCTTACTGCTATGGTTTAGATGGATAGATGTTCTTCTTTCTTGATGTTTATGCACTCAAGTGTTCATTCCTCAATTTACGTGGATCCGATACTCCCTGGTGTGGAGGTTTTCATGTTTTTGTGCTTTTTATTTATGTTATTTTGTCGCGCTGATGTGTTTTCTCGCGTGGAAAGGCAGTTCCTCATGCAAGAATGTACTTCCTCGCACGAGAATGTATTTCCTCACGCAAGGATGCAAATCCTCACGTGGAGCCATGCACTTTCTCGTGCACAGTAATGCAAGGTCTCGCGCGAAACTCGAGACCAATGCACTTTCTCGTGTGAGAAACAGGGTGGCAGTTAGGCTTGGCTAAGGAAGGTTTGAAAGTTGGTTTTGGACACCTTATTGGATTTCACACCTTTCAAGTTGAAAACAATCTTTCTAAGGGGTTTAAAATATATCGTTTAAGTATAAGTTGAATTATTCTTAAGATATATTTTAATATATGCGACGAATCTTTTGAGATAGGTTTCGGACCTCTCCAAGATAAGATAAAGATTCTAGGAAATTTCAGGACTTCAGAAATTCAAACTTAGCCAAATTTCAGGGCTTCAAGATTTCAGAGTTAGCCAAATTTCAGGATTCTGCATTTTACCCCAGCTTGGTGTTTTGTTGATGAGTGGTCGTTTCTTCGAGCCCTCATCATGTGCATGGTCGTTGATGGCGTTTGTTTGTGTGTGTTAGTTTGATAGTGATGTTCGGAGATTCATTGATTGTCAGGATTGTGGTGAAGTCTTCCGTTGCGATCTTTGTGATCCCTATATGATGTTGTCATGTGCATTCATACTTGTAAAAAAAAATATCTTGGCTTGTATTGAATCCTTATTCCAAGGATCTCCGGGTGGGGCATTACAGGGTAACCCGTGCAGACGAAAGACTTCTCTAAAAAACAAATCGGCAATTTGTGTGGCCTGAAGATCAGAGGGGATGGTGAAGAAATGTGCATACTTTATCAACCTATCAATCACCACAAAAATACAATCCTTTCTATTCACCTTGGGAAGCCCTGTTATGAAATCCATCGATATACTTTCCCACTTATGTTCTGGGATTGGCAGAGGTTGTAGCAACCCAGGAAGTAGAGTATGTTCGGACTTGTTCTGCTCATAGATTGTACACTCTCTTACATATTGTAACACATCCCCTTTAAGTCCTTTTCATGAAAAACTCTCCCAAAGACTTCTGTAAGTTTTGAGGAAACTCGGGTGTCCTACCAAGGGTGAGTCATGTACTTCCTTCAAGATTTTTTGCTTCAATTTGGATTCTGGCACCAAAAATATCCGATTTTTATAGTAGATGATGTCATCCAACACTCTGTACCGATCATCCTGGGTGTTGCCATCCATGTAAGTTTTGAGGAAACCCAGGTGTCCTGCCATGGGTGAGTCGTGTACTTCCTTCAAGATTTTCTGCTTCAATTTGGATTCTGGCACCAAAAATATATGATTTTTATAGTAGATGATGTCATCCACCACTCTGTGCTGATCATCCTAGGTGTTGCCATCCATTAGCTCACAGGCAAATGTGTTTTTGGAGTATTCAACTAACAGATGTGCCTTCCAGTTAGCTAAAATCTGGTTTAGTGAGCAGATGGTGAGTTTCTAAGACAAGGCATCTGCAACCACATTGTTCTTCCCTTTCACATATTCAATATCAAAATCAAAAGCTTGAACCTTGCTTACCCATTTTTTTGCCTCTCGTTCAAGTCCCGTTGCTCTAGAAAATATTTCAAACTCTTGTGATCTGTACGGACGACAAACTTGGCACCTACCAGATACTGCCGAAACTTGGTTATTGCATGTACAATGGCCACCATTTCTGTTGTAAATGGAATATAAGCGTTCCGTTTATGTAAGCTTCTTTCTCTCATAAGCTATGGGATGTCTATCTAGCATCAGTACCGCGCCAATGCCTTCTCCTAACGCGTCACACTCCAAAATGAACAGTCGAGTGAAATCAGGTAGTGCAAGTACGAGACAAGTGCTCATTGCCTCTTTCAGTTTATCAAAAGTGAGTTGTGCCTTTTCGTTTCACTGGAAAGACCCCTTGTCAGATCCGTTAAGGGTGCACTGAGCTGAAAGAATCCTTTAACGAACGTCCGGTAATAACTCCACAGTCCAAAAAATCCTCGCAAATCTGTGAGTGATTTTGGGGGAGGCCAATCAAGGATAGCTTGAATCTTCTCCTGATGAACTTGAGCTCCTTATTTACTGAAAACATGCCCCAGGTACAATATTTTTGTCATACCAAATTCACACTTGAATTGCTTGGCGAACAAAGACTACTCCATGATCCTTGGGACTTCATGCAAATGATTAAGGTGCTCCTCCAATTGCTTATTGAAGATGTGATTCATGCATGATTGGAATGTAGCAGGTGCATTTGTCAATCTGAACAGCATGACCAGAAACTTATAATGTCCATAGAGACAATGGAAGGCCGTCTTTTCTATATCTTCCTCCCTCATGCAAATCTGATGGTATCCAGAACAGAGATCTATTTTTGAAAAATAGACCGTACCATGCAGTTCACCCAACAACTCATCTATCCTTGGAATGGGATATCTATTCTTTATTATTATTATTTTCAATGCTTGGTAGTCCACACACATGCACATCGTCCTGTCCTTTTTGACCAATACCACAGATGACGCGAAAGGGCTAGAATTGAGACGGATCAATCCTTTCTCTAGCAATTCCTGAATCATCTTTTCGATCTCATCTTTGAATTTCTTGGGATGGCGGTACGGTGTGGATGACTGGCTTGGTTCCTGCTTCCAACTCAATAGTATGTTCAGACCCGCGATGAGGCGGTATGCCAGGAGGAATGTCAATGAAAACTTTATCATGTTTACTCAAAATATCCTGGAGTTCATCATCTTGTGGAGGTGTCCGTTGTCCTTTTATAGGTTCCGCCGAGATAAAACAGTGTGTAGCCCACGCAACATCATCACGCCAAAAAATTGCCTCCATCCGATGTGCGAAAACTTCCTGCGGACCTTCATTTGCCATTTTGTGGAGAACAACCTTCTTTCCATCGACCACAAAAGTGAAGTCCATCTATTTGAAACTCTGAGTATATTCATCAAGTGTCTCCATCCACTGTATGCCTAGAATAACCTCCATGTCATCAAAGTCCACTATGAAGAAATCCTCAATCACCGTGTGATTCGCCATTGTGATACTTGGTTGAGGAACAAGGTGCGTGCACGGTAGAAGAGTCCCTCCGGCAACCTTGACCTAAAAGCCTACGTGCATCTCCGTAGGTAGACCTCTTTGCTTCACCAGAGATGAGTTAATGAAGTTTAGAGTGGCTTCACTGTCAAGCATCACCATAACCCTTTGTCCTTGAAGGGTTCCTCGTACACAAAAAACTGTGCAACCGGCTAAAGCAATAGTTCCTTCGTGTCATGCCAAAGCTGCAATTCTCTCCGTACGGTTTAAACTGGCTATGTTGGTGTCATTGTGAGGTTGGTTGTCTTCGGCCGACATTTCTTCTTGTTCGTCCTCATCATTGGACACGACCTCAATGCAATAGATCTTTCCTTTTTCGAGGCATCTGTGACCAGGCTCCCAAGGTCCCTTGCAATTGGAACACGATTTCTTCCTTCAAAGTTCCTATCTGGTAACTTCGTCCAATGATGGGTTCTAGGGCAGAGGTTTGTCTCTTGGAAACGCCGACAATTTGGAATGTAACTTCAAGAGGATGACGTCGACGACAATGCCATAGTTTGCGCTTTATTGGTTGCCTCCGATAGGTTGGCAGGATTGAACCCCTTTACCAACTTTTCAAAGGTTCTATCAGTCCATCCATGAAGAGCACTATCCATCTTCTTTCAGAAATGTCCATGACCAACACAGAGTTTTTGAAATTCTGCAATGAACTGATCGACCGATCCAGTTTGTCTCAGTTGTGCCAAATCTTTGAAATTGAGTTCCGTATCTTTACCATCAAATCACTCTATCAATCTCTCCATGAATTCCGCATAAGTATTTATTTGATCATGCCCTAATGTGATGGTGTCGTGATGCCACCATTCATGCGCAACTCCCTCCAAGTGCAGCACTACAAATTTTATTGCTTCTTCTTCTAGCATAAGATTCGGCTAGAAGTAAGTATCGACCTTCATTACCCACGCTTCTGCAGATATGGAACCGGATCCATCAAATGGAGATAGATTTACTTTACTCAACTTTCTTCTGAGATCATCGTTAAAATATCCTCTGTTTTCGCCTCCAGAATATCTCATTCTCAAATCTGCGTAGTCTTTGTAGGATATATCTTCCTCAAGATTTGCATTCTTCCAGTCTTCTCTCAATTGTTCTTGCATCTCTTCAAAGGTTGGTTGTTTCCCTCCGTGTTGTGCCTCTATCTGTGGGGGAAAGACGACATGGAAGGTCGAGAGCGTGCTGGATGAGGGTTTTGATTTACTCGACACTGAGTCCGCACTGTGACCATTTTGTTCTCCAGATATTTTATTGTCCGCCAACTTCTTGAGAGTCTCTTCCATGAGTCACTGAGTATCAATGATCTGTGCCTGATTCCTGGCAAGTTCCCTCGGTAGTGCCTCGAGTTCGCCAACTGTCAGTTCCAGTTCGGTAGCCATTCGATCAACGAAATGTGTCCTCTTCCGGCTATAAACTCTCATTCACTATCCACAGGTTGGCAGGATCGAAGCACTCTGATACCACTATAATGTTCCAACCCACACAAAACTCTAACAATCTCTTTCTATGATTCCGGAAGGCAATACGGTGTAAGGGTATGGATGTACGGTGCTTATGCAGGTTGAACTATGGCTAGATGACTGGACAGAGTGATAATAAGGAGATTGCAGGTGACCGTACACCTAGGACGGACAAGTTTGTACGGCGTGATGTAGGTGAAGCTTGTACGAAAGATAGGTCGTACGTGGTGGATGGCACAATGGTCGTACAGTAGGAAGGGAGGGCCTTATGGTAAGCCTAGTCGATCGTATGGTGGGACTGTGTCTGTACGGAGGGTTAGGAAGGTGTACGGTGTGGGGGTTGAGTTCGTACAATGGAGGGGAGTGGAAGGTGCCGAGAATGGCTGTATAGAAAGTGGAGGGAGGAAACAAGAAGGTACAGAGTGTGGAGGAAGATGTGTGGAAGAGGGAAGGGTGTTGCCTGAATGGGAGGTCGTACAGTGTATGGTGGGGACTAGAGATAGACGGTCGGGATTCATAGGTGATAGACAGAGAACTTTGCAGACTAACAAATTGTGTAAACAAATAGCAAGATTTAATGCAAATAAACAACACAACAGAACAAAAGAGTAGAACAAACCAACATAATGGATATTCGCAATATGATGGTGCTCTGACTTGCCAGCTCCAAGCGAAGTGCTACAGGCGACAGAATAGGGTGAGGGTTGAATCCCACCGAAACCGGACGAACCAAATAGGGAAGGTCTTTCACTTCTAAAATGGCAAACAAAGAACTCCAACAGGAATTCACAATACATAGAAAATAATCCAAATTGCATACCTAATGACTACCTCTAAGCTGTGCTTAAATACCCGTCAGGGAAAACTTTTTGAGGGTGTACAAAGATAGCCGACGGCAACACAAACTACAGAAACAAAAATAAGAATGGGTCTGAGATACAAAAAAATCAATCGGCCTGTTACAATAGTTTGATAAATGATTTATTTTATAACAAGAACATTACAGACTGAGCCACCATGATCCCTAAGACTTCATCCAAATGTCCTAGGTGTTCTTCCCAAGTTTTGTTGTAAATAAGGATATCATCAAAGAATACCAGCAAGCACTTATGCAATTGTTTGTTGAAGATGTGATTCATGCAAGATTGAAAAGTAGCTAGTGCATTCGTTAATCTGAACGGCATGACTAGGAACTCATAATGGCCATAGTGACAATGAAAAGTCGTCTTCTCCACATCTTCCCGCATGCAGATCTGATGGAATCCGAAACGGAGATCTATTTTAGAAAAATAAACCACACCATGCACTTCATCCAACAATTCATCGATCTTGGGAATAGGGTATCTATTTTTTATTGTCTTCTTATTTAATGCACAGTAGTCCACACACATGCGCAATGTCCCATCCTTCTTTTTTACCAATACTATTGATAATGCAAAAAGGCTAGAGCTGCAACAAATCCATCCTTTCTCGAGCAACTCCTAAATCGTCTTCTCAATCTCATCTTTGAATTTTTTGGGAGGGCAATATGGCATGGTGATAATTGGTTTGGCGCCAACTTCCAACTTGATGGTACGCTCAAAACCACGATAGGGAGGTATGCCAGGAGGGATGTCTATAAAAACTCTATGGGTACTCGAGATAGTCTAAAGATCATCATCCTAGTGGGGTGTCTGTTGTTCTTTTATTGGTTCTGTTGAAACCAAACAATGTGCAGCTCAAGCAATGTCATCATGCCGAAAAATGGCCTCCATCCGTTGTACCAAAACTTTCTTTAGTCTTGCATTGGCCATCCCACAGAGAACCTTATTTCCATTGACAACAAAAGTGAAGTCCATTCGCTTAAAACTTTGTGTATTCATCTAGTGACTCCATCCACTATATGCCCAGAATAACCTCCATATCATCCAGGTCTACTATAAAGAAATCCTTTGTCAGAGTGTGATTAGCCATGGTGATACTCAGTTGGGGAACAAGGTGTGTGTAAAAGTGTTCCTTCGACGACCTAACCTGGAATCTTGTGTGTCTCTATAGGTAGACCTCTTCTTTTCACCAAAGATCAGTTTATGAAATTTAGAGTGGCTTCGCTATTGAGCATCACCATGACTCTCTGTCCTTGAAGGGTTCCTCATACTCAAAATACCATACATCTCAAGCTCCCAGCCAAGGCAATGGTTCCTCCATGTCGTACCAATGCGGTGATCCTCTTCGTACGGTTCAAATTAACCATTTTGGAGTCCTCTCGGATGTGATTGTCGTCTATGGGTATATTCTTCTAATCATCCTCATCATCTAACACAACCTCGATGTAGTGTATTTTCCCTTTACCAAAGCATTTGTGCCCATGTTCCCACGACACCCTACAATTGAAACATAATTTCTTCCTTCAGAACTCCTACCTAGTAGCTTCGTCCAACAAATGCTTCTTTGGCAGAGGTTTGTTATCTTTGTCCCTTGGGAACACTGGCGGTTTGGAGTGGGTGTACCCTCAAGCGGATGATGTCGATAATGATGCCATGCTTCGCACCTTTTTTACAGCCTTTGAAAGGGTGGCAGGATTGAAACCCTTAACCCAACCCCCCAGTGGTTTTGTCAATTCATCTATGAAGAGCACTATCCTTCTCCATTCAGAAATATTCATACCCATAACAGAGAGTCCTAAAATTCTGTGATGAACTGGTCGACCGATCCAGTTTGCCTCAATTGTGCCAACTCTTTAAAATTAAGTTTTGGATCTTTACCATCAAACAAATCTATCAATCTTTCAATGAATTCTACATGAGTATTGACTTGGTCATGCCCCAACGTAATGGTGTCATGATGCCACCATTCATGTGTCACTCCCTTCAAGTGGAGTGCTACAAATTTAATTGCTTCTTCTTTTGGCATGGGATTAAGCTAGAAGTAAGTATTGGCCTTTATTACCCATGCCTGGGCAAATATGGATTTGGATCCGTCAAATGGTGATAGATTTACTTTACTCAACTTTCTTCTGAGATCATTGTTAAAATATCCTTTGTTTCCGCCTCTAGAATATCGCATTCTCAATTCTACGTAATCTTTGTAGGATATATCCTCTTCCAAGTTTGCATTCTTCCAATCTTCTTTCAACTATTCTTGAACTTCCTCAAAGTTTGGTTGCCTTCCTACATGTGGTACCTCCGTCTGTGGAGGGAAAGTTGGCATGGAAGGTTGAGAGGATGCTAGATGGGGATTTGCCTTTCCCGAGACCGAGTCGGTACTAAGACTATTTTGTTCCCTAGATATCTTATTGTCTACCAGTTTCTAGAGAGTTTCTTCCCTAAGTCACAGAGTGTCATTGATCTGAGCCTCTAATTCCTCAAAAGATCCCTCAATAGTGCCATGAGTTCGGTAGGAGTGGGTTCTTGATCTGCCATTCTATCAATTGAATGGGATCTCCTTATTTTCCAGCTATAAATTTTCATTCATTATCTATGGGTTGGCAAAATCTATGGCTCAAATACCACTATAATGTCCCTTTCCCCTTCCAACTTAGTCAAAACCTCCAACACATTCTAACTGTGAAATGCCTATCAAGTATTCGAACAAACTGTGCATAATGGGGAGGTCATACGATAGTGTTGGAAGTCGTACAATGATTAGTGTGTCCATACTCTGGTTATTATGATTCGTATAGTAGCAAGAGTAGAGAAGGGGTACAGTGTACAATGTATAGAGTCTGTACGATGAGGGTGTAGGGGAGGATGTATGGTAGCAAGATATCTGTACGGTGATGGAATTGGCAGGTTGTGCGGTTGGGAATGTGACGGTACACAAAGGCACAAATACTAATGTAAATCAAGTTTCAAAGAGATAAACAATACCTTCACCAATTATACAAATGTAACCCAATACAAGCAATTGCATTTCAATGGAGAATATGTATATTTGCAAACAAGAATGTTGCTCCAATTTGCCAAATCCGAACCAAGAAATACAGAGACGGAATAGGGTGAGAGTTGAGTCCCACCGAAACCAGAGTAGCCAAGTAGGGAAGACCTTTCACTTTTGAAATGGTGAACCATACTAAACTCAAATAGGAATTCGCAGTACAAAGAAAATAATCTAAATCACATGACAACTACTACCTACATGTGCTTAAATACTCTTCGGAGAACTCCCAAGGGTTTACAAAGACGGTCAATAGCAACAATTATGAAAACAATTAAAATAAAAATGGGTCCAAGATATACTAAATCAATCGGCCCGTAAACAATGCTTTGATTATTTATTTATTTTATGATGGGAACAATAGATTCGATGGCATCAAATTTAGCTTGTCACATAAGATGTCAGGCCTAAGGCTTGCCACCAAAATTGGCTATTTAATTTGAGCCGTTTGAGGGTTTTAAAATCTTGTTTATCATTCAAAGACCTACCAATTTCCTTAGTTTCATAAATTTTGACTAGAGAATGATAAGTCAAATTGCATACTTTTTATCAAACCCTAGGTGATTGAGGGTTTTAGACCACCCGATGTTGTTTTAATTGCCAAATGATATAGAATGCACTTAAAAACTTCAAACCAAATGCAACATGAAGGTCAAACATAGTAGTTTGATGATCTACAAATTAAACATATTCTGACCAAGAAGTATAGATTACAAAAACAGATGTGACTCTAAGAAAATTCCAATAATTTTACTACTTTAGTGCTTCAAAACTTAACGTATGCATCCACCCCTGAGACATTTATAGATTGAAGTCCAACGACCATAACCATGCCCCAACTAAATTTTGAACTAGGTGATCATTGGAGACAAAAGTGCAACTTCTCGGCCAAAGTTGCAAAGAAGTCAACTTTTGCAACTTCTAGCAATTTTGTCATCTAGCCATCACATGCCCCCGATTTGTTTACATTTCATGTATACATGAAATATGACTAGAATAAGTCGTTTCTCACTTGGTCTCACCATTTTTTACCATTTGACCAAAATTGACCTACTAGCCCTAATTGGTCCTAAATGACATTTTTGGCTAATTTTGGCCTTACATTATTTTCATCTTATTAAATAAATTACATTGATGACCCATAAGGCCTTATTATATTCATCTTATCCTATTTGATGTCCACCTATCCTTGGCTTAGATTTGACCAGTTGATGCTCTGATATAATATGCTATGAATCAATAGTAACGCATGGGCTTCAGCAATCCACTAGTTGTCACTACATTCAAATATAAATTCCATTCTCTTTCTCATATTATTCGATGTATTTTATAGTCTTATTCTCCATGCATAAATTGTGTATAATTCTTACCCTGTTTGATGTATTATATAATCTTCTTCCCCCATTTTGGATTGAGAATTTATTCCCATACATACACAACAATGTCTCTTGGTTGGAGAGACAAGTCTCTAATTTATTAATTAATAGTTTTTGCATGCTTTTGTGCTTGCAACAATGAGCTGATAGGTGTTTGATAATAAAATTATCTTTTAAATATCATTTTGTGTGCATAAATTAAATTATTAAATAAAATGAATTTTAAAAAATGTTATTTTAAATAGACTAAGAAATATTATTTATTTATATTCAATAGATCATATATGAATAAAATGATCACCTAAAAAAAAAAGCATTATCTATTAAAATGGCTCTGCTCCCAAAGAAAACTACAAACTCTAATGAGAACATGGACGAACAAATATACCGATTCAGTAAAACAAAGTATTGTAGAAGCAGCCCACATATGACAGCAAATCATTTTCAAGCTTTGTATCTCTCTGATGAATTGCCAAAAGGGCTCGAAGATCCGAAACTTAGAATCACATCCCTGGTAGCCAAGAAAGGCAATCAAAAAGCGAAGGAATCTTGCACAAATGGCAATATCCCATCAGTTCCTAATCAAAATCAATAGGCAGCATTCTTCACCAAGACAAAATATGCAAGCAAGCAGAGCTCGGACAAACAAGAAAGTAATTTAGCTCCCTTGTCAAAGTTTCCTCGGCATCTACCATCTAGACAAGATAAACTAGGGTTTAATCATCATAAGAAAAAAGAAATTTCTCAGGAATTAAACCTGGGCATCAAAGCACGAAATCTAACTAATCTGATGATGGATGGCATATAGTAGTCAGAAAAAAATCTTGACATAAGGCCAAAGAATCTGCAAACAGGGGTTTTTCTCCTCAAAGGTCAAATCAAGTTCTCCTAGCGAATAATATAGTTTCACACGGTAACCCTAGATTTGAAGACAAGGGAACATCCACAAAGCAACACCTTAGAAACAGAATGTATGGAGAGAAATGGTCTTAGAAACTTATTACAGGAAAACCGTTGATAAATCACAATGCTCCGAATATAGCGGCTCAAAATAAAAGAACCATAGCAGGTAAACCCAATCTTATTATCAAGGATATAAAAGCTTCAAGATTTACTACACTAACAATCAGTAATAGGAAAAAGATCAACGAAGATACATTAATCATTAGCAACCACTTTAGCAAAGAATGTTGGTTCGAATGTAAAGCATCAGGCATCTTCGCTATTTGAATGGCCCAAGGGCAAAGCATGCAAAATTTTATAGTGGCTACAGAAAGCATTTGATATGTTAATTTCTTAAATCCAATATCTAGGTAAATAGATCAGATCTAGATTTACACTACTAGATTTATTTAAAAAAATAAAGCAATGGGAATCTTAGAAAAGCAAAACACATTCATTCACAATTCATATGTTCTTCAATCAGTCCATCATTCAAAATAACTTCAAAACTTACAAGAGCTCCCAGTGCATGGGAAAATGGCTCTGAAACAAGTTACAAACAAAATGGCAAACCTGAAATATACTTTGTTTTGCTACCCTTTCCTTTGTTCTTATCTATCATAAACTTTCTTCTTTCTGCCCTACTGAAAATCAGAAATCTCTTCTCTGATTTTCTCTCTCTCAATGTCCTCCTTGAGAAAGATTATTAAATTCTATTTAACCCTTAGATTCCTTTAATAATAGCAATTGTGAAAAGTAGAGTCCTACTTGAAGTCTACTACCATAAAGTAGAGTCCTACTTGAACTCTTCTTCTTAGGTGACTACTTTAATTAGTTAGGTGGATAAAGTAGAGTTCTATTTGAACTCTACTTCCTCAAAGTAGAGTCCTACTTAAACTCTACTTCTAACTTACCTTTATGAGCTACGATTATCAACATGATAGATAAGTATTTCTTCCATTGTTGATTGATTAGTTTATCTTCACTGTAAACGCATAATAATTAAGAATGAGTTACTCAATGAACCACTATGCTTTTTCAAAGGCTATAGTGTTGCTTTTATAGAATGGGAACCTAATTTTGAAAGAGAAAAGGTGAACACATTATTGCTTCCTACTTGGGTAGCTATTAAAAACATGCATGTGGAATTATTCCACGATCACATAGTTAATCAAATTGGAAACTCGATAGGAGAAACCCTAGGCTTCGACCCTTACTACATGGATTTGAATGTAATCAAGATTTTAGATAAAATTAGAGGTCATTCTCAAGAGTTGCAACCTATTAAAATCATTACAAATAGATCTATATATACTCTACCAATAACTCAATATTATGGAAACATTCAGAGTCTAGCTTATTACGATAATAGATAATCGTCTATTATTAGTTAATGGTAATCTATTGTAAATATCTAGTTAGCCTTAGTTAGCTGTAGCTTTTTTCCTAAGTTGCCAGATTCATACCCTGCTGCCCGGATTCGAGTCCAAGTCCGCACGGGTCCAAATTCACCCCTGGGTTCGCTGCGAGTCCGGGCAGGGTCCTTAGTTTTGACTGTGGATTCGTCCGGGTCCTTGCTGGAGCGAACCCAGACGAACCCACAGCGAACCCAGGGCTGAAAACAACTTTAAAGAGTGTTTTTTAAATTGTTTTCTTCTGTAACTCTTAAAGGAACTTAATAAAAAACATTTCACTCATCTAATCCCTTATGTCAAGGAGGAGGACGATGATATAGCAGCATATGGAACTAGTGGAACCAGTTTGGGTTCCAATGATGAAGCTCTAGATATAGTTGCAGTTGGGGATGAAGCCATTGATCTCTCATTTTATGATGATCCAATTGACCCTTGAAGGGCATTTGATACTATGATTATTGATAAACTACTAAACACTTGTCATCTATCATCATGTTTCAAACTTTATTATTTGATGAACTAGTCTTTGTTTTGCAATTTAGTAATTCAATGTATTATTTGATGAACTAGTCCATGTTTTGCAATTTAGTAATTCAATGTATAATCTTCTTTACAATCATGAAGATAGATTAATGAGCGAGTATTTAATGTTTTTAGATTCAGGTAAAATCATGTTTTGAAGGGACCCAAAACCCTTTGGCATTTGGCATTGATCAATGATCAAGCAACAATTGTTCACATTGTGAAATGATTTTGTTTTGCAACTATGCATGTTTCTCTTTTGTGTGTGTGTGTCTCTCTCTCTCTCTCTCTCTCTCTCTCTCTCTCTCTCTCTCTCTATATATATATATATATACACTCACGAACCCACCCACGAACCCAAATGGGGAAAAAAAAAATTGCCCGAACCCACGAACCGAACCCCGAACCTGAACCCGTCCCCGAACCCGAATCGTCAACTTAGCTTTTTTCACTTTCTCAGCTACAATAGAATGTTTCTATTCTTTACGATCGTTTCCTAAGGAAACATCATTTTATTCTTTTGTATATAATGACCTTTCGGTCCCTATTAATAACAGGGAAGTATTTTACCAATTACTTTGTAATATGGTATCAAAGCCTAGACTTCAAATTTTTCCGAATTTTTTACAATTTCTTTCGAAATTATCTACTCCAAAAATTTTGAAATTATTTCTAAAGTCTTTCATGGTTTTTTACATGCTTCATAATACCTAGTCACAGCTAGGGTTTCAAAGACAAAGATCTATGAATTCGTCTGAAAAAGAGGTGTATTTTCTTGGGCATTTTTCTAAAAATAAAAAATCAGCAAATTAGCGATTTCTTGGCATTTTGTTTTTGGTGGTTTTTGCCCTCTGTAAATCGCGACTGGAACAGTTGCGTCTCCAAACTGCGACCTGCACGATTTCCTGCTCAACCCATGATTGCAACTCATGGCATAATTGGTGCCCTCGTTTCTTCAAGTCACCATTTTTCTAGCCATGTTCCTACTGAAGAAAGCATTATTATTTGCGTTCTTTGGAACTCAAACCGACGATTTTTGCCCCTAAAATCATCACTTGTTTGGCCTACAAAAACCAATTTTTTGCCATTTCAACCATTCATGGCTATCGACTGTGTTTTTTTCGAAACCCTAATTTTTGAGCTCGAAAAAATATCTTGATTTCAAATTCTTAGTGGTTTTTTCAAGAGCTCAACTGGGTCGTCGTCAGATTTTTTGGGTGCCTCGATTTTTGAGCCAATGGATTCAAAAGATGACACCATATTCCTTCTAAGTTTTTCGAGCTCTCTTATGGATCACTCTTCGATTTTTTAGGGTCTTCTATTTTTTAGCCTCTAAGAACGTGTCTTCGTCGATTTTCACAATTTTTCATTGAACAACGTGCCATGGCATCTTTGACAAACATTCTGCTCGAGCACAACTCAAATTTCAATGGTCGAGATTATGGCACTTGGATGCAACAGATCATCGCAATTTTTGAATATCGGAACACCGATCAACTTGCACTAGGTGTTACGAAGCGTCTCACTGCTCTGGGTTTTGATCAGGATACATGGGATCTGAATAATCGAGAGGCAGTGATGCTTTTCAAATTATTCATGGTTGATGATCAGCTTTCTCAGATTCCATCCGACAAGACAGCTGTCAAGATTTGGACACACCTCAAAGGTCGTCATTAGACTTCTAACAAAAGTGGAGCTTTCTTTTTGAAGAACACTCTGTTTTCTATTGTCATGGATGGGCGCACCTCACTCTAGGCACACCTGAATCCAATTCAGGAAATTTGTGATTAATTACTTGCCATCGGTCACAAGATGAAAGAGGATATTGTGGTTATCTCTCTTCAGAGTTTACCAAAGTCCTGTGAGCATTTTATCGAGACTCAACATCACATCTTCTGGTGTTGATTTGAAGTTCACTGATCTCTGCACATTGCTACTTTAGCAAGACTAGTGTAAACAACATTTTGGTAGCAGCTCCACCTCCACCTCCACAAAGCAAGCCTTTTCTGCAAAATCCTTTCAGAAGGATAAAAACAATTTTCACCAGCCATCTCAGCTGAAGTCTTCTACTCCACCATCAGATGGTTCCCGAAAGAAGAACATTCAATGCAACTAATGCCACAAGTTTAATCACATTAAGGCAGAATGTTGGAAATGCTTAGCTGCACAATCTAAGCAATTAGGTTCGCAGCCCAAGTGAACAGTGCAGAGCACACTGAGCAGACGAAGTCTACCTTTTACGCCTTCATGACTAAAAGATTTGCAGATCATATGAAGTTGTCTGCCTGGTACATTGTTTCAGGTGCCTCTCGTCATTTCACTCACTGCAAAGACTGGTGTACTGACTACCAGCCTTATTCATACTCTGTTTTTTTGGTGACGGAGAAGAGTAAACAGTTGTCGACAAAGGCAATATTCAAATTCAGGTTGCTAGGAGGAACCTCATATTTCTCGATGTGTACTATGTTCCAGGGATGGAACTAAATCTACTCTCAGTCAATCAATTGCTACGACATTCTCCACACTTGGATGTCACCTTCAGTTTACATCAGTACACCATCACTGATCGAGCGACTCAATCTATTGTTGCAATGGGTCTTGAGGATCGTGGTCTTTTCAGACTTACTGATTCTGGTGATTCTCAGTACTTCGCTATGGCTACTCAGCAGCCTTCTGTCAGCACACTTTGGCATCAGTGATATGGGCACTTTAAAATATGCATTATCTCTCACAACTTGCTTGGGATGAGCTTGTTCTTGGATTGCCAGAGATTCAAACTGAACAACTTGTAGTTTGTGATGCATGCCAGGCTGGGAAGCAACATCGCACACCTTTCACCAATGGCAATTCATGGCAAGCTTCTCAAGTACTTCAGGTTGTTCGTGCCGATAATTGCGGCCCTATTGCCACTCCTTCTATTCTTGGGTCCAGGTATTTTCTATTGTTTGTTGATGATTTCGGTAGAAAAATGTGGGTGTATTTCCTTAAAAAGAAATTAGATGCACTTCCCGTATTTCGGAAGTTTAAACCTTTAGTTGAAAAAGAGTCTGGGAAATCTATTATTACTCTTAGATCAGACAATGGGGGGAATTTCACTCTAATGTTTTCTCCAGCTTCTTGGATACACATGGCATTAAACACCAGTTAACCACACCCCACACGCCACAACAAAACAATGTAGTTGAACATCGAAACTGGACAATCACCGAGATGGCTCAATCTATGCTCGAATGCAAACATGTTCCAAAGAAGTTTTGGGCAGAAGCATTTAACACTGTCATTTATCTATTGAATTGGTCACCCACAGTGGCTGTCAAAGGTAAAACTCCGAAAGAGGCCTGGTCAGGTCGCAAGCCCAGAATTAGTCACCTAATGGTTTTTGGCTCCCTTGCTTTTGTTTGGATCTCTGATGCATCATGCACCAACTTAGATGCCAAGAGTCAAAAACTCATGCTTGCTGGATATAGCAGTCTTCACAAAGCCTACCGCCTAACCGATATAGAGACATCTCGTCTCATCTACAGCCGTGATGTAGTCTTTGATGAGCAGCGAGGACCTTTCATGCATGTTTCTCATGTTCCTGATCCAGCAGACCAGCCTATGAAGGCTTATGACTTGGGAGTTCGGCCTCCATTAGGTCCACCCAATGGGAGGGCTCTAGTAGCTCCTGCAACTCCAGTTATACCAGTGATCCCTGTACAGACACCTCTGGTTTCTTCTGCAGGATCACCTCGATTTGTAGATGCTTCACCTGAGTTTGATCCCGATTCTTCTGATGAGGAACCTGATCGCCAAGCATCTCCTAATACTCATGTTGGTCGTTCTCCTCTTCGGCCTAAGTGGTGGGCTAAGACACTTGTTGATCTTCGTGATGACGAGCTTATTGATGGGAGAACTGCTAAGAAAAAGAGCAAAACTATAGAGTCTATTAACTTTGCTCTCATGGCCAACATTCACAATGTTTTTGAACCTCAAACATATTCCGAGGCTAAAGGAATTCTAGAGTGGGAACAGGCCATGACATCTGAACACCAAAGCCTGCTGAATAACAACACCTGGATCCTTTCTGATCTTCCACCAAAGAAGAAACCCATGGGCTGCAAATGGGTCTACAGAATTAAATACAAATCAGATGGTACTTTGAATAAGTACAAAGCTTGTTTAGTAGCGAAGGGCTTTTCTTTGCATCAGGGCATTGATTATGAGGAGACCTTTGCACCTACTACAAAGATGACAGAATCAGATTAGTCCTAGCCATGGCAGCACAGTTTAGTTGGAAGGTCCATCAGATGGACGGCAAGAGTACTTTCTTGAATGGTGATCTCTATGAAGAGGTCTACATGACACAACCTCTTGGTTTCAAAGTTGTTGGTAAAGACTATTAGGTTCTCAGATTGGTAAAAGCTATCTATGGCTTGAAGCAGGCCTCGTGGGCATAGTACATAAAAATTGATAAGTACCTCAGTGATCAAGGCTTCAAGAGGAGTTCTTCAGACTCAAATTTGTACATCAAGACTACTGACAATGACATCATCCTTCTAGTTATTTATGTGGATGATTTAATCATCACTGACAATTCAACGTCTTTGATTCAGGGAATCAAACAAAATTTATGCCAATCTTTTGATATGACTAACCTTGGGCTCATGCATTATTGCCTAGGTGTTGAAGTTTGGCAACAATCTTCTGGTATATTCATCTCTCAATCCAAATATGCCAGGGCCCTGTTAGACAAATTTTGTATGCAAGATTGCAAGTCTGCATCTACACCTATGGAGAAAGGTCTCAAGTTATCCACAAAGTCTGATTCTCCTTCCATTAATGACACTACATACAGGGAACTAGTAGGCAACCTCATCTACCTCTCTGCTACTAGGCCCGATATCAATTTCACAATCAGTTATATCTCACGCTTTATGACAGCTCCTAAGGCTGATCATTGGATGGCAGCAAAGCGTGTGCTTCGTTATGTAAAGGGCACTTCAGATTATGGATTTCAATACTCTTGAAGTTCTAATCCTAAACCCAGTGGGTTCACAAATTCAAATTGGGCAGGCTCTATTGATGATGAAAAGTCAACTTTTGGATATGTGTTCAGTTTGGGATCTGATGCAGTCACATGGACCAATAAGAAGCAACAGGGAGTTTCTCTCTCCTCTACAAAGGCCGACTACAAAGGGACTGTTAAGACAGGATGTGAAGTTGTTTGGCTTCATCAGATGCTTGAGGATATGTAGATGTCACCAATAGGACCGACTACTCTATTTGTTGATAACAAATGCGTTATCAAGTTAGCCCGAAATCCAGTCTTCCATGAACAAACCAAACATGTGGATGTTCACTGTCATTACATACGACAGCAGGTTAAAGAAGGGACAATAGATTTGTAGTATGTTCCGACCACAAATCAGACTGCAAACATTCTCACCAAGCCTCTTGGTCCTGATAAGTTTGTCAAATTCAAAGGACAGCTTGGTATTCTAGATAGATAAACCATTAAGGGAGGGTATTACGATAATAGATAATCATCTATTATTAGTTAATAGTAATCTATTGTAAATATCTAGTTAGCTTTAGTTAGCTACAGTTTTTTTCGTTTTCTAAGCTAGAATAGAATGTTTCTATTCTTTACAATCGTTTCCTAAGGAAACATCATTTTATTCTTTTGTATATAATGATCTTTTGGTCCCTGTTATAACAAGCAAGTATTTTACCAATTACTTCGTAAAATAGCCCTATATGATTCAGATTCTAGATATAATTACCACTATGCTCATAGGAAGACAAATCTATACAAGAGGATCTTGTAACCTTAGGGAATTTTGAGCTCGAAGATCACTAGATGACAACAAAAGCCCAACTCCCAAAAAGGTAGTGATAGAGAAAGATGTGCGTAAAAGAAGTAGTCATCTAAGTAGACACAGATTAGGGAGCAAAATTATATATACATCCAAAGAAAAAAGGAGGAAAATTAAGAAAGGATGGCCTAAATCATATGCCAGAAGGGAAGCCAACAACCAATGAGGAAGAACCAAGGAAGCATCAACATCAGGACGATGAAGAAAAAAGGGAAAAGAATAAAGCATCCATTATCAACCCTTGGGACAACAGCAACACCCTTGAAGAAGGTGAAAACTTAGAAGAGGGTTTGGCTCAATATCCAGAGGAAAGCTCACCAACAAATAGCTTGGACTTGGTAGAACAAGAGCAGAACGGAAGTCTTAGCATCACTAAAGAAGGAATTGAAAAAACAGAGATAGCAGAAATCTTATTCCAAGACTTCCAAAACAAGAAAATGCAGTAGCACAATTGCAAGGCACTAACATCCAATAGGAAAAGGACAGTGAGAAGGATCAATGTGCAAAATGCCAACAGTAACAAGGATATATAGAGGAAACTCAGGAAAGTATGAGAAACTAAAATCAGCTAATCAAGGAAATAATTCTAATTCATAATGATATTTGCGATCAGTTAATGTTATGGCATAATGAGCACAACTCTCATAAACAAACTAAAAAGGAAAAGGATATTCCCAATCTAGGTATAACACAAGAATTAGTAAAAGATTTGGAGGAAGCAAATTCAAACATAGCATCCGCAACATTACCACATAAGAAGACAGCTACAAAAGGGATCATTGACAAAAGTATTTCATCAAACAATCAGTAAAAGAAATAGAAGAAACGACATTTAAACATTAAACTTTAAAGAAAAATAATATGGACAACAACATAGAAGAAAAGATGCAATCCCAACAAAATAGTATGATTTCAAACCTCTTCATTTTATTTTTAGATTTGCATTAGTTTTATATATAATATGTGCTCCTTCTATTTCAAGTTGCATAGGCAAGTGCTTCATCTTGCTTTCATATGCAGTTGGGATTAAAATCCCTATTCTTGAATGAAATTGTCAAAGAAAGTGATCTCATTTATGATTTATCGCATGCTTTTGGATCTAAAATCCCACTTGCATGCACTCCATTCATACCTTGCATACCGCTGCTACATGAATTAAATACTCGTGATGATGGTTGCTTGCATGTGCATGCACATTTACTTATGATGAAAACACAAAATCTCATGCTAGGTATACATCTTTCCATCCATTTTCATGTATTTCCCACGTATAAAGCTTATTGTCCGCCCATGCTTTTTACCTCCAAAAACCCATTTTTGGGGTTTTCCACCATATCGGCACATATTTTGAGCTTATTAAACCAAATACTCCATATGTCAAAATCCCAAAATCCACACTTGTACATCAAAAGTGTGCAATGGACTCATCTATGCTTGAAAGACCATATTATAGCTTTTCCTAGAAACTCAATAACGACAACATGCATAACCCCAGACATCAAAAGAAGAAAGAGGGACACAAGGCAATAATGATCACATAATGGAGCCTACAATGACAAGAGAGAATGATTGCATGCATAAAATGTTTCGAAGATGGAGATGGAGAGAAACAAATGTGTTTTTTAAGAGACCGCCACCATTATACTACAAAGCAATTAAGGATGCAAGTTCATGTTCCAAATAAATATGCTTCCACCAAACCCGAGCACATCAACCATTGAGCATCCTATAGCAGCATGAAGACAAAAAAAGGATGATGTAATAGATGTCATGTCTTGCCAGGCATTTAGAATATTTTCATCATGTAATTTCTAATTTGTAATTGACATATTACATGTAATGGAAAAACAAGATGTAATTGCATGTGATAGTATCGCATGCAAAATTCTAACATGTAATCAAGTTACAACTACATTAGGCATGCAATTTTGAATAAGTCAAAGTTAGTTAGGAGTTTGTTTTTTAATAGGTCAAGGTGGTTGAAGATTTCCCATTTTCTCTCCACCTTTCTCTCTCTTCTTTTCCTATATAAAGGAGGGAGCTCATTGTAAATAATGATCTTTTGACAAGGCAAGAAAACTTTGTCAGTTTGTATGTGCACTCTAAGACTTTGTGCTTGGATGTAAATCAGATTGCTTTCAGTAACAGGGGCAACTTGTTTTCAAACTTTGTGTTGATTCAAGGTGTTATGTGACAACATTTTATAGAAATTGATTGTGAATTTTAATGCTTTGTTCAAGAGGGATTTGAGTTCAATTGTGCAAACTTTGAGTTGCCTATTACATCCAAAGCCAATTTGAACTTTTGAAGACTTTGTGTTGCAGGAGGACAAATTGTGATAGATAGTAGTGGCTGCAAGTATTAGGAAATCAAAGACTTTGTGCTTTAATTATAGTATATTATTTCAATTTGGATGGTTGGCAAGAGACTGTGTGCTTGTTAGCTATTTGCTTTATTCTTCAAAAATGATTGATCATAAGAGACTTTGGGTTCTTACTATCAATCAAACAAATTAAGTTATAATTGTTGTCTTAAGAATTGTTCTTACATCAGTTACTAAGCCACCGGTATTGCCATAGCAATAGATGCATTTTGTTAATTCGCAAAGTAGTAGTTGTTACAGAGGAATTGATTAAGAGAACCGCCCAGTTGTCAATTTCAGTCAAGTTTATGTTGTAGCTACCTACGGTAAGAAGGGAGCCTCCCCTATTGCTGAGAGGAGAGATTTATCTCACTACATCATTGCCTAAAGTTTCCATTTTGTAAGTTGTAGTCTTAGTGACATACAAAAAAATTTGCCAACATTTATGAATGGATTTCTTGACATGATTTTGCCGTGAGCTTCTTGGCAATTGGTGTAACTTCCTAGGGTTTATGCAACTTGGAGAACATGATCTTCAAGAAATTCATTTGACATGTTGAAATAAACACTGAGATTTTATATAGTGTGGGTTTCATTCAAAAGTCCACTTAGAGCTTACAGGTGAAGAATCGATATAGTGTTTGAAGCAATTTGAAGGTTTTTTCAAAGGGTAATAGCAGAATTATACCTAGGCAGACAGCTAATACAGAAACGTAGATCTTGTATAGAATTTGAGGAGATCCAGCAGCAGTCGATCCTCATTGTGAGCCCACGTAGGTCTTAGAGTGCAATCCTCCAACTTCTAGGACCAAACGTGTGCTTAATTGGGGTCCTTAATTGACAAGAGGACTGGCATCCTAGGATATCTCAGTATGGCGTAATGATCTGAAGCGAAATTGGAGTTTCTCTATAAATGGCATTTGCATCTAGGTTTTTTAATTCAATAATTGCAAATGTTGCTTTGTAATTGTCAATTGATTTAAATAAAGAGATATTCTTGCCAGTATTTAGCAAGGGTTAAATTCATTTTATTGAATGTATTAAAACCTGCAAAAACAATCAAAATTCAAACATTTACAAAATTTGGTAGAGGTTGAGCCAACAGGGCTCTCACAGTATATCAGAGCAGTTTCTTGTCATCTTCACAGTATATAAGAGTACATTGAGCAATTGGGTGGACTCATCATCATTCTGCACAAACAGCGAACATTGCTACTTAAGTCTGCTTGAGTTGTCTTGCTGTCCCATAGGCTATTTTTAGCCTCATGGACGTTAAAATTTTATCTATCTATCTATCTATCTTGTAGGATTGGGTAATATATGCAGCCACAGAGATTTGATCCTAGCATATAATATTCACACAAGGGAAGAATAGAAGCCCAGATTGAACAAGTAGAAGAAACATAATTGAACACAATGGGCAACAGAAGAGGTGGTAGTCCACCTAGGAAGGCAAATATTAATGAGGATAGGGAAGCCATGGAAGTATTTATGGATCTTGCAGCAGGGCTGCAGCAGGTGACTACTGTTTTGCAGCAACTTGCCACAGCCATTCAGCAGATGTTTTTGTCTAGAGGGCAAAACTAGGACGGGAGGAGCATGGTAGTGCAATTGGGGCCCCTAGGGTGAGAGGAGCTCCTGCAGGTCAACACCCAAAGCAATAAAAATATATATTATATGTTTTAAAAACACAAAAAGCAATAAGTGTTTGGCATCAAGTTTATGTAAAAGCTTCATGAAGTAAATTGGCCATTACTACAAATAGACTTCTTGACATGGTTTTGGCGTGAGTTTCTTCTTGGGGCTTGGTGTAACTTTCAAGAGTTTCTGCAGCTTGGAGAATGACATCTTCTTCAAGAAATTCAGCTTTTGAGGTGTTGAAATAAACACTAAGATTTGTTATACTATGAGCTTCATTCACGATTCCATTTAGAGCTTATAGGTGAAGAATCAATACATGGTTTGAAGCAATTTGAAGGCTATTTCAAAAGTTAATATCAGAATTATACCTTAGGCAACCAGCTAATGCAGAAACACAGCCCTTATATAGAATTTGAGGAGGTCCAGTAAAGGCCGATCCTCATTGTGAGCCCGCATAGGTCATAGAGTGCAGCCATCCAACTACTAGGCCCAAAGGCATGCTTAAATGGGGTCCTTAATTAACAAGAGAACTGGCGTCCAAGGATATTTCAGTATGGTGTAAATTGTAATGATCTGAAGCGAAACTAGAGTTTCTCTTCTTATTTTTCAATATGGTGTTAGTGGGGTTTGCATCCAGGTTAAAGGTTAATGCAAAATTTCATTTCTTATTTTTCAATAATTGCAAATGTTGCTTTGCTATTGTCAATTGCTTGAAATAAAGATAAATCTCTGTGCCAGTTTTTAGCAAGGGTTAAATTCATTTTATTTATGCATTTTCAATTTAATGCAAACACACATGTGTGTGTGTGTCTTTGTGTGTGTGTTTGTGTGTAAAATACACGAACCTTGCAAAAAAAACCAAAATTCAGACATTTACAGAATTGTGTAGAGGTTGAGCCAGCAGAGCTTATCACAGTTTGATTTAATCAGTAAGGCTGTGGTCATGGTTTTATTAACGTTGAGATCTGGTACACTCCTTGACAGGGCATGACACACAGCACAATTTGAATTTGTACAATATCTTGCTGAAAGACATGTCACCTTCCACAAGGGACTCAAGATTCAAAAATAATATAGTGAATTAAAGAAAAACCAAAACTCTAGTCTTGGGACAGGTCAGTCATCATCTCTGCTCTATGTATCATTTTTTTCAGTGAGAATCCTTTGGGAAAATCAAAAGGGCAAATCTTAAACTATCAGTTTAACCTGCCAATATTTACTCTACCCTTAGCTTCCGTATATTACTTGCCATAAGCTATAAGCTTTTGTTTTGTTTAGGAATTCAACGTTTGTATTTCTGTTAAACATGGATTGTAATAACAATCAACATTATCTTAGCTCCTTTAGGCTTTGACACTAAATATGGGATAATTTCGAATTTGACAGCTAGAAGTAGACTTTGATACTACTTCCCAATCTTTTATTTCAGTACATGAGAGGATGATTGAAGTTTTTATTATATTGCAAGAATTTTGCTAGTACAGGTATCGGCCTTCTGTATCAAACAACCACCCCTGTTATTTGGTTATGAGCAAAATCAATGTTGTGAAGCTTAAGTGTTCCAAACAAGATGATCGAGAGTCAACTGTATAATTTTACTTCAAGCTTAGATTTGGTCTAGAATAATTGTTAAAGCTAAAGACTTCTGTTTCGTTTAGGAATTCAATGTTTGTATTTCCGTTAAACATGGCTTGCAATAAGTTAATGACCATCAACAAGATTATAGCAACTTCTACATTAAATCTAAACTTACTTCTAGTTTGAGAGCTATACGTAGAATGGTAGAACTTCCTGGTCTTTTATAATTTTATGGGAGAGCATGATTGCAGATTCTACTATATTGTGAGTTTTTTGGTAGTACAGCTATTGGCCTTCTGTATATAGCATCTATCTATGCTGTTTGGCTATGAACCACATTAATGTGCCTATCTCTTTAATCAATCATAACGTTTAGCTGAATCAAACAAGATGAGAACTGTCTTCCGAGATCCAATTGCCTAAATGATGCCAGTAATGGGTGTAATCAACTACAATGCTCTTACTATCCTTACTTGAGCTTCTTCTAAGCCCAACCAGTACTTCCTCCTGTCCCTCAAGATCTACCTATGGCTAGAGAGGTGGTGAATGGTTCCCTTAACACTTACACTTCACCCTTCAAATCCATCTCAGCCTTCCAGGTATCCACAAGCCTTCACAAAGGTAACCAAATTCCTCCTACACCTCACTCCCTTGCACCCTCCAGGATCTTAGGCCCTACTACACCCCATTACACTATTCTCCACCTTTTCACCAAGTTTCAAGACCAACCAATAGGTTTTCGGCACTCTCCTAAGCCTGAACAACAAGTTGCTCTAGGAGACCTAATAGGGGCTCTTCCTTGTAGCCCTATTCCACAGCTTTAATCACCAAAGTCACAAATCTTACAAAGAGACTACCAAACCAATTAGATAACCTTTCATAGGTCATGTAAACCTAACAAATCCCAAAAGGTGAGTTCTCGGTCTGTCCTCCTTACCCCTTAACTCTCAAGCCCTAGTTTAGGCCTAATTTGGACTAAAACTACAGTTTGCACTAAAATTCATCACACGCTAAACCCCACTTCAAGAATGGCTTTGCCAACACTTAGGACATCTCACAACACTTCCATCTTCAAAGTATCAAACATCTGCAACCCCCATATTGCCTTCTGCAATGTGATTCCTGACTGTCTGCACACTAAGCACATGAAGATGCTTAGCTTATTTGCTATCAGGAGACCCTAAGTTGGTGGGTAAAATGAATACAAGTTGTAATACTCTATTCTCCATCCTATACCCCTTCTGCACACCAATATTTAGGGCTTTTCACCGTGGGGTTTAGGAGGGAGAGTCCATTTGAGATAAAACCCTGGGTACAAATTAGGGTAACCAGTAGATAAAACTACAAAGTAAACTTTATTCAAATCTATTCTACTACAACCAAAGTAATTAACACTCTACAAAGTAAAATACAACTATTTACAATGAAAACATGTACCAAGAATGTCAACTGCAAGGAAATCCCAGACTGTACTTGCTGTCCTGCACAATTTTCCCACCAAAACTTGCTTATTTTATTGATTCAAACTTCCTTATCATGTCCAACCTCCTCCTCGGTTGGAAAACAATAAAATGTAGGTCATGTCTCTTGACCTTTCACATTCATTCCTCATTGTTCGACCATTACATGGCCATGACTGTTGGCCTTTCCAAAAATTGCAAAAGTTGCTCGGCAAAAAAATTTATTGCATGAGAACTTTTTTTTGGTCATTTTGCATCTTTTATTGATTTTCACTCAAAATACCATCAAATGCCTACAAATGCATGTCAAAACATAGAAGACTCCTAATAAACATAAAAATGCATAATTTTGGTCAAATATTAGCGTTGACCAACATTGAATAACCCAGATCTTGCTCATAGGTCTTATTACAACATGAATGAAACTTGCCTAAATGAAATTTAGATGCTTGAAACTTAACATAATGTTTTGTGTCAATTAAGACACTTATTATCAACCTAACATGTCCAAATTGAGGTTTGACCAGGCTGGTCAGGACCTTGGGCCCCTGCACCACTGAAGATAATAGCTTGAAAGTCAAGAACAGGTTAAGCATATGTGTATTGAGAAAATTTTTTAAAAATTAAAAATAGCAGTAACGTTCTATTTTTATCCCTACTTTTGGTTTGATGAAGCTCAATATCTTGGCTAAGGCGGATCAAACTCCCAGGATTATTATTTTTGTCATACGGCTCGCAGAATCTGACTTAGACTTGTGATGATAAACTCCTACCAAATTACCACTAGACCACGACTTAATTGACTTGTAGTCTTATTACTTCCTGTTAGACAAAACACAAGTTAACAACAAAGAAAGGAGGAAATAATTTCACCTAATATTTTGAAATACAGGGATTAGCTAGGACTTAAACCTAGGATCTCCTGTGGCACTTTAGTCCTTTTCAAGTTGGGAATTAGCCAGAGTATGGCTGAACCTCCAACAAATTCAATGTAAAATATTCTTGGATTCATAGAATGGAACTATTGCTAGAGGTTAAGAGGGTATAATATCAACCTCTATTCATAAATTACAGATATTAGGTTTAGTTCCTGTTCATCAAGCATATCGATCACCGCCACTACAAAATTCTGTTCGTGTCGATTCCTTTAGTCTCTCACAAAACCGAAGGACATCAAATAACAATAGTAGAATCACGTGGTAGTAGTATGGCACATCTACAGTAACCCCGGCAACAGAAGACATGATAAAATGTGAAAACTGGTTAAAAATAATGCAATCGACTTGCTGGATGTGGTGTACCAGCTGATAAGACGGGATGCAGGTTCCACAGAACCTGATGGAAGCTATACCCCTTAAAATTTGTATTGAAATTTGAGAAACAATTGAGTGACCATTAAAAAAAACTGTTTCAAGCAACCCTAGGTTGCCACCATGATTTGAATTCAACTCTACCAATACCCATTAGAAAATGCATATCAACAATGAGCGGTGAGGAGAACCCACGTTGAAATCTACTAGAAATAGCACCTAATGCGAGCTGAATGCAAGTTAGAGTGTGAAACAAAGTAGAGAAAGCAAACCTATAAGTAACGATGATGGGGAGCAGTCTTTGGTTGAGAATAATTTGCAAGTGCGTGTTTGGATTAAAGTTGTGAAGATGGTCAAGTCTAAGCTCAATAATGTCAGCGCCATCGGCTTTGGCCTGGTGCATTTGAATCACTGTCTCCTCCACAGAATTTGCAACCAGTGGACAGCAGACAAGACAACTAGCTTGTGCCATTGCTTTTACTTCTGTTGAAGATGACGAGTACTACGATCTTCCCGCAAACACCAATTGCGGACATGTTCAGCCATATTCGTGTTTTTAATTAAATTTGAGGAGCCACTGTTGCAGCGCACGGAAAAGCACATGGATGGATGAAGCAAAATGACAAATGGATGCGAAAATGAGATATCAACATCCAAACTTTGCCGAAAACATTATAGAAATAAAAAAGTTTGTCAATGAAAAATTTCACAATATGGACAAGACGCATAGGGCAAAAAAAATCTTATTACATTAAAGAATTTAATCCCACTTTTAGTCATGATGAAAAAGCCTATATAAGAGCACCTATTAACTGGAAAGCAAAAATGTTGATAGCACAACTTCGAACTAGTTCACATCAGTTGCGATGTGAAACTGGTCGGTGGCAAGTTCCAAAGGAAGAGTGGGCAGACAGAACATGTTTATTTTGTAATATGGGTATAGTTGAGACAGAGCAACACTTTGTCAAAGAATGTCTGGCTTACAATGACATCAGATCTAGTTATACAAAAATACTGCAGAACAAGGACTTCAACTATTTATTCGAGGAAGATCAAGTGAAGAGAGCAGCAGATTTGATTACCAAACTTCAGAAAAGGAGAGACAAGTTAACCAAAACTTTACAATTGACTAGTTCCGCTCCTAACTCGGGAGGGTGATTGCATGGGTCCCATAGACTACTTTAGTCTTGTGGACGTCATTAAAATCTATCATATCATATCATATCATCACTCGTGACAAACCCACCGACGGTAGGATTTCATAATGTGCCCACTACAGTAGCATCTACCACTATCAATCCAGGAAGGGGTCTACAAAGCATGTGGTTTCTATTTTATGCTTTTTTTCTAGTGGTCTGGGGGATAAATATAAGTGGAAATTGAAATGTCCCCAATGTTATAGAGCTAAATTCACACCATATGCCTCTTTATATTAAATACAATATGAAGGTCAAAAGATTGAAAAGTGATAAGATCTTAGATGAAAGCACAAAAGGCAATAAAAAGGGCAAGATTCTTATAAACAATGAAAATAAAAAGATATTTTTCATCGCTCTTGAACAGCAGATCCAAATACATCATGACATCGCGAAAACTAAGAAAAACAGTGATAAGAAAAGTCATATCAGCAACAACTCACTAATCTCATTGATTCGGGAAGCACTAAAGGGTTGTAAGAGAACAAAGATAGAGAAGAGCATCTCAAACACCTTTCTGACTAACCCATGGTATGACGAAGAATGCAAGGCCGCAAAAAGAAAATTCAAAAGGAGAAAGGAAAACAAAACAATCATAAGAGAATACAAATAGCTGATCAAATTCAAAAAAGAAGAATATGTGATTAATCAAGGAAGGAGCTAATCATGTTAGAAAAGCACAATCCTAAAGATTTTTGGAGAAAGTTACAACAAGCTAGAAAACAGATTGAAAATAAAATCATGAATTCTCAATAGTTAGAATATGCAAAATCTTTTTATGAAAGACCGGAGGATGAAGCTTTACTCCTCATAACCAACAATTCAAATGAACTATTCTCTGATGAAGACATTATTTTAGGGATAAGGAGATTAGCGAGTGCAAAAGCTTAGGATATAGATGGGTTGCAGGCTGAATTTCTAAAGCGGGGGACAGATTTGTTGACTCCACACATCAGGAACATTTTTAATTGGTCACGCAAGATCACTTTCCCATGGAATGGACCACTAGTGTTGTTATTCCTCTCCATAAGAGCGAGAATGTCAACAACCCTTCCAACTACCGCACCATCGTGGTGAACCCCCTATTAAGAAAACTCTACGGTAGTATCATATAGTAGAGAATCAACAGATGGGTAGAAAAATAAGGGAAAAGAGTTATGGGACAAGCGGGTTTCAGACCAAAACATTCCACCATTGATCATTGCATTACCCTAAGGCTCCTCATCAAAAAAGCGTGGTATAAACAGGGGAAAGAGGCTTTTTGCTACTTTATTGACTTTAAGAAAGCTTTTGACACCGTCCCTAGGGATAAGTTATGGAATAGGATAGAAGAATTGGACGTCCGAACAAAATATAGAGCTGATGTTTATAAATTTTATGAACAGGTTGAAGTGAAAATCAAAACCAAAGTGCGCATGTCGGAATGTTTTGGCAGTGACATAGGGATCAAATAAGGGTGCCCACTATCTCCTACCTTGTTTGGCCTCTATATTGACAAGTTAGAGGAATAGATAAACAAAGCCAATGGAAAAGGAATTCATCTAGCTAAATATGTGATCAGATTGCTTTTGTATGCTGATGACCTCATTCTCATTGCAAAAACAGCACAGGAGTTGAGGGAACATTTGAACAACTTAGAAACCTTTTGCACAAAAGTAGGGATGGAGGTCAACACTTCTAAGACCGAGGTTATGGTATTTTCCTTGAGGAAGAGAAAACAACAATGCACTTTCATATTTAATGACAAAGCGTTAGAAATTGTAGAAGAATACAAGTATCTGGGGATAGATTTCCGTTACTGGCTCAGTTGTGAAACATGCAAATCAAAAAGGATACAGGGAGGATGGAAGGGTTCTTATCTTCTTCAAAATAGGTGCAGAACAATAGAGTTATGGAATTGGAAGACTAAGAAAACCCTCTTTGGGTTGTTGGTGATATCAATTATTTTATATGGCAGCGAGGTATGAGGAGCAGCATATCAAACCATAAATGGCAACAAATTGAAAGAATTCAGAAACACTTCATCACAACTAATCTCAAAATCAAATCCACGATTCCATACAAGATTAGTTTAGCAAAGGCAGGCATGTTTCCGGTGGAGGCCTCGGCAATTGTTAAATTGTTGAGCTATCTAAAAAAAGTGAGTAAAATGGATGCACAACACTGGCCTAGTAGGGTGGTTGATGGAGAACTGGCTCATCGAAAGAAAACATGGAAGAAACAAAATGATAAATGGTTCAACAAGTGGAACATTGTCTACCAAGAGTGCCCGAAAAATAATTCTGAAATAAAAAAATAGGTTGTAGGAAAAATCAAATCTGTCATGTGGGCAAACCAGTTGGGTATAAAAAAAACCTATTATGTCAAAGAATTTAATCTCACGTGCAAACATAATGACAAAGAATATTTTGGAGCCAAGATCAAAGGAAAGGCAAAAATCATAATCACTCAATTGAGATCAGATTCTCACCGTTTGAGATGTGAAACTGGTAGATGGAAGGTCCCTAAGGAAGGGTGGGAGGACAGAATTTGTAGATTTTGCAATGAGGGTGTGGTGGAAGCAGAGTGGCAATATCTAAAGGATTGTACAGCATACAAAGACATTCGTAGCCAACACAAAGAAACATTAAAAGTGAACAACATAAAAGACCTTTTCGAAGGACCAAGACTCCTCAAGAGGGCCATTTTACTTATGCAGATTCACAACAAAATAGACAAACTAGAGAAATCACATCAGACTAACTAGGAATTTTTGTGGGTCCCTTAGGCTTATGGCCTTGCGGACGTCATTAAAAATCTTTCATTCATTCATTCAATGTTTCAAGAATCAACATCATTACAAAGTGTTCAAAATAATGACTCCAATGCAACTTGAATGGGCAAAATTAGAGTTAGATGGCCAAGTTATAGTCAGTCAAAGTTTGGTTAAACCAAAAATAGAGGTCATTAAAAGGTGAAAAATTAATCATCTCAAAAGTGGTCAACAATGGATTTCAAATTGAAGGACTATGGAGAGCTTTCCAACGCGTTCGTTTCGTAAGTTGTAAAAATATGAATTTTGATGACATTACCATTACAGTTAGCATGCTGAGATGACACATTGGGAATCAGGTGGCAAAAATTTGTTGAGGAGATTCAAACTTCCAACCTCCATATCTTAATCTTCCCCCTTAATCACTAAGCTACACAAGTGGCTTTACTAATTTGAGGGAAATCTATTTAAATTTAGTACATAAACCGCCAAGAGCAAATGGAGGTTGGTGGGAGTTGAACTCCTAACTGACCATCTCCAAAAGTTAAAGTTAACCACCACATCATTAGAAAATTCATAAAAATAAATAGGTTAGTTAGATTTGAAGTTGATTTAGCCACCAACCTTGGTTAAATCAGGTTTATTTGTTAAGATAGCCCCTAAAAATGAAATAAGGCCATATTTGTAAAATGGTAAAGGGGATATTTTCAAGGATTATTTTCCCAAGGGAGATTATATGTTTGTTTGATGGTTAAAGTCTAATTATGGCTAATTTTATGTGTAAAACGAGGGTAGTATGCTTTGAAAAATCATCCAGGTAATGAGAAGAAGATTATGACTTTGGAGACTTGGTGATTATTCTTGCACATTGGAGATTAATGTTGCAATTGTGCTTGAAGAGAATTATGACAAAACACTTGTAATTAATTTTGGAGCTAATCGGATTGGTTCCTCTATTAGAGCAGAACCCGGAGACGTAGTCCAACCCACAGAGGAACTTTGTTATCAATTGTGTTTTGTCTTCTGTCTCTACTCTCTTTCTTTCAGTCATTACCTTATTATGCTTTGTTCATATAAGCATTTAATTTATGTTAATTGGATAAATAATGCTTTGAATTAACTTTATGTAATTATGTTAACCATTTCTTTGTAATTGTTCTAGATCCTAATTAGATCAAATTTTGTATTAGAGCTCTTGTGTGACTAGTATTGCAGATTTGAATGCTAACAAGATCCATGATCGAGAAAGGCGAAGGAAAGCTCGACGAATACAATCCTGAGATTGGAAAATGAAGGACTAAACCATCATCACAAATGGCGGGTGAAGGTGGTGGACAATTTTTTCAAGATAAGAGTATCTAGAAGACTCTTCAGAATTTGCAGACAATGGTAGAAGTTTTGGTACAAGAAAGAAAAGAGAAGATGCGAAGACGTGCAGCTCAAAAGGGAAAAGGGAAAAAGAAAGGAGGCAATCATGATCCTCCAAACATACCTCCCTCTTCTCCTTCTTCTACCTCTTCTCCTTCTTCCCCCTTTTCTCCTTCTCCTACCCATTCTGAGTCTTCTAACCTTTTTAAGGGTGGACATAAGCCTCGAATCAAGTTGGATGTAAAGTTTGACTTGCCAAAGTATCATGGGGAGTTAAATGTCAAGAAATTGGATGACTGGATTCAGCAAGTAGAAGTCTATTGTAGAGTTCAAAACCTTGTAGATGATGTTGATAGAATTCAATTAGCCACTCTTTAGTCAGGTGGTATAGCTCTAACCTGGTGGGAGAGTAGGACCTCGGATGAAACTTCACAGCATGGTAAGTTCAAATTGTCTTGGTCAGAATTTGTTAGTGCTTTAAAGAAGCAATTCTACCCCTTAGGCCATATGCAACAATTAATGATGAACTGACAATATTTTAGGCAAGGGAAAGGTCAGTCTATCTAGGAGTACACCCATGAATTTCATAAAATGGCTATCTCATTAAATGTTCCATTATATACCTAGGATACTTTACTCAAGTACATAGGTGGTCTTCATTCTTAACTTAGACATTCTATTTTGGTTTTGAATCCATGTAATTTGGATGAAGTAAGTGTACATGTGACACACTTAGAGTCAAGGGGTAAGAGCACTTTCATTGATAGGGTTGAAAAGAAGCCATCTAAGTTTGAAGGCAAATCTAAAGACAAAGGGAAGGGAAAAAAGATAGCTACAATGAAGAAAGAGGGCGAAAAACCCACATGCTCACATTTCAAGACAAAAGGGCATGATGATTTTAAGTGTTGGAAGTTGCACCCAGAAAAAAGGCCAAAGTGATATGGTGGAAACAAAGGCAAATACAAAACAACAGGATTTTGGATTTGACTCAGGAGATGAGACAAAGATTTTTGCTATTAGGATCCAAGGTAAAGGAAAATGTATATCTCTTTCTCTAGCTACAGGTTCTTCAAAAATAATTGTAAGTTCAAGTAAAGAATCTTCTCCTAAGAATGATAAGCAGAGGAATGAATTATTTCATATTCGAGTTGTTATCAAACATACTAAGGTCGATATTTTGTTTGATATGGGTTCTCAGTTAATTTGATATCTGAAGAAGTTGTTAAAAAACTTGACTACAATACCTCATTCAAAGCCATATCTGCTTGGATGGGTTTGCAATGATGCACAGTTACAGGGAACTAAGCAATGTAAATTGAGATTTGCTATTACTGCAAACTTTGTAGACGAGGTAGAATTTGATGTAGTCCCTTTAGATATTTGTGGTCTTGTGCTTGGGAGTCCATACCTACATGACCAACAAATTATCTTTTATAGGGAGGAGAAAAAGTATCATCTTTTTAAAGATAAGGTTGAATACATTATACGAGCACATAAGATAAAGAGTAATCTTGCACTCGTTAATGCTGGTCAGATGAAAAGGTTTGTCAATTCTAGTAAGAACTTTGTATTGATGCTTGCAAAAACCAAAGAAGATGAAACATCTGAGGCATTCAAGGGATGTGATCCTATACATAAGTCTGAAATGGTCAAGATTGTTTCTGCTTATGGTGACTTGTTTTAAGAACTGAAAGGATTGCATCCTAAGAGAGAGATTCAATATGAAATCTAGTTATAGCAGGATGTGCCACTTTCTAATATCGACATGTATCATTTATGAGTTATGCCGAATGAAGAAATTAAAAAGCAAGTTCAGGAGCTGGTTAAGAAAGGAGTTATTCATCCAAGTACTTCTCCTTATGGTTCTCCTATTGTGTTGGTTCCAAAGAAAGATGGAATTTGGAGAATATGCATCGATTACAGGGCTCTGAACAAGATAATGGTAAAGAACATGTATCCTCTTCCTAGAATAGGTGATTTACTTAATCAGTTGAAACATTCAACTTATTTCAATAAGCTAGACTTGCATAGTGGATATCATTAAATTCAAATTGTGGATAATGATATTTGGAAAACTGCTTTTAAGACAAAACAGGGACTATTTGAGTGGTTGATCATGCCCTTTGGGCTTTGTAATGCACTAGCTACATTTATGAGAGTCATGAATGATGTCTTTCGCCCCTTTATTGATGATTTTTTCATAGTCTATTTAGATGAGATCCTCGTATTCAACAATTCTTGGGATGATCATGTAAATCATGTAAAAAGAGTCTTGGATGTATTGAGAAAAGAAAAACTTTATGTAAATATGTCTAAATGTGAATTTGCTAAGACATCATTAGTGTACTTAGGCTATGTCGTAGGGGATGGTCAATTGAAAGTGGACCCTGCAAAGGTTGAATGTATTGTAAAGTGGCCTAAGCCAAGTATAGTTACAGAAGTCAAGAGCTTCTTAGGTGCAATTTAATACTAGAGGAAGTTCATTACAAACTTCTCTTACATTGCATCACCATTGCATGCTTTAACCACTATGAAGGAAACTTTTCAGTGGGGAGGTCCACAACATAAAGCTTTTGATGCTTTGAAGGAAAAGTTGAGCATTACACCAGTTCTAGCTCTCCCTAATTTACATCAACCATTAAAAATCGAGATAGATGCGAGTGGGTTTGCCATGGGAGCTGTATTTATGCAAGGAGGTAAACTAGTCTGCAACCACTCTAAAGCTTTTTTAGGAGCTAGAAGTAACTATCTCACTTATGATAAGGAACTTTATGCTTTAGTTCGGAGTGTTAAGAAATGGAAACACTACTTAATGGGGAAAGAAACTGTAATCCACATTGATCACCAACCACTTCAATATTTGCACTCATAATCTAAGTTGCAACAAAATAGGAACTTTAGGTGGATGGGTTTTCTACAACAGTTTCATCTAGTTATTAAGTATAAGAAGGGTGCCCATAACAAAGTAGCAAATATGCTCTCTAGGCCTCCTGTTAAGAATGCTCTCATAATCCTTCATAATAGTTCTATAGTTCATGAAATTTTTCAAGAACAATATGCCAATGATGAGAACTTTAAGGATATATATTCAACCTTAATCTAGGGTAAACATGTAGAAGAGAAAGATTACTATGTGCAAGAGAAATTGTTGTACCACTTTGGAAAATTATGCATTCTTGAAGATGAATAAGCACATGTAATCCAGGAAGCACATACCTCTTTGATTGCAGGACATTTCAAGATAAACAAGACATTGGCTCAATTGCAAAAACATTTTTACTGGCCTCATATGCAAGAAAATTGTCACAAGTATATTAAAGGATGTGTAATGTGTGCAACTAGCAAACCAAGTAATAGGAAATTGAGTTTGTACACACCATTACCTGTACCATCCTGTCCATGGGAAAGTGTATCTATGGACTTTGTGGGGGGGTTACCTATGTCTAGGAAGGGTCGTGATTATTTGTATGTAGTAGTTGATTGGTTCAATAATATGTGTATTTTAATGCCTTGTAAAAAGTAGGCCATTGCTGAACTAACAACTCATTTGTACTTTCAATTTGTATAGGTTCATTTTGGGTTACCTACTTCTATTGTATCAGATCAAGATTCTTGATTCTTGGGGGAATTTTGGTCATCTTTGTGGGGACTCATGGACACCAAGCTAAAGAAGAGTACAACCTTCCATCCGCAGACCGACGGACATACAGAGGTAGTCAACATGACAGTTGTTCATCTTCTTAGAGGTGACGATAGTAAGCATCCTAATTTGTGGGTTGATAGTCTTCATTATGTGCAACATGTTTACAACCAATGTAGCACACTCTTCTACAAAGAGGTCTCCTTTTGAGTCTTGCTTCGGTTACTTGCCTATGACACCAATGGATTTTGCTTTTGGGAAGGACAATGTTGTAGATGGATGCTATGATGCAGAAAAGGCTTTAAAGTTCATCCAGAAGGTCCACGCAATCCACCAAATAGTAGAAGCATAGTTGGAGCAGAGCTAAGCAAAATACAAGGCTCGCCATGGTAAACATCACATCGATCACCATTTCCAAGTTGGTGATAGAGTTTGGTTACATATCAACAAGGAAAGAATACAAGGTGAATGAAGGAAGCTCAAGCCTATCCAGTAATGTCCTTTTGAAATCTTAGAAAAGATCAGTACTAATGCCTTCCACCTTAATCTTCCTCCATACATGCAAATTTACTCAATTGTCAATGTTGAGAATCTGAAGTTGTACGAGCCTCCCGTGATCTTGGATGAAGACAGAAACATTCAAGTTCCATTCATTGATGATCTTTCACTAAAGTACATGTCAAAATTGTCAGAAGATGTTATCCTTGATAGGAATGTCAAAACTTCATAAAGAGGACCAGTTGAATATGTCCAAGTGGGATTGAAGGGGATGCATCCAATTAAGGCAAGATGGATGGAGATTGGTAAAGTGAGGAAGTATACCCTCACCTACTTTCTAAGTAATCAAACTTTCAGAGATCTGAAAGCTCTTTAGTGGGGAAGCTTGATATGGGGGATAAAAATCAATGGAAATTGAAATGTCCCCACTACTCCAAGAATCATCATTTTAAAGTGTTCAAAATTATGACTCGAACGCAACTTGAATGGACAAAATTAGAGTCCAAATGACCAAGTTATGGCTAGTCAAAGTTTGGTCAAACCAAGAACAGAGGTTGTAAAAAGGTGAAAAATTAATCATATCAAAAGTAGTCAACAATGGATTTCAAATTGAAGAACTCATCGAGAGCTTTCCAATGATGTTCGTTTTGTCGAAAACAAAGACTAGATGTAGAAGTTATGACACTTTAAATTTAGGTAAAAATACAAATTTGGGTGACATCATGATGACATCACCATTACAGTCAGCATGGATGTGGCACATTGGGAATCAGGTGGCAAATTTTTTTTGAGGAGGTTTGAACTCCCAACCTCCATATCTTAATCTTCCTCCTTAACCGCTAATTTAAGGAGGGGAATCTATTTAAAATTAGTACACAAACCCCCAAGAGCAAATGGAGGTCAATGGGAGTTGAACTCCTAATCGACCATCTCCTCAAATTAAGGTTCACCACCACACCATTGGAAAATTCACAAAAATAATTGGGGTTAGTTAGATTTAAATTTGATTTAGCTGCCAACCTTAGTTAAATAAGGCTTATTTGTTAAGATAGCCCCTAAAAATGAAATAAGGCCATATTTGTAAAATGGCAAAGGGGATATTTTCAGGGATTATTTTCCCAAGGGAGATTATTTGTTTGTTTGATGTCTAAAGCCTAATTATGGCTAATTTTATGTATAAAATCAGGGTAGTAGGCTTAAAAAAATCATCCAGGTGATGAGAAGGAGATTATGACTTTGGAGACTTGGTGATTATTCCTACACATTGGAGATTAATACTGCAATTTTGCTTGAAGGGAATTATGAAAAAACACTTGTAATTAATTTTGGAGCTAATTGGATTGGTCCCTCTATTGGAGCAGGATCCGGAGACATAGTCTGACCTGCTGACGAACTCTGTTATCAATTGTGTTTTGTCTTCTATCTCTCTACTCTCTTTCTTTCAGTCATTACCTTATTATGCTTTGTTCATTTAAGCATTTAATTTATGTTAATTCGCTAAATAATGCTTTGAATTAACTTTATGTAATTATGTTAAGCATTCCTATGTAATTGTCCTAGATCCTAATAAGATCACTTAGAGACATAGATACATAGAATAGATGACGTATAACCTCCACAAGGCTAAATATAGTTTATGGAATGACTTTCCAACTTAAATCAATTTGAGTAATTATTATTTTTATCTACAAGTTAATGATGAAACCTAACTTTCTAATGTTCTCCTTAAACAAGTTGTGCCAAGAGCTATCAAATAATCCATAAATTTGACCATATCTACATTCTAAAATGAAGTACTTTTTGGTTTCCATCTTCTCATAATTACAAAGTATGCAAACTCTCTCTTCCTAAGTCTTTTTTGGCCTCTTCCAACATCCAATCTCACAAAAAAGTTGATAAGAGTTGGTCTTGAGCTATTTAAAAAATGTTGACCCCTATGTACGCCTTTTGGAGTTGTTCACATGTGGGGTTGAACTTGCTAATACAAAATAAGTTTTTTTTCCTTCCAAGCCCACATACCCAATTTCTCTTATAGAATTTATCCATAACAAAAACAACTATTTCTTTATTATTTGTGGGATACATTGAAATGGATATTCCATTTGCTCATCCACTTGATGTTTTGTTGCATCCACATATATTTTTATATTTGCACAATACATCACTAAAGTCCAATTTAGGTCATCTACCTTCACACATTTTTTTGGTTCATTTTAGATAACTAATGAGGTGAACCATAGCAAGTGCCTCGATAGGGGCAGCCCCCACTTCACTTAACATGATATCATATGAAATGGTGCCTCTAATTTTAAACTTACTTTTGATCCAATGCTTTTGAGTCCTCTCAATTTGCTTCCATTGTAAGGCTAAAGTATTGTTGGCCCATATTTTACATCCATAAAGAACAGTCGACACAACTAGAAGACCCAACAAAGTTTGAGTAGTTTTTTGAAATCCCAAACCTTTGCCTCACAACACCTATTTTGAAGTGCATAAATTACCTTCCATCTTCCTCGTATTCTTTTCTTTCTACAACCTACTCGACTTAGATATTTGTTGAAGTCAATCTTGAGTTATTCATACTCTGCAACTTCCTCAAGAACATGTTCTCAAAATAGAACTTATGATGATGGTGTTTTTTGCTTTTATAAAAAATCATGACTTTAGTCTTGCTAATATTGACCCATACCCCTACCATTGGGCAAAAGTGCTCAAAAGATAATGAATAATAAATGTTCTTGCAAACCTCAAGCAAATTTGACAACCACATTGATATTGTTTGCATAGAGGAGCAACCTTATTAAAAATTCACCTAATTGGATACCCTCGCCATTTTTTATATCTAACTATTCTTCAAGTTTGTCGATATGTAGACCAAACTAAGTGGGTGATAGTGGACAACCTTGTTTGACCCATATATTGCTCCTAAAACACTCTGAAATGCTAGTTGAAGTTCTAGTTTTGACTTTCACCTCTTTTGTCCATCTTATGAACACCAACGTTGTGATTTGTAGGGATCCCCAACTCTTCAATCTTGAGCCAAAGCTTGTCCCTAGGGACAGCATCGAAATCCTTTTTAAAGTCAACAAAGTAGCAAAAACCTCATCCTTTCTCTCTTACGCATTTTTTATAATGTGCCTCAAGGTGATACAATGGTCAATTATCAAGTGTTTTGGCCTAAAACCAACATGCCCTTTTTTGTGTTTATGATTTTCCTTAGTCCATCTACGAATTCTATTTTCTGTCATGTTACCAAAAAGCTTTGTAAATAGAGGGTTGATCATTATTATCCTATAGTTTGAGGGATTATTAACCTCACTGCTATTAAAAAGGGGTACAACAAAGCGAATTGTCCAATCTTTAGGATATCCATGTTGGTTAATGTTTTTGAAGATTTTCATCATATGCAATGCAAGGTGTAATGCCTACTCCTAGTTGACTTTTTTGTTGTATTGTTGAATTATTTTAGGTCAGTTTTCTAATTGTGTTTTATGATTATTTGTACTTGGTTACTGGATTAGATTAAATGTATTTCATACTTAGTTTATATATGTGATGAGTTACTAAGTTATTTTAGGATTATTTCGTCGATGATATATATGTTCATTTAGTGACTTTCAATTATTTCATGTGTTTATGTTTATCCTTTCGATGGTAATATATGTATGTTCATATGGTGATCTCTTGGTGGTTAAGTTAGATAAATGATTTATATGCAGTTATATGGTTACTTACCCCATACTTGCATGTGTATGGTGTACTTGTTTATTTTACTTTATGATTAACATTTATGATATGGTTAAGGAAGGGAGTCGTAGTCACCTACTAGTCGAGATCTACACGATGCACCACTTCCCACCATTGTCTGTTTAGTTTAGAATATACGTGTTTGTACATGTGTGAATTTTATGCTGATTGTAGGTACCGGGTATCGGGTATCGACTTCCTTGAATTGCTAGGATGAGTGTATCCTATCACAATATTTCAATGGTATAAGTGGGGAGATAATTATTGAGTCTGAATCATAAACCCTAAGCCAATTGTCTTAGAAAGTAGGACAAGTATCTAAGTTAGTTTACTTGTCCAAATTCGTCAAGTGACGTGAATTCATGATTTTGACCTTGGAGTTTGATTATGTTCTTTGTCTTTAGTTAAGTTGTCGTATTCAATTTTGTGGGTGTGTGATGATTTTTAATTATAATTAAATCAAATTAAAAGATAATTTACAAATTTAATTTAATGAATATTTTTATAAAAAAAATTCTATATTTAATTAATTAAAAAATTAATAAAATAAAATAATTAAATTTTAAATATTATATTAAAGTTCTATTTTTGACGTATTTATATTTATCTAATTTAACGATAATTATTTAGGAGTTTTATTTTAATAATAAACTCTAAATAATGTTATTAAGTTAATAAATATATATAACTAAAAACGTCTCATAAATTAATTAAATAAAAGAATAAAATTTAAAGATAAAGTTATAGTTCTAATTTTGGAGTGTAATAATATTCATTTAATTTAATAATAATATATTTAGGAGATTATTTTCAAATAAATGTTAAATATTATTATTACTCAATAAATATTTTTTATAAAAAACACTTCAAAAATTAAATAAAGAGAGAAAGCTAATTATTTAAATAAAGATATTTTGTAATTAAATATCTAAAAGTGTGCATTAAAATGTAAAAGATAATAAAATATCAAAAGAAAAAGATCAATGAGTCTTCTCGTGTGATTGCACATCGAAGCCCTAAATTTAGGGGAGAACTCTTTATCAAAGATCTATAGCTCATTTTGCCATGACTTGGGAATTTGGAGGAGCAATTTTTGAAAAGAGGATTTTGAAAGGAAAGGGAATTGTTTGTGGATTTTGTGCATTCATTGTTTTAGCATCAGATCCAGGTAGGATCTTGTGGATTTGTGCAGTAGATGCTTGTTCTTGTTTTTCTCTGTCTTCTCCGTGTTTGCGAATCTATTTTCAGAATTGAATTGATTTTGAAACTCTTGTATGCGATTTTATCATTCTTCATTTGAGAAACCTTTGTTTATGAATTGAATCTTAAACCTTTGTTCATGATATTATTGTTCTTCGTTTTGAGATCATTTGTATGTCAATTGGGAATTTGAAACCCTCGTGTTGAAATTATTGCTCTTCGTTTCTTGAAAACATCTGTGAGTGAATTTAGTTTTGGAACCCTTGTTTTATGAATGGAAGATTTGTATGTGGATTTGTTAAAATCGGGATGTGGCTTTTTGAAAAGGAAAACCAAGTTTATTTTATAGTTTTTGACTATTTGGTTTGGATTTCCATATTAGGTTTATATTGGAGAATATGTATATGTATATGTATATGTATATGTACATATGCACATATGTACATATGTATACATGTATATACATGTATACATATATAAATGTATATACATATGTACATATGTATATATGTATATATAGATATACACATATATATTATATACATATGTATATATGTATATACATATATATATGTGTGTGTGTGTATGTGTATATACATATATACATGTATATACATCTATATGTGTATATGTGTACATACATATATACATCTATATATGTATATATGTATATACATATATACATCTATGTGTATATACATATGTATATATGTATATGTGTATATGTATCTATGTATATACATGTATATACATATATATGTGTATATGTGTATATACATATGTGTGTATATGTATATATACACATATACACATATATATGTATATGTATGTATATATATTATATATGTGTGTGTATATACATATATATATATACATACACATATACATACATATATGTATATATATATATATGTATATACACACACATATATAATATATATATGTATGTATATGTGTATGTATGTATATACACACACATATATAATACATATATATAATATATATATGTATGTATATGTGTATGTATGTATATACACACACATATATAATACATATATATATTATATATGTGTGTGTATATACATATATATATATATACATATATGTATGTATATGTGTATGTATATATATATGTATATACACACACATATATAATATATATACATACATATACATATATATATGTGTATATACACATATATATATGTATATGTATGTATATATATTATATATGTGTGTGTATATACATATATATATACATACACATATATACATACATATATATATGTATATACACACGTATATATAATATACATACATACATATACATATATATTTGTATATGTGTATATACACATATATATGTATATGCATATATATATATAGACACACACACACACACACACACACACATATATATATATATATACACATATATACATACATATATATATATACACATATATACATACACACACATATATATATATATATATATATATATATATATATATATATATATATATATATATATATATATATATATATATATATATATATATATATATATATACTTACCAGAGTAATTACATTATTAAAATTTATATACATAATTAAAAACGTTATAGGGTGAATTTGGGTTTTGACACAGGAAGGGTTTATATATATATATATAGTTTTGGGTGGGCCCCTTTTCTCCTCCTTTCACTTTGTTTTGGCAGTGTCTTGGTTGTCGCATGCAGTACCAAGACTACCACGGGTAGGTCAAAGGACTATCACAAGCAAACTTGGTACTGTCATGGCAAGCCCAAGGCTGTTGCAAGCAGTTAGGATTTGGCCAGTAGGACTAAAATGTATTTTTTATATAAAATTTTAATTTATTAAAATTTTAAATTATTATTATTTTTAATATAGTTATTTTATTAATAATTAATTTAGTTAATATAATTTTTAGTTATTATTAATTAATTTAATTAATATCAAATGTGATTAGTAATTTTAAAATAATTTTTATTATATTATTAAACAATTATTATTATTATTATTTTAAATAATTTAATAAGTTATTATTTAATAAATACATTAGTGTTATTAAGCTAGTTGTAAGTTGTGGAGTTTGGTTAAACAGGGAAATGGGTTTCAGTTATAAGGAACTTTTTCTTAATATAAAATAATGAGGTTTTATATTTGAATGTTTTCTAAATGAATTGATAAGTCTTCTTGAGTTTTTGTAAACTCGAAAAACCCTTAACACATATACTACTTTGAAAAGATGAAAACTATAACCTGTTTGTTTATTGAATCTTATGTTTGGATAACGAGTTGAACTATGAAACAATGTTTAAACAACTTTATTTGAATTGTTGAACCATCTAAGATTCTAGTGAACCTGGAAATCTTAGTGAATCTGGCAACTAGAGAAATGGGAACTGGAACCCTTATTGAAATCGAAAACATAATCAACTGTAATACTTGAAAATGGAAATTGAAAACCTAATTGTATATCGAATCTTATGCTTTCTTTAGAAAATAGATTGAACTATGAAAACTATGTTTAAACACCTTGTTATGTTTTGTTGAGTGTTGGGACTTTAGTGGACTTGAGAACTTTAGTGAATCTTTAATACCTGAAAATGAAAATGAAAACTTGGAAACCTATAGTGAAATTTAAACTTGTGTGTTTTCCAAAACCTAATGAATTATGAAAAGTTAATATTGCATGTGCTTTATGTGAGGTGTGATTTAATGATGTTGGGTTTTAGGGTTTTCTTAGCTTTGACTAGTTAGGATGTTTACCAGAGGCTTCGGGGTTTTTTCTGCAATGTCATGATGATGTTTGTATACAATATTTTATACCCAACCTTGGTGATGTGTCACATGTTTCTACGATGAGTTTGATCTAATGATGATTATTGCTTTCTAGTGTTCTTGTGTGAAACTGAGGTGGATGAAGTGTCTTTCTTGATATAACCTTTGAGTCTTCAATCGATTATCTTTGGATTGCATCCCAATTTCTTGTATAGGATTGAGGTGATTATGTGATTTGTTCTTGGTGATGTCATGTTATGACATGGATTTGGTTTATGTTTAATTTATTTTGGATCAGTCCTGTTAGGATGATTGTATTGGTGGAATATGTGATTATGATCAATGATGTTTTCAATATGTTATAGTTTTTGTTAAAGAATTGATGTATGTTTTATGATCATTTGTGATCTTTTTCTTTTGTTGAGCTTAGGGTAGCTTTTTTGTATGTCATGTTGGAAAGTGGCTTACAATGGAGGTCGAGGCCCTAAAGAGGCTGACGGGTAACCCATTGTAGGTCATGTTAATAAGTGACAACATTTCATTAAATGGGTTTAAAATGAATTAATAAGATATCGGTATGACAGAAAGTCACTAGGGGGTCCAGAGTATTAAAAGACTATTGTGGTAACCTTAGAGTTGACTTGTTAGTATGCATTTTTTGTACGAAAGGATACTGATGCCACATAGAGGCACTAGGGGGTCTAGATTATTAAAAGACTACTATGGTAACCTTATAGTTGGCTCATGCGATGACACTTGCCCACTTGCATAGTAGATTTCCTACATGTCTGTGTTGCCTCTAGGATTAGTTGATACTTGTGTCTTCGTACCCTTTGAGATAGTTTTCTTTCAGGTGATTCCTTGAACCTAGATGTTGGTTTTGACTTTTGAGTTTGCTATCCTATTTGAGAGTTAAGTTTATCTCCTCAGTGCGGTGGGAGTGGACCTTTTTGGGTTTCATTAGGTTGGATGGTAGTGCATTTTCTTATACCATTGTGATCTAGTAGTTCGATGTCATGGCAGCAGTTCCCTATTTTGTACTCTCTTTCATTCTGGTTCTTATGTATTGTAATAGATGGTTATACTCCAAGTGTATTGTATTTGATTTCATAGATCTTACAAGATGATGTAATCTATTTCATGATGTATATTATTTTAGTTTCTCATACCCTGTGACTTGTACAGTGGATGATTGTGCATTCTATTTATTACCAAGTATCATCCTACAATTGTATATTATTTAAATGGATTCATGTGTGTACTTATTCTTTAATGTGGACATGTTATATGTATTGATTTTAGTATTAATTAAACTTAAATTTGATTCAACATCATGGGACCCTTAGGAGATGTATTGTATTTTTGATGGTTGTTATGTATGTGAGTTTATGCTTCCACTATATTTTGTATCTATTCTTGTTTATTTTCTTTCAAAACAAATGTTTGACAAACTTAATAAAACTTTAGGTTAACTTCTTTTGGGTTACCTAGTGGGGCGTTACACAAGGGTCTTTATTTCCCCACTTTATATATGATGCTTGAAGTTCAAGCAAGTCTTTTGCCTTACCAATACCCAACTTCTTAATACCCATCTCAATCTTTTTCATAGTGAAAAAAATTGTCATATTGATGACCAAGTGTGGCGGGTCCACCTCATCTTCTTGTTCATAAAGTTTCCTAGCATACTCAAAACATTGAGTTGCTATAATAATATTTTTAGTTAATTTCTTTCTTGGTTGTAGTTCTTTCTAAAATAGTTTGGGGTCATTTTCCATAAAATATTAACACCTCTCTCCTTGTGGGCACAAAATTAGTTTTTTCCTTCTTTAGGATATGTTTGTACACTTTAATGTTGAGGCTTGTTTTACTAGACTTGCTTAGCTTATTGAGTCTATCATGCCAAACAATCTATGAAACTCAAAAATAGACAACAAATAAAGGAAATACAATAGGTGCCTACCAATTAGATCTCTTTTTGCATCTCAGATATTCTCATGTGTATCTTGGTTGGAAAATTTTCTATTGTTTTAATGTCCTATCCTTCAAACAAACTTCTTAAGATGATTATCTTTTTAGTATCAATGTACTTTTCATGAATATCCTTGTAGGTTGAGAACTCTATGATATAATATCATTATGTCTCTGTTGCTTTTTGAGTGCAATAACAACATTTTCTATCTATCCACTCTTCTTTAGATATTGCTCATCGTCTAGTTTCACACCTGAGTTGGTGTGAACTAGTTTTTATTTGAGCAATTAACATTTTTGCTTTCCATTTTATTTTTGTTACTATATAGTTTTTTTCAGTATAATCATGTGTAGGTTTGATATGTTTCTTGTAGCGCTCCTTCCTCCCAAGATGCCCAATCCATGTGTTTTACTTGAGTTTTCCTTGAACATACTTTTGTATTTCCTTGTTGATGCTTGGGCACTCACTCATTTTAATACCCCACTTATTCATCCATTTTTAGTTTTGTTTCATCCATATGCTCTTTCTTTGATCTAATTTATTTTTTGATATTATTTTTGGCAAATAATGTTGCTTCATGTTTTGTAATATTCTTAAATAGCTTAGCAATTAGCACATAGTTGTCATTTCAATAGGAAAAGGCTTGACCTCTACAAAGATTGTCTTAAGGCTAGTTGTGATTAAATATTTTTGTAGACTTTATACATGTTTCCATTTACTTATTGAAGTGTTATTGTCAAAAACCTCACAATCATATAACACAACCTGGGCTACTAGAAGCACAAAAAAGAGTTTTCATGATTTTATGAAGCCATAGCTTGATACTTCTACACCTATTTTTCTAAGTGTAGTGCTTTCATCCTCCTTGTAACCTTTTTTCTCTACATGTTTCCCAACTAAGACTATTGTGAAATTCAAGACCTAGGCATTTCTATTCATTGAACATTGCAAAGGGTTACGATGAGAGCCATTTATGACCTATTTTATACCATCTTTTAGTTCATTTATCATACCTTTGTACTCATTTCCATAGGTCATTCATTTTTAATACTATACCATTTTTCTCTTTTACATTACATGTAATTAAATACTAATAGGTGATATTTAATATAATTTTGAGGTAGAATATGAAGACAATCATTGATTGTATTTACTAAAGAGTATTGTTTCTCTGTGTCATCTAGCAATATGTTGGTTTGTTGTAGGAACCTCCAGTATTAACTTGGAAAAGAGATGATTTTTATGAAATTGACTCATATTTTATTTATACCCTTGACTCTTACATTGTGAATTGGGTGGAAGAAAATGCATGTCTCATTTAATAGTGTTTTGGAATATGCCTATTTCATTTACTATTATAATGAGCCATTTCATATTTATGGACATCCACCACATGAGGAGAAGGATTGGTAGCTAGATATTACCTATTTTTGTTATTGTTATAACATACACATTTTTATATATTGTCAACATCATAAAGACGAACAAAAATACCTTTTCATCAGAAGGTATAAAAAATTCTATTTTTTTATGTGATTTGTGGTCGCGCTAAAATCATTACCTCTTATTTGTTGGTTGCTTACCTCAACAAATTGCTTATTATTGATAATATTTGTTTTTTCTTGAGATAGTATATTTACAAGAACTTTGTACATATAATGGAGGAGAGATATCAAATTAAAACATAAGCTTCTATACAGAGATTTTCTTGTAGAAAAATTCTATGTAAATTACATATAATTAATGGATGAATAAACATCATTATTTTGATTAAGGAAGAGTAGAAAATTGTTTGTATCTCATCACCCTGCATACTAAGGAGGAAAGATCCACTTCTTGGGATGACTAGAGATTTAGTTTAGAATAGATGTGTATTTTTATTTTATGTCTATTATTATTTTAATTCGTATATAGAATTATTATATTAGTTTATGTAATTATAAGTAATTACCAGTAAGTCATATTTGCTTTAGATTTAATTGTGAACTTATATCTGTGTGGTTTTTTATTTATTTCCTGTAATATTGTATTATAGATTAAATTTTCATGCTTTATAAAAGTTTCTCATTTTTAAGAATAGTTTCATTAAGAATTGTGAGTTTAATTCCTGTTGCTAAGAATGACAATTCTTGTCACTGAGTTTATTTTGGTTTGTTGTAGGTTTATTTCCATGTATTCTAGATGCACTCATCCCCACTTGTCTCTCTATCTCCATCCCTTGAGAAGGTAGCAAGCATACCTTTCATCGGTCTATGACCTTGGATTGACATCAGATGCAAGATTAATCAGCTTGTGAATTTTATCAGTTATTATTAATATCAAAAACACAATTTATCTCTGCATTTTTGGTGTCATTGTCAAAGAAAGGTATAAAGGTGCGAAGTCATAGTGCACTAAGTTAGGAACAATGTATTAGGATGAAATCATTATCCTAATTTGTGTTGATTAAATCATATAGATGCATTTTTTGAGTTTGTAGGTAGATCTTAGAAGTTGGATCCATTTTTATTTTTCTTCTTTTAGTTTGTAGGTGAATTCTTTTTTTTATGTTATCATTAGTTGTTGTGAGTAATTGGTAAAGAAAGGAGAACTTTGCAAAAATAATGTAGAAAATGATGCATTTTCAAGGTAGTTCACACACATCAATTTTGGGAGAAAATGCTTCAAAAATGAAAATTTAGAGGGATTGCAAAAAGTAAAATGTGCTTAGTGGTTGGACCTCATAATGGGTGTTGCCCTTTGACCCCATTGTGGGTTGCCACCCCCAAACCCCTGCTTTCAAATTTAAAAATAAAAGAAGACAATGGTGTGAGAATATTGCCAACCAAAGGTGATGTTTTAATACACTCTCTACCTAATGAACGTTGTTACAGAAATGTACAAATGTTATTTCTATATCTGAACAAGAGTAAATAATTAATGATTTTTTACAAAAATGTGATTTTAGGAATGATGATCTAACCATTTTGTGCTATGTTTGTTGCATGAAGAATGATAAGTGCAAATACCCTGGTGCAACAACCAAGAGAACATGATGAGTGAGGTACATGTTGTTTGTGAGCCTCACCATGATAATGGTGGATGTGGACAAGTATTCTTTGTAATGGATGAATGATTTCAAACATCAAATCAAGAAGAAGAATATATGGATGATGAAGCCAACATGCCTCATCACTGTATTGCATTAGAAAGACAAAATGTTTCTTCAAAACACACTTCTTCACATAGTTTGGACTACAAATGGAATCATGAATACTCACAACAACCACTATATTTATCATATATGCTACCATCTTCCTTATCTCCATTATTCACATCCATTCTACATTTAATGAAGTCTCTACCATTATCTTTTATCCATTTATTTCACCCACTATCCACTCCTACATATCCACCAACATAAATTACAATTCCTAACAAAATTTTGTAGAATTACACGATTCAAACTACATATAATGATTATTTTTCAATGATCCTTTTTCATTCTAGTAATGTGCCTGAAATTGGTGATATGATGAAAGAATGTGATTTTTGTTTCAAAGAATTAGAGGAACATATCTATCAATTCACAAGCCATAAATTTAGTCTTCTTATCTACTTCTTGAAGCACAAATTCTAGAGATATTTCACACATATAAGAAAACAATCCACTATGATTTCATCATTGAAAAGATATTTGTGTGTATTGGAATTAATCATGCACTAAAAGGTGATTTATCATATATCTTAATCATTCTATATTTATGTGTGATACATAATGATACCTTACAAGATCTTTCATTTAAAAATGTTGTACAATTCAAACATCTAGATATTGGGATATTTTTCATAAAAATGCATATTCCTCACACACTTATTCATTTGGGACCAATTCATTAAAAAGAAGTTGAATGATTTGAATGCATTAATGACTAAAAAAATATGTTACGAATGGATGGTCATTAATTTCAAAAGGGTCAAAGTATTAATATCTATATAATTCTCCCCTTGAGTCATTGCATTAATATGAACATTCATTGATAAAAGGTATTATTATATTCATTGAATTCTTGGATGATCCTAATGCCCCCATAATTTTGTAATGTGACATTCAGTTAGGGAGGAATCCATTGAATTATTGAAAAATTTGATCAAAGGAACAAGGTATTCTTAATTGTGTTAACATTCTTTGTTTCATTATTTTAATCTTCTTGTGCCCTTGCAGTACACTGCTAAGTTGGGGGAAAACCCCTCAAGTTTTGTGGTTCTTGGATGATTTACCATAGAACCTCACTTATTTTTTCATTGGTACTTTTAGTATAACCACTTAGATGAGATCTCAACCAATTCAAGGTATGTGTTCCTATGTTCATTTTCATTGATATTGTATGTACACAAGCATTTATTATAATTGTATTTATCCATTTTATTTTTAGCATGTATATATTCATATTAATTTTTAGATAATTGGGGGATGGGGGGGTTGAATCAGTTGTCCTCGTGTCCTTTTAACAATTCTCAATACTTTTAACAATTTAAAACTATCAACAAATCCACTCAGTATACAGATTAAACTATTCAACCAACCCACAATAGTAAATAATTTTTTTTACATGCATACATAAAATAACATGTAAAATATTCAAAAATAGAGTAACACCTATTTTTTTGATGTGTAAACTCGGTTAGGGTAAAAAACACCTAGAAGCTCTGTTAAGAGCTACCCTTATTAAAAGGTTACATACACAATTGCTAGATGTGACCCTATTAGGGGAATTGCACCAAAGATCATCTAGACCTTGTCACCCTTTAACAAGTGGCCTATCTAAAGGACTTAGAATATTTGTTGGAATGTCACCTTGCAAAAGGATTTACAAATAGGACTATTAAATCCACTCAGTTAAGATATTTTTTGCTATGATGGTTAGAAAGTAACAGTGAAATGATCCAATAAATATACAACTACCTTTAATTTTTTATATCTCCATTCCACTCAAATATTTTCCCTAGTGATTGGTCATCAGAATATTTCCATCAATCCACTTTCCTTCACACTTAAAATATGCTCACTACGCCCTTCTACACTTTTAGGCTCTCAACTCATTCAACAACTTGACCAACACCTTTAACCTTCTTGTCCAATCCTTATATAGAAATATTTTTGCCGCTTAATCACATTCATAGGGTTTTCATGAATTCCTCTCATCTACGTGATCAATTATCAACTCACATTCAATGTATCTGTCACTAGGTAAAATTCTTTGTGGATCATACCAGTTGTAACTTCACCTCAGAATTTGAACTTTTTAAAGATCTCAAAACATGTCTTGAATCTTCACCATTTGATTTTACCTTGCTAATTTTATTCATTGATCTTGCTAACTAACTGTGTCTTTATCTTATAATAGTAGATTCATCTAGATCTTCACTCGATATCATCCTTTAATTGATCTTCCATAAACTATTCTTCTTTACCAAATCGTGTTCTTACTTCATTGAACACCTCCACCATTTTGTAAACATTACGCTCGATTAGCACTATACTTGCTCAGTAACCATCCTTGCTCGATAACATCTCTTACTTAGTAACACTATTTCTCCTCCTCCTTTTATTGACCACCATTTATAGCTCAGTGCAACTTATGATTTCTTAACTTTTCACTTAACAACTTCATTCATTTCTCAACAACCAAAATAACTTACTTGTGCATCATCTTAACTCTTCATCAAATCATGTAAAATAATCAAACCAATATTATCTTGCTAGAGACTGATTCATCATTATCCATTTAAGTTCACATACTTAGCATCACTTCTTCATTTCATCTTCTATCTTTATCATCCATTTCTCTATTCAATGACACATCCTTCAAATGATTTGAAACTTACATAAATCAATATCATGAACTAGGTTGACACCAATGACAACATATCAATTGATCTAACTCTTCTACATATAATTCATAGCTCATTTATTAGAACTCGTACCTTATCAACATCACTTGATTAATTATAATAGTTCTCTCATTCATCGACATTAGTTGTGTCTAACAATCTCCCCCTTTGACATTGATGGCAACACTTTAGTGCTTCTAAAATATACCATCCAATACCAAACTTCATCATCTCAGTAACACATCTCATTATCAAATACTCTATTTGTATGTTGTCTCCTCCTTTGACAACTTCTTATTGTATTATTTCCCCTTTTTCTTCTCTTGTTTATTTTAGTGATCTTTTATGCTCTTCTCTCCCTTTCTTTACTCACCTCTCCTTCAACAATTATCTCAATTAACACTCTCCCCCTTTAACAACAATTCTAAAGGTATCTATAAATATTATTTTCCATGTATTTGTACCTTGTACCTTGCTTGTACTGATTACTTTCATTTTCTTACATAATTTTTACCTTCTTCACAACTTTAGGTAGCTCCTAAAGAGTGAACATTTGCACCCACTCATAAATAAATATTCTAATAAAACATGAATTGATGCAATCCTGCATCTTCATGTAGTAAACCCTAACTAGGGGAATGACCCTTAGTTTACCTCTTGGATATTCAAAGGTATCCTTAAGTAATAGTTTTGTGAATATATCATCAATCTACTCATTTGATTTCACATACTCTAGCCTCACCTTATTTCTCGTGAACTGGCACTCTCAATAGGATTATTTAGGAAATGCAAGATGCCTAGAGGGGTAGGGGGTGGGCAAGGTTGAATTAATATCCTTAAACTTTTTGATTTATTCACGTCTAATATGTCCTTAAGATTTACTGACTTGGTAGACATGTAAATTCTTACTTCAACACTAGAATGAAATAAAGCTAATTTACTTTATCATAGGCCATAATATCATAACATGTGACACAAAGATTTTGGTCATGCAAAAATCCTTAGTTAGAGGGAAAACTGTGATGGGGGCGACACCCACAAATCCTTCTCCACTGCAGTAAGAGGTTGCCTTGTTAGGGCTACAATGTTGTCACTTCAGGTGACTTTCTCTGTCAGGAATAATACAATAATACTTATAAGGATCTACCTTTTTAAGGATTTTATAACATGATACAATGTGTGTAATTAGTTAAGAGATTTTACAATAAGATTGTTAATTCTACCTTGTTAAAGAATTTATCTGCTATAATGGTGAAAAAATAGAAATGATCTTGATTTTATGCATCTTACTTTGATATGCAGATCTCTCTTCTACACAATCCTTTATCACCTCTAGTGACTAATGTATCAAATCCTTCCCTTTTGTTTCCTAATATTTAGATCTGTAGTAGATTTTTATTCTTATTCCTATAAAAAAATTCTCAACATAACTTCGATGACAACTTCAAGAACAATAACTTATAATTTTTTTGTCTAGGTCCATAAATATAAATCTTTTGCCTCTTTCAATTCATGACCTAATTAGGGAACTAGTAGAAACTTTTGGGGCCTTCTTGCACTCATAAAAAATCAAAATTTTCATCACTAGTAAAACTTACTAAACATTGTCCTCGATATTCACAAACCTCTTTTCCTTCTCCACAAAATCAAAATGCATAGAATTTTATACCATTCCAAACTTTTTTAAGCTTCATGTGTAACTTGATAAATACCTTCTCCATTCTTGGTAGATATTTTATCATTTGGTATCCCCTTGAATGGTAAAGCTTGTTTAGCTTGGGTAAGTTCGTGCTTGGTGTCTTTTGAACTGAGCTTGGTTAAAAGCCAACCCTGTTAAAGGTTACATGTCCATTTGCTAGATGTGACCCAATTAGGGGATTTAACCCAAAGATCGTCTAGACCTTATTTCCCTTCAATAAGTGACCTATCTAAAGGACTTAAAATATTCAATGGTATGCCACCTAAGGAATTACAAATAGGACTATTAAATCCTAATAAAGCAATAATATTCTATAATTGTTAGAAAGTAATAGTGAAATGGTCTAATAAATATGAAACAACCTTTCTCATTCAGATCTCCATTCTATTTAAATATTTTCCTCATTGACTGGTCATCACACTAACTCCATCAATTCACTTTCCTTCACACTTCAGATCTTCTCAGTATGCCCTTGTGTGCTTTCAGTCTATAATTCATACAACAACTTGACCAACATCTTTAACCTTCTTGTCCAATCCTTATATAGGCATATTTTTGCCACTTAATCACATTCATTAGGGTTTCCATGAATTCCTCTCATCTACTCAATCAATTACCAACTCACATTCATTGTATCTATTGCTAGGTAAAATGTTCTAAGGATCGTGCAAATCTATAATGTTGTGAATTTGAAATTTTCTTGGATCTCAAAACATGTTTTGAATCTTCACCATTTAATTTTACCTTGCCAATTTCATCCATTGATCTTGATAACTAACTTTGTCTTTATCTTAGAATCTTCTAGATTCATCTAGATCTTCACTCAATGCCATTCTTTAATCGATCTTCAATAAACTATTCTTCTTTATTGAATTGTATTCTTACTTTTTTGAATAGGTCCATCACTCATGTAACATTACGCTTGGTTAATACTATACCTACTCGATATCTATCCTTGCTTGGTAACATCTCCTACTTAGTAACATAATTTCTCCTCCTCCTTTTACTGACCACCATTTCTAGCTTGGTGAAACTTACTAATTTCTTAACTTTTCACTTTATAACTTCATTCCTTTCTTATTGACCAAAATAAATTTCTTGTGCATCATCTTAACTCTTCATTGAATCATGTAAAATAATTAAACCAAAATTCTCTTGCTAGAGACCAATTCATGAGTTGCCCATTTAATTTTATATACTAAACATCATTTCTTCATTTCATCTTTTATCATTATCATCCATTTATCTATTCAACACCACATCCTTCAGATTGTTTGCAACTTACATGAATCGATATTGTCAATCAACTTGAAATCAATGACAATGTAACAACTAATCTAACTCTTCTATATAAAATTGATAGCTCGGTTATATTACTTTTTTCCTTACTAGTATCACTTGATTATTCATAACAATTCTCTTATTCATTAGCATCAGTTGCATCTAACAATTAATAACTATACCAATCATTTGCAAAAATGAATTACCTACTTAATGTAGGGATTTTGAATAGATGGTAGTTCATTACTATACTTTATATGCTTTGTCTTGAGAATGTGGTTACACGTTTCTTACTATGGTGAGCCAATACATTTTCACCAATTTAATTGATGGCACTTCTTTGTTTGAGCACTGAATAACATTGAATGTTGACTTTTATACCATTTTCATGGCCTTTCCATACATCTTGACCATATCAATTTCCGTTGTTTTTCACTATTAGAGATGACAAGAAGGTTATGGTACAAGATGTCCATAATTCATGGACATGACTTCTCCTATTTGATTCTATATCATGTGGAAGATGGGATACAAATTCATCTTTAGTAATTTTGCAATGTTATTTTTTTGAAGCTACACATCCAATCTAGAGACAACTTGAAGATATCCAACAAGATTTTGAGCATATTGGAGATTCAAAACAAAAGAAGCCTTGTTAGAGTTGGATACTAAACTCAGGGATTTTGCTGAGACCCGTATAGAGGTAGATAATTACCGAAAAAGGTTAAGGATAAGTATAATACTTTAGATTTACCAGAGGAGGAAAAGATCACTAAAACTATTGAGAAATTCAAGGGCAAGCATCTAGACATAGCTCTAGTATGAAGAGGAACAAAACACAGAAGCCAAAATTTCAATTTTGACACTTGGTGAAAATTTGTAATTTTGAACCTTTGAGGTGCGCTACCAGGTGCACTGGTGTGCTTTTTGGAAACAAAGTGTGGGAAAGACTTTGAAGAATTCAGAGGTGCATAAGTGCACTTCTTCCAAGATGTGCTTTTCCAGAGGTATGCCTACAATTCTAAAATTAGAGCTTTCCATGCACCGAAAATGCATTTTGACAATAGTTTGACTCCAACAAACACCTAGTGAAGGATTAGCTTCTATTTTTGGCACTTTCAGACACTTATAATTCAACTCAAGGCTTTTTCTTCTTATTTTCTCATAATTTCTTTGTTTTATGACATGTAAAGGCTCATGCATCCAATTAATGAATATAAAAATGAATGGAGTCCTACTAAGCATTAGTTAGATTGTTAGTTTGTATATAATTAGTTTGTTTTATTAAATTAAAAGAATATGATTGCATGAAAATATCTCTCACTCTCAACACAAATTGAGGAGATGATTTCTTATAAATACAGGATGTAATATGTAATCAAGGCCATCGTTATTTTGCAATAATATTATGCTTTTGATGCTCGCATTTGGAGTGTAGTAATTCTTGCCTAAATGTGTCATATTTTTGTGATTGTATGTTCATGGAAATGTGATTGAGGCAAAAGTTTATTGTGTTATTTCTGGTTGTGTGATCTTTTAATTCTAGTGTTTGCTATAGTTTTATGGATTTCGTTGACGTATCTAGCTCAAGAAGAAATCACCAAATTGTGCTTGCCTAACTTTTTGTCTTGCACGAGTGCACTTATCGTGGCCTTGCAATATTATGAAGAGTGAAACATTATATGGTCATTAAGTTTCCCATCGATGATTGCATCAATGGAATCAAGTAAGCACTGCTCCTACTTTCATTGGTTACCTACCAATTTCTTCAAAAGCTTAACTCGCAGGCATGTTGTTTCTGTAGCTTATGTCCATTAGGATTTTATTTTCATGTAATTTGCTTTAAAGTTCTTGTTACTTTCTTTACTAACCCCTTGTTAATTTAAGAATTCATATTAGCTACATTGTTAGATTGCATTCATATAAAACAAAAATAATACAAAAGCATAGTTCTTTTGCGTGTTTATTTTGAAGCAGTGAGTAGATTATACATCTTATCGAAGATCATTTGAATCAGCAAAGGCCTCCTCATGAACAAAAATATTCATATTCAATTGAGTGGATTCCAGTAGCTCACAAGATCATCCAAAACCTTGGAGTTGATCCATAAAGATTGACTTTTCAAGAGAGGAGTTCGAAAGAATTCCTGCCATTTAGCATTGTGCATAACGACAACTCAATAGAAGTGGTGCTAGAAGGAGGGCCACCATTTTGATTTTTGGAATAAAAGGAAAGTCTACCAAAGTTTTAAAATTTTGCACTTTTTACAAGTTCAAAATTTTTTTTGAGTTTTTTGGAAAATTCAGGTGTGCTAAATTCTGAGTTGCACCTAATTTGTGAGAAAGTGTGCTTCTACAGAGGTGCACTTTTTCCAGAATTGATGCAAACTAGAGGATCTTGATGCAAAATCCCCATTTCAGTGAGCTTTGAGGTCTTCCCCAAGTACACATGAGTTTTTTGAGCTTAGCCAATTCTATAAGCCTTGCAGTGATAAAGGAATACCTTGAATTCAACCACTTCCCTTTAACATTTCATCATCTTCTTCAACTCCAGCTCCACAACAACCATCCTTAGGTCCACCAAATCCTCCAATGGCCCTTTTTGCAAATGTTTTAGACTTACCAATAAACTTGAGAGGTACACTCCATGACCTCCCTAAGAATCTCGAGAAGTTTTTTCCAAGGTTCATTTATGGAGAAACACAGACTGCCAAACACCACATCAAAGTATTCAAAGAAATTTGCAATCGAAAATAGATTGCTAATGAGGATATGGTACTTCATTTATTCCCTTACTCTTTTGGGGAAGTTGCCTTCAATTGGTACGTTAATTTGCCACCTAGATGTATTAGAGATTGGGATACCTTCAAAAAATTATTCTTAGAACAATTCAAAACTTTAATCAACCCAATGGTGATACATCAACAATTCATATCAATCAAAAGAGACTCAGTTGAGATGGTTTCACACTTCAATCATTGCTTTCATATGGCATATCAAAAATTGGAAACACCATATACTATACCAGTTGAAGCAGTTATTCAGATTTACCTAAATGTTATTGACCCTTTTACTACTATCTTTCTGAGAAGACTTCCTGCAGCAAATTTTGATACATTGGAAAAAGTCTTCACAGAAGCAATAACTTTTACCAAGCAAGCCAATCCTAATGGAGGAGGATTGATGCTTCCAGCCCAAGCTGTCATGACAATGCCAACGTACCTATTAGAGTACTTATGATGCCTAGCCAATTTGTGCCTATGAATCTAGTTCCATTACAACAGGCACCCACTCCACAAAACCTCCTTTAACATATCTAGGGTATGAGCCTTTAAAAGCTTCTTTCTTTGAACATAAGGCAATAGTTCCCATAGAAGAAGAGAATAGCTTTATTTTCGAATCTGGTCAAATGAAAAAGACTATGTCATAAATGAACAACGAGCTGACTCGTCTAAGGTTGTCACAAGGATAGAATAACAAATTTTAAAGGAAAAACATTGGTCCCTACAACAACAATTATGGCCAAACTTATAACAAGAACTTCAATGGGAACAACAATAACAATGGAAACAATAATGTAGGAAACAATAATGGAGGGAACAACTTCAATCCCCCTGATCGTAATAATGGTTTCCAAAGATAAAATTGACAATGGAACACTCATCTAAATAATGGAAGCATCCCTATAGACAATAACAACAATAATTTTTAGTATACAGATATCAATCAATATGACGATGGTCAAAATGCATCTAACAATGATGGTTCATATTATGATGGAAATCAAAAAATGACTCAAAATTCGCAAGTAAACAAAAATGTTCCCATTGTACAAATTAATGCCATGATATTAGAATCTTATGATTCTACAAAAAGTACATAGGTAGGATAGCCAGTCAAGGAAGAATTCTCATTCCCATTTAGCTAAGAACTTGACCTTCAACATGAAGAGATGTTAGCTTTTCGTAATGATAATTGGAATACATATAACCTAAGAAGTAGAAAAGAACCTTTGATAGATGGAATTCCTCTAGCACTACAATCAACTCTTCCTGATTTGAGAGTGAGTAACAACTAGTACCAGTTAAACCATTGTATGGAGGACAAAAAAATTAGAACCAAGGAAATGTACCAACAATATTGAAAAACCCTGCATGGTCTACTGAAAAGTATAGTGTCATAGAAGGCCTGAAGCGAACAAAGGCCAACATGTCCATGCTTGACATGTTGCAAAATTGCCCACAAAAATGAGAAGCACTTATGAAGACTCTGGATCATACAAAGATCTCCCACAATATGAATACTACCTCTCAAAAGATAGTATCCCAACAAGTTAATGCTATGTAGGCATTGCCCACTATGTTTAAAGACAATGTTGAGGTGCCCCCATTTTTGCTTAGCATTAGAATATATAGGAAGAATATTCACAATTGTGTAATTGATTTAGGAGCTTCATGTAACATCATGCCATTGTCCATATCGCAAAAGTTAGGAGTTAGCCCTCAATCTACCAACTGAATAGTGATATAGTTGGACAAGATAGAAGTGAAAGTCATTGACGTATTAAAAGATGTTTGGATACAGTTAACAGTTGACCCATGAATTCAAGATGTCATTGACATACATGTGGTTAATATCCCAGAAACATATGGATTACTACTAAGTAGAGAATGGACAAAATGCCTAAGGGGATCGTTCTCCATGGGTTTTACTCAACTTTGGTTACCATGGAAAGGTTTGAACAATCAAATCAAAATAGATGCAGAGCCAAAGTTAAAAAGGATGATTATAGAATACAATGCTCCCAATGAGGTGGCCTTCTTACAATTGGGCTCCTATAAAGTAATAGTTTTTGATACAATTGCAATCAAAATATCAGATGATCAAGATATGGACTCCACGATTTCAATCCCCAAAGATGAGGTCGTAACACAATTCATAGACCATATGATGGATGATTTACAGTGTCTAGGAGGAGAAGTTGACCCCAATATCCTCCTCCTTCCAAGATTTTGTTGATTGCATAAAGTTAGCCATTTCGAGTTTGAATGTTCATTATGTCAAGAAGTAGTTGCTAAGGTGTTAACACAAATGATAGGACTAGAGAAAGTCAATGATCCAAAAGATGAACCCATAGAAAACCAAAGTCTTACAAATGTGTCTAATGTTGTCGGAGAGATTGAAGAGGAAATCGAAGGCATCATATAGCGATACTTCTTCAAATGGCAGAGGTTTGTCTTCTCCTCCACCTGAAATGATCAAAGTACAAAGAAGAAGATGGTACATAAAAGGCCAGGGATGGACTTTGATAGTCATCCATCCCAAACCCAAAGTGGATGAAATCAAAGAATTGATAGGTGAAATTCAAGACAAATAGGAAAAACATACGTTGCCAATTTTGAGGAACGACAATGGAAAATTACTAAGCCCACCCCGTGAAAGACTACAATGGGTACCCAAGAGACAATCCTTCCAAGCTTAGGTAAAGGAAGAAATGAGGACAAATAAGCATAATGTTAGAAAACCCAAAGAAAATCCAATTTGGACACTTCGCTTCGACGGTTCCAAATGCAAATTAGGAGTTGGTGCAGGTATTGAGTTGGTTAGTCCAAAAGGTAAGTCTTTCTATGTTGCATATCAATTGTTGTTTAAATGTACTAACAATGTTGTATAATATGAAGCATTGATTCAAGGACTTCTTTTTGCATTTGAGAAAGGAGTTACAACTCTCATAGTCGAAGGAGATTCTCAGTTGGTTATTCGACTAGTGAAATCGTTATACTCCTGTAATGATAAGAGGTTGCTTGCTTATAGGAAAATGGTATGGGATCTACTAGATGATTTTGAAGCTTTAAACATAAATTTTATTCCAAGAAGGAAAAATATGGTAGCAAATGTGCTCACAATTTTACCAAGTGCATTACAACCAATCAAAAGAATGAAATTGAAACAATTTTCAATCAAATTGGTTGTTGCTCCATCTATTCCTGACAATATCACAAACTTTCAAGTTCTTTAGAATGGTCAACGTATTCTTGAATTTATTATGTGTAACGACTACTTTAAGGGACAAGAAATTGATGATGCTCCATATGACACACTTGAGGATAGTGCAACTCAAGATGAAGATGGAATCTTGAATTTGAAAACCAATACTATTCCTAAGGGGATAATTGAGTTGGAGTGCATTTTTGATCGTGATGAATTAGCATTTAATAAAAGGACTGTTGAAGAGAAAGGGACTGAGGAATGCGATTCATATAATTTAGGTACGAAAGATGATCCTAAGATGGTAAGAATTGGGAAAGCGTATAATCCACAAGAAAGGGAAGATATGCTCAAATTGCTTGAGGAATATAAAGATTTCATTACTTGGAGCTATGAAGAACTGAAGACATATGATCCTTAGATCATTACACATGATATCCCACTCAAACCTAATGCCAAACCTTTCTGACAAAGGCAAAGACCCGTCAATCCTATCCTTGAATCTCTAATAATGAAGGAAGTCAAGGAGTTACTAGATGCTAAGATTATTTTCCATGTGCACCACTCCACGTGGGTGGCTAATTTAGTTCCTCTATGAAAGAAGAATGGGGAGATTCAAATTTGCATAGATTTTCATAACTTGAACCTGACATCTCAAAAGGACAACTACCCCTTTGCCTTTGTTAGATGAGGTCTTAAAAATTGTGAATGGTTTGAAGATGATGCCTTTCTTGGATGGGTATTTAGGATATAATCAAGTAATGGTAGAAGAAGAAGATAGGCTAAAGATGACCTTTACGACCAAATGGGGGACCTTCACCTACAGGAGAATGCCATTTGAATTAATTAAAGTAGGGGCTACATTTTAGCAAGCTATAGATGAAGCTTTTAAGGGATCGATTAATAACTGTATAGTTATCTACATGGATAACTTGACTATCTATTTAAAGGATCAAAGTACTCACATTGCCAATCTAATACATGTATTCAATAGATGTTGTAAATATGGAATATCTCTCAATCCCAAGAAATGTTCATTTGGGGTCATGAAGGGAAAGCTGCTAGGTCATGTCATTTATGAAGTTGGCATCTCCATTGATCTTGATATAGTTGAAGCCATTTTGAAGCTATCACACCCCAACAATCGGAAGGAACACAAGTCTTTCTTTGGAAAGATAAATTTTGTTCAAAAAGTCATAAGCAAATTTGCAAAGATAGTGCATCCCCTTAATGATTTACTCAAAAAGGGGGCTGAAATAGAATGGGTTCCAGAGGTAAAGAAATCATTCGAAGATATCAAAGCAGGCATTTCCATGGCTCTAGTACTATTAAGTCTTGATTACGAGCTTCCCTTAAAGATATAGTCCTTTACTTTAGAAAATTCATGTGCTGGGATCCTAACCCAAAAGAAGGAGGAGGAAGATGAAAGACCTATTGCTTTTATGAGCTATCCTCTAAGAAATGTTGAGTTGAACTATTCCAACCTCATTAAACAATCTTTTGCCTTGATTAAAGCAATAAAGAAGTTTTGCCATTACATACTGAGGAGTAAGGTGTATGCTATTGTACCATATCCAACAGTAAAGACATTATTGATGCAAAATGAACTTGGTGAAAGATGAGGTAAATGGATGGCGATATTGCAAGAATTTGATCTAGAGATCCAACCCATGAGGTTAGTCAAGGTCAAGGATTATTAAGAATGATAGCTGATAACCAAATTGGAGACAAAAATAAATTTAAGTTTGACAGTGAAACAAATGACAATGACCAGAAGGGGATGATAGTATCTCAAGTTGATATTGGTCAAGGTATAGTGATAGATGTCTAGTATCAGGATATTAGTTACTATCTTCTACAAAACCAGTGCTCCAGTTGGATGAATAGTTCACAACGTAGGGGACTTAAAATGAAGTGTGAGTCCTATATGTTGCATGATAGAAAGTTGTACAAGAGAAATTATGAAGGGATCTATTTGAAGTGCTTAGGACATGAAGAAGCAAAGGAAGTTCTGGAACAATTCCATAATAAGTATGGTACGTGACATGGTTCAGCAAAAGTAATTGCTCATATGATTTTAAGATCAGGTTATTTTTGGCCCATGATATTCAAGGACACTTTTGAACATGTACGTTCTTCTCATGTTTTCTAGACTAGTGCTAACAGAGAAAGGCACCAAATAATGTCGGTACACCCAGTATACGAGGTGTACCCCTTCTCAAAGTGGGGGTTGGATTTTATTGGTCTGGTTAATCCACCATCATTAATTGGACACATTTATATTCTCACATCCATTGATTATTGTATGCAATGGACAACAGTAGAAACTTTCAGAAATTGCACCACTAAGGTGGTAATGGATTTCTTGGAGGAAAACATTGTTACTAGATTCGGGATGCCATTCACCTTAGTATGCAATAATGGATAAGCTTTTGCATCACTATTCTTGAATCAATGGGCATTTGAAAATTAGGTTATTATCAAGTTCTCATCAAATTGTTACCCACAAGGAAATGGGGTAGCTGAATCTACAAACAAGAACTTGATTACAGTAATAAGATGGTTATTAAAGGAGAACCCTAAAGATTGGCATACACAACTCAAATATGCTCTATGGATAGATTGAGTGAGGGTCAAGAATGCTTTGAGGACTTCTCCATATTTTCTTGTTTATGGACAAGAACCAATATTCCCACTTAATCTTAGGATTCCTATTTTGAAATTCATGAGTGGGTATGTTGAAGATGTTTATAGAGTACAAATCAGATTGATGAATCTTTTAGATATGGATAAGAGATAGATAGCTGCATTGAAGCACATGGCTAAACATCAAGGTGTCATCAAGAGATGGTTCGACAATAGGGCCATGAAAAAATCCTTTAGGATTTCTAACCTTGTCCTACTTTGGGATAAGGTGAGAGAAAAGCTAGGCAACCACACCAAGTTTCAACGCTTGGGGATTGGTCTTTATCAGATTGTGAAAATTCTTAGAGAAAATACTTTTAGGCTCGGTTCCTTACTGGGGGAATTAGTTCCATTGCCAGTCAGTGGAAAATTTTTGAAACATTATTTTGAAGCCTAGAATACCCCAAAGAAAAAAATACTATTTAGATTTTATTTCTACAAGCATGTTTGCTTTCCAATTGTGTTTTCTAGTTGTGTGTTTGCTTTCAATCACATGCTTATTTTCAAAGTTGTGTCAGTACAGGGGGTAGGTGCACTCGAGATTTTATCTTGACATATCTTACTAACTACTCTTTTGGTTTCGATTTCAGGAAGAGGTATTTCTTTGTCAAAACATTTTGACGATGGTGTGTCTTATACCAACTGAGGAATAGATATTACTTGCAATAATAGGGGGACTTTTAGTCTTGGATTTAGGATTCTAAACTAACAAGTTCTCAACACTTTGCAAATTTAAAGATCTATTGTCTCAGGTGTTGTCGAATTAAGGTTGAGGATAGTAAGGGACAATCCAAATCCCAATCGGTGCAAAAAGAAGGATCTTCTTGAAGAAATTGCTAAGATCATTGTTTAGCATGAGAGTTTCTAAAAGTTCTAAAAGAGGAATGCAAGTGATGTTCATAGAAGATGGTATCCAAGAAATGACACCCATGTCCTAGCTACACAATTTAAGCATAGTCAGGATATGGAAGAAAATAAAAATAAAAAGAAAAAAGAAAAAGAAAAGAAAAAGAATGGTGTTAAGACTAAAGGATTCTAGAAAATAAAAAAGGGGTAATCTAATAAATACATACAAAATGAGCTATCTAGTATCAAAACATTGCTTCATTCAAGAATCAAATGGTGACATTATGAATTGCATGGAGCAATTACTCAAAGATTGCTGAAATTTTTAAAATAAAAGTGACAGCCCACTAAGAGCCCTCAAACTGATTCTCTCATATGGTTAGGGAAAGGATCAACGAGCAACCTTCATGAGGATTCTTGATGAATGAGCTAGGAGGGGTGGAAGATTGTTTTCGAGTTGTCAAAAGATTTTGATAGATTGCATCTTGAGATGTGAAAGGAAATGAATATACGAAGCACACATTGAGCTTGGAGGTTTTAGATCCTAAAATTTTGACTATGAAGTCATTTAAAATACGCTCAAAATGTCCAAAATTCAGTTGGTGTTGACACGTGTCGAAGGAATATTTACTGATGAAGAATTTCCTTCATCATTTATTCCTTTCGTCAGGGCTATGTAATGCAGTTCTACAACATGCCCCATTTCTTGACAAAAATGGGGACCCCCTGCTTTATTTTTTGCTATTGGAGCACTAGTTAGGGGTCCAAGTCCTTTTTAGAGATACTCTTGATCCCCTAGTTGGTGTTAAAACTAGTAGCTCATTGATACTAAAAAGCCTGATATTTTATATAGAGAGCCCTTTGTTTTAAGAAAAGGTGCACCAACGCACCTAATTAGATGCGTTGATGTGCCAAACTTGCAAATGAATTTTTTTTTGGGCTGCATCCTTGCAGCTGCACCACCCCAGAGCTATGGACCTCCACAGTACTAAGGAGAGAGGGAGCCTATAAAACCACCTCCACTTTTTGTGTTTCTCACTTTCTTTTTTGTATCTCTATGTTTCTCCTCTGGCACGGTTAGGCATTCCCTAGTCTCTGCTTCCTCTGCATTAACCAAACTCCTCCTTCGAATCTATTGAGTGCATCATTGTAGTAAACCTAGTGCATCTTCCTCCCTCTACCTAAAAAAATACAAACAAAAGGTTGTGCGCATCAGTGCACCTCCTCGGGTGCACTGATGTGCACCACTAATGCATTAAAGGCTTTCCAAATGATAATAAGTAATAAACCTAAAAAGAAAAATCACATCCGAGTTTGGGGATTCACATTTTGGAGAACTCAAGGGATAGAGAAACTATGTGATACATAAAACTTAAAAAAACTCACTTTAAAAAGGGTCTTGAGACATGTAAGGTGCGCACTAGCACACCTCATGAGGTGTGCTAGTACACACTTCATATATTGAAATTTCATTTTGAAAATATGTGCATTAGGCACACCTATTGGGTGCGCTAGGTGCACCATAAGGTTTTGTGAGGTTAAAATAAGTTTTTTCTATGCTTTTGGGTAGTTTTTCTTTATAAATTTTGTGTGAATCAACTTCAGGGTTTAAATTTATCATATTTTCATTAATTTTGAACTAATAAATGTTCTTTTGTGCAAATATAATGACATCCTCATCAACTTCTATGAGTGAGAAAATGGCACCAAAACCAGTGATCTTCAAATTCCAAGGCATTCCAACAAAGTATAGGTTCCAGGATGACTACTTAGAAATTGAAGACACAAACTTGGGGCATATTGATTTGGGGGAATTTCTGAGGATTTGTAACAAACCCACTAAGAGGTTTGCTTTGGTCTCTGCGTTGATCTGATTAGGGTTCGCAAATGCAGCTTCACACCTAATGTTAATACAATCTTCAGAACTCATAATGACACTTACAGAACACTTTGTCCCTAAGGAGAGGGTCGTGAAGAGTATAACTGGGGAAATGGTCCTTAATCTCCAACTCGACAACATTGAGAGGGTATTCCATCTTCCACGTGCAGATCAATTCATCAAGCTTACCTATGAACAAGCAGAAAGGTGGTATTGAGAGCATATTGTGGAAGCCTTAGAGATTATTCAATCATCTTACCTTATAGAGAAGAATCCTGTGGGAAAGAAGGTTGATAAAGCTGACATGACCAAAGGATATATGAAAGAAGACATTGGATATGCAATTATACTTTTGAGTAGGGTTATGGGTTTGCTAGCAGTAGGAAATTTGAACATCTTTATGGTGCATTTCATCGAGACCATCAAGATGGAAAAGATGCTACTTGATTGGGCCTCTACTTTGAGTGAGAATATATGTGAACAACTAGAGGTGGTAAAGAACAAAAGGAAGTTCTATATGACCTCATATCTAGTATACTTGTTGGTCGCAGGGGTAACAAACTATCCAGGGTTGTATAGAAGAGGTAGCATGCAGGATCCAAACACATGTCCATACATTGTCTACCCTCAGTTGGTGAAGAAGAAGCTCTTGAAGCAAAGCAAAGAATACATAATTGTGAATGATGCATTCATATTCGCCATAATCAGATTCATTGAAGGAGATTATGCAAAAAGATTATCAGATGATGTAGTGGAATAGATAATAGTACTTGGAGCATACTACATTCAATTCAAAACATTCACATATCTAAGGGTAGCTGGTACCATGGTCAACTCAGAAGCTTATAAGGTACCCTTGTGATAGACTCATCCTCTTGGAGATTGCTCAACAGATTGCATTTACATACGACAGAGTCAGAAAATAGCATAAACATTATTGGACATGGCCTCTGACCATAGGACTATTTCAAGTGCTTCAAAAACAAGATAATTCATCTTTTGAATGTGAATGGGATCAATATCCCTTAGAATAGTACAATTCTCCAAGGCCATGTTTTGATTATATAGGAAGAGTACAATATCTGGCAAGGAAGAAATTTTAGCATGAAGAAGCCATTGAGGATCATTAGATGAACACTACAAATGACTATGATGTCTGAATAAGGGATTATTATAGGATGACTTTGTACTTGGTAGAGAAGGCCCTGAAGATAAAGATTCCATTGAAGATATTGCAACAAGACTCAGGGGAGCTACTTGATCTGTTGTTCAATACAGATAAAATTGGGGAAAGACCCATAGTGAATGTTGAGGTTGATAGAGAAGAGAACTTTGACATTAACCATAGGGTGAGGTACATCATAAAAATGATGTAGGATTAGATCAAGAAACCATTTAAACTTGATCTAATACGTGAGACACTGATTTTTTATGCACAAGTTTGCCTAGCCAAAGGTAGAGGGAAGAAAGTCACCATCCCTACCTTTGCAGCTCAATCACCAATAAGACCCGAAATGGTATACCAACTTGATAGAGAGGTTGGATACTATCACCCTTAGGAGAGAAAAGGAAAGGGCAAAAGAAAGAGGAGTTCTCCTCAAAGAGTCGAGCCAAAGGAAGGTGAAATCCCAACACCTCCATAGCAAGAAGAAGTAAATGTACAAGGGTCTAAGGATACTGGGGCATCACAAGTTCAAGATGACCCACAATTGCCACCAGCTACTACACCAAACCAAACAGAGATAGAAATTAAGATTCAAGAGGTCTCTCCACCTCGGCAGGCAGAACAAGCATCCCCTTCTGTGCCTAAGAAAGGAATAAAGATCAAGACTCTGATAAAGAAAAGGAAAAGGGTGATCAGGAGGGTAGTTCCTTTCCCATGTATTCTAGAACCTATTCCTGAAGAAGAGGAAGAAGAATATGCTGAGGACAATGTACCTTTGAATAGGAGAACCCAGCTAGCAAGAGCCATGGAACAAGAAAGAAGAAGAAGTTCCATTGCTACACTACCGCCAATCTCAGAAGAACCTCTAATGACCACGTTAGAGGATGAAATGCAACAATGGATTGATGAGTAGGATGTAGAGGGCACTGATATCTTTAAGATATCAAATTTTGATTTCATGCCTGTAGGTACTGAATTGGTGGGAGAAATGATTAGGGATACACCAATGAATGAGCCCCAACAAGAAGATTGGACTCAAATGCCCCCAGAGTCACAGGGTCCCAAGATAACCCATTCATCCCCATTACAAATCACAGTTATGGATAAAGGATTTGCTACTCCTCTGCCACTAAATACTAAAGAAAAACAAGTTCAAAAGGAACAGAAGGAAGAGCCACAACAAGTATCAACCAATGAAGTGTCTAGAGAAGGGCAAATGGTTCAGTATCCTTAGCAAGCTTCCCCAGGACACTGGGGTAAGAACTGTGGGCTCCACTAAAACAAAGGCTACAAAGGGAGAGCCTTCATAGAGGGAGAGAACCCCAAAAAGGAATGATAAGGGAAAAGGGGTAGCAGAGCAGACTCCTTCATCCTCGAGAGGCAGGCCTTCAATGGAATGGGTTCCAAGATGGTTGTAAAAGAAAATGATAAGAAATAAAAAGCAACAATACAATGTTGATGAAGAGGACATGATTGAGTTGATTGAGGTTCTAAGGAAACTTGAACCCCCATCAAAAGAAGCTAGAGTGTTAACTTTCATCAACAGTGACCAGAATCAAGATTTATTTGCACAAGTGGTTATTCCTCCTCCTGATGCATATGTAGAGGATTTGACTCCACATGATTATCAAATTAGAGAGGTCATGCTTGGGAAGCCTACATTAGATACAACCAAGTTGATGGTCACACTGGGGACGAAGGAGGTATTTAGGAGTTTGGAGCAGGAGTTGGTCCCTTGCATCTTGAACACCTTGAGGAGACTCTGAATGCTACACTTCAAAGAAGAGATAGGGGAGGAGTACAATTGGATCCATTTTTGAATGCCTGTCAACAATGGCGGGAAAGTTTTAAGTAAAAAGGAATTCTCATCATCTAAGGAAATCTGAAGCTACTTCATGCTATGTAGGAAAATGTGGATAAGATGGTAGCAATTTTGAAACAAGATTTCAATATTATGGGTGAGGTACATGCATGGGGAAAGGATTTAGAGTTGTTACAGGCAATTAAGGGCCAGAGATACAAAATGCTTATGGATGTATATACTATGAAAGAGCTTGATTTGATTGATGATTGGATAGAGAAGATAGTGGATGGTAATAAGGTAATGGAATCATTACATGCAAAGATCCATCGGCTCAAGGACCAAGCTCAAGAGAAAATTTTGGAGGCAAAGAAACATTATAGTGATGCATGCCTAGACATATTCAAAGACGATGCACGGGAGAAATTGATACCAGTTGAGGTAGTAGTCTAGAAGTTTAGAATTATTTTTGATGAGGTTTCTAATGATGATGACATATGGAAGGCATTTAGAACAAAAGAAGCCTTGTTAGAGTTGGATACTAAACTTGGGGATTTTGCTGAGACTCGTATAGAGGTAGATAATTACCAGCAAAAGGTTAAGGATAAGTATAATGCTTTAGATTTACTATAAGTGGCAAAGATCACTAAAATTATTGAGAAATTTAAGGGCAAACATCCAAACATAACTTTGGTATGAAGAGGGACAAAACCCAGAAGCCAAAATTTCAATTTTGACACTCGGTGAAATTTTGTAATTTTGTACCTTTGAGGTGCATTGCTGCACCAGGTGTGCTAGTGTGCTTTTGGAAACAAAGTTTTGGAAGGATTTTGAAGAAGTTATAGGTTGTAAGTTTGTTAATGCACTACTTTCGAGGTGTTCTTTTCTAGAGATGTGCCAACAGTTAACTGTTAGTTCCAAAATTAGAGCTTTCCATGCACCAAAAATGCATTCTGACAGTAGTTTAACTTCGACAAATGCCCAGTGAAGGATCAACTTCTATTTTTGGCACTTCCAGACACTTCTAATTTTATTGAAGGCTTTCTTCTTGTTATTTTCTCATAATTTCTTTGTTTTATGACATGTAAAGGCTCATCCATCCAATTAATGAATATAAAAATGGATGGAGTCCTACTAAGCACCAATTAGATTGTTAGTTTGTATATAATTAGTTTGTTTTATTAAATTAAAATCATATGATTTCATGAAGATATCTCTCACTCTCAACACAAATTGAGGAGATGATTTCTTATAAATACAGGATTGTAATATGTAATCAAGGCCGCCATTATTTTGCAATAATATTATGCTTTTGGTGCTCACATTTGGAATGTAGTAATTCTTGCCTAAATGTGTCATATTTTGTGATTGTATGTTCATGGAAATGTGATTGAGGTAAAAGTTTATTGTGTTATTTCTAGTTGTGTGATCTTTTAATTCTAGTGTTTGCTACAGTTTTATGGATTCCATTGACATATCTAGCTCGAGAAGAAATCACCAAATTGTGCTTGCATAAATTTTTGTCTTGCATGAGTGCACTTTTTGTGCCCTTGCAATATTATGAAGAGTGAAACATCATATGGTTATTAAGTTTCCCATTGTTGATTGCATCAGTGGAATCAAGAAAGCACCACTCCTACTTTCATTGCTGACCTACCGATTTCTTCGAAAGCTTAACTTGCAGGTGTGTTATTTTTGTAGCTTATGTCCATTAGGATTTTATTTTCATGTTATTTTCTTTAAATTTCTTGTTATTTTCTTTACTAACCCCTTCTTAATTTAGGAATTCATAGTAGCTGCATTGTTAGGTTGCATTCATATAAAACAAAAAAAATACAAAAACATAGTTCTTTTGTGTGTTTATTTTGAAGCAGTGAGTAGATTCTACATCGTATCCAAGATCATTCGAATCAGCAAAGGCCTCCTCATGAAAAAAAACATTTATGTTCAACTAAGTGAATTCCAGTAGGTTTCAAGATCACCCAGAACCTTGGAGTTGATCCATAAAGATTGACTTTTCAAGAGAGGAGTTTGAAAGAATTCCTATCATTTAGCATTGTACATAACAACAACTCAACACTACCTAAAGTGTTATGGACACATTGGAGAATATAATTAGTCTTTCTCTCCACCACAATGTCTTTTGATAATAAATTTGTATTATTTTATGCAATGGATATCTCTTTTCTTAACAAAGCAAGATAACATAGCTTCATGTCATGTGATGTTGTTTTTCCATCGTAGAACACTATGTCTTATGAGGATCACCATAATTGTGAGAAATTATTTCAACCATGTATGTTAGTGTGTGTTCCAAAGTTCTACAAGAAGCTTCCAAAATCAATATTATTTTTAACAGTGTTTCATTAGTTTGTGAAGGTTATTCTTGGTCATCATTTCAAGTTCATTATGCATTCAGTTTCAATAGTGCCTTTTGTGGGGTCATAGAAGGAACTCTAATTTTGAATTGTACCATTCTTCATCATCCATATAAGGATTTTTCTTATTTGGTCATTTTATGTAGTATTCAAAAATTGAAAATTGAGAAGAAAAAAAGGGAAACAAACAATAAAAGATCCAACAATGGAAAAGGTGTTGTTGGCCAATTAATATTTGAAAGTAAATTTCTGGAAGATATTAAGAGAAAAATAAATTCTTAGTGCTGAAATATTGTTTTACAATGTGATTTAAGTGGTGAGTGAGTAAAAATAGGATTGCCAACAGTCACTTGTCATTATCAAAATTTGAAAAAAATAGAAAAATAAAAAAAATAAAAAAATGAATTTTTTGAGAAAAAATAAAAATAAAAACAATTTGAGCTAACAATTTTTTAGGAACACTTGGATACTTCTATGGCTCTTCCCCTCTTAGAGTATCTTTAACATCTCTTGTTACTCAGTTGTGTGGTCTTGCTTTAGTTTCTACTGATTACCATGACTTTGATTACCTATAATGTGTGATACACATACAATTGAGTTGCAAAAATGGATTTATCTCTGTTTAGTATGATCTATAATGCTTCCCATAGATGGTGATCTTTTATGCAACAATCATTCTAGACAAAATTTATTGTTCCTTCTTTGTTTGTGCTTCACAATTGCTAATCTTTTTTGGCTTCTAAACATTGGCATCAATGGAAATGCACGTTGGTAACACAATCAAATTTATTTTCCATTATTTTATCTCTTCAGTTTATTAATATTTCTTATTATATTAATTCTATGTGCAATATCCCTACAATTCCTATTCTTGTTTCTCAAGGATGATTAAGCCTTTAAGTTGGGGGGGAGGGGAGGTATACCATTGTTATACATATCTTTTCACCCATTATTATCCTTTTCCCTTGTTCATCCCATCTTGAAACCCCATATTTCTTCCATATTTTCCATTCCATTTCATTAACCCTATTATTTTCACCCTTGATATTGATTTGTATTACCTACCATTTCACACAATCTGACCAAGCTCATGTATATTCAGAAATCTTTCATAAAATCTCCTATACATTTACCTTTTTAGAAATATAATTCTATGAAAAAGAAAAAATAAGAGAGAGCAAAATGAAAATACAATATTGGAGGTATGAAAGATGCAAAGTTGAAAGAGTGACAAAATTCTACATGAGCTATAAAAGTTAAAGGTGAAGAAGAAAAATTCTCTAATTCCATGTTTCCCTCTCAAAAACAAAACACTACACAAGGATGTGCCATATGCTAAGTTGGAAGGGATGATGAGAGTCATTTATGACCTATTCTATACTATCTTGTAGCTAATTTCTCATACCTTTGCACCCATTTGCATAAGTCATTATTTTTCAATAATATACCTTTTTCTCTTTTATGTTGCATACGATTAAATACTAATAAGTGATATTTATTATAACATTGAGCTAGAATATGAAGATAATTGTTGATTATATTTAATAAAGAGTGGTTTTTCTTTATGTCATCTAGAAATATGATGATTTATAGATATAGATCTTCATGTCACCTATTTTATAGGAACTTCTTCATACCTATTTCATAGGAATTTCCTATCACAACTTGGACAAGAGTTGACTTGTATGAAAATAATCATATATGCGATTGCATTGACTCATAATTTTATTTCTACCTTTGACTCTGATATGACTCATTACATGGAAAGAAACTCGTGTCTTATTTAATAGTTATTTAAAATATGTCTATTTTATTTGATATTGTAATGAGTCATTTCATATTTATGGATTTCCACCACATGAGGAGAAGGGTTGGTAGCCAAACATTACCTTTTTTTTTTTCTTCTTAATAACGTACACATTTTTAATAAACGACCATCCATATAAAGGCAAACAAACAAAATTTCTCATTAGAAGATATAACAAAGCCTAATTTTAATATGTGATTTGTGATTGTAGATAAATTATTGCATCTTATTTGTTGGTTGCATACCTCAACAAATTATCTATCATTGATAATATTTGACATTTCTTGAGATTGTATATATTCAAGAAATCTATACATAGAATGGGGGAGAGATCATATTGAAACATACTCTTTTGTATGTGAATTTTCTTGTAGCATAGTTCTATGTAAATTTTATATTATTTATGGATGAATAAAACATCATTATTTTGATCGTGTAGGAGTAGAAAGTTGTTTTTATTTCATCACTAGGCATATTGATGAGGTAAGATCAACTTATTGGGATGATTGATGATTTAGTTTAGATTAAATGTATATTTTTATTTTATGTGTATTATGGAGAAAATGTCTAAGCTTTCGATAAGCAAGACATTGCTTTTCAAATCAAATAGTGGATGCAAAGGGAAGGGAGGAAGTTCCAATGGCGGATGGGATAGAAGATGAGGCATCATCATCCCTTATACAGGCCAAGCCCCTAAAATCTTGGGTAAAAAAAGCTCACACAAATATTCACCCTACCTTAGATGAGATAGGTAGAGCAAGGAGAAACCAATTGATCAATTTCCATAGTATCTACTCAAGAGAGATACCATGGATTATATGAGGGAGATCTAGGTATGATAAAAAAATGATATAAGCATAATTGATGCAAATATTTATTATACTAGAAATGTATGATAAACAATAAATGCAAAAATGTGATATGCAACTAGCTCTAAGGAGTGGATATTCTTCATGGTTATAGCCTTAAGTATTCCATCCACATCATATATGCACTATAAGGGGATACAATATCATGAGAGACATAGAGATATCTTCACACCCATATCATTGGAGCTTCAATTAAGGATAGAGAGGGAAGAGTGGCTAGAGTGTGAGCTATAAGAGCTACAAAGTCGACCATGGAGCCAATTAGAGAGGAGCTTATCTAGGAGCCATGCCTACACTTTGACTACAAACGGGCCAATGGCATCATCATGTCATAGATATGAGAGATCAAAATTTGATCACCCTATGAATGAGTTGTGATACAATATTTTGATATAGGAAATATTATGTATAGTTCCTAATTTGTATACCAAAATAGTTTGATGATGTATATATGATGGACTTGTATATTTACTATCTCTTTTACTATTTATATGATTAATAACATAAAAACTTATAGGAATAAATATGAGGGGAAGACAAAAAGATATGCACTAATATTTTAGGGTACAATTTTTAATGAAAATGGTATACATCACACATTGAGAAAACTTTAAAATAATACTCAAAAGGGAAATGTAAGAACATAATAAAAAATGTGAAAAGATTAAAAAATAAGCATGATAAAAATCTAAATGCACAATGTTAATAGGTTCCTTAAGAGGAACACCATTCATATCAACAATTCTATATGCACCAGAGCTATATGCCTTTGTGATAGTGTAAGAACCTAACCAATTAGGACTAAACTTTCCTCTTTCATAGGGTAGGGCATTTATGTTTCTCTAATTTTCATAGAGAACTAAATCACCAAACAAAAATGAATTCTCAATCACTTTGTTATTATATCTCTTCTTGACATATTTTTAATAGGCCTTAATATGTTCTAAAGCATTAATGTGTTATTCATCTAACATTTCAAACTCTTATAATCATTTCTCTCTAAAAGCATCCTTATCAATTATACCTTTGAACGAATATCTATCTCTAAAGGCATAATCACATCTACTCCATAAATAAGGTTATAGGGCGATGTTCTAATTATAGTGTAGACACCTGTTCTATAGGATTGAGCAAAATAAACAATAAAAGCATTGATGAATACAATATTTCTCCAAGAAAATTTTCACTTATTTGTTCTTAATTAGTGTTCCATTATAAAAAATGATGGCCATGGGAGTTACCAAAATGAGTGATGATGTTCTAAAGAATGAAATCACAAATAACTTCAATAGTAGTCAAGAAAAAAGGTACAACTTCAACCCACTCAATAAATTAGTTAGTGGTTGTGATGATATATGTGTGTCCTTGAGAAGAAGGGGGAGATATATTATCGATGAGATCCAAGCCTTGTATACTAAAGAGCTAAGGAGGAACTTGTGAATATAATTCATAAGTACAATCTTGAATCATACTGTTATAATGCTAACATTAGCGAAACTTTTTAACAAAAGAAAATAAATCTTTTTCCATAGTCTCCCAATAATACCCGATTTGAACAAGCTTGTTAACTAATTAAATTCCACCAAGATTCCTCCATAAGATCTAATATGATCTTCTTGTAAAGCTGTAGGGATCTCATTTTTATTAAGCCACCTGAGAAAATTGTTATCATAGGAATATTTGTAAAAAATATCTACAAGAATAATATGTTGAGCCACAAGCTTCTAGATTCCATTCTTATAACTCCTAGTTGTCTACTCATGAAATGAACCATCCTTCAAGTAATGATAGATATGTGAATTCCATTGATCAAGATGCATGTTAAGATGAGTAGGATCTAATGAGGTATCCTTAGAGATAAAAGGATTAGGTAAGCTTTGGATAGTAAATTAAAATTTTTTCATACCATCATCCAAAGAGATGAGAGATGTTGCACTACCCATAACATCAACGTGCCTATTAACCTTTTGAGGTAAGGGTTGAATAGAAGATGAAGATTTTTTTTTCTCCAATAAATCTTATAGAAAGGTCAAGATACTTGGTTAATATTTTATTCTTCCCTTGATAGGTCTTATAGATTTTTTGCACAATCAATTGCAAATCAAAAAATATTCAGATATGTTTAATTTGTAAAGATAAAGACACAATCCAATGATTAGGGCCTCATACTCATTTGTGTTATTAGTAAAGGAGATAGTGTGCTAGTAGGATATAAGAGTATGCTTCTTAGATTGGGGTATTAAAATTATGCTTGTACCAAACCCAATATAACATCTAGATACATAAAAATATAATTCACAAGTATTATCTATTTTGATAAGTAAGACGAAGACATAGGTGAATTCAATAGGTTCCAATGTAGAGGAAGTTGAAGGAGCCACAACTAGATGACTAGTTAAGGCTTTCCCTTTAATATATTTATGAGAAATTAATTTCAAATCAAACTTTTTTAGGAACATGACCCACTTTGTAAAACATCTTGGTAAATCAATTTTTGAAAAGAGATGCTCTAAGGGATCAAAATTTACATAAACGTTAACCTTTTCATTAAGGAGATAGTGTATGAGTGTATGACAAGCAAAAACTAAAGTAGGACATTATTTTTCACTCTCGGTGTGTCATGTTTTATAGTCAATCAATGTACAACTTATATAATATACATAACATTCCTTACAATATTTATGGTGATGAACCAAGATGCACTCAATGATTTTTTTTGGTTATACTTCAATAATGTTAGCAGGCTTTCTTACTGGAAATTGATGATGTTCTTATTAATGTTTAATCTTTCCCTTGTGTAATCTCCACTTTCTCAATTTTATCTATCATTGCAACCTCTTCAAAATTGGTTGTCTAAAGTTCATGTGGTAATAATATACATAGATAGTCGGATGTTGCTGTTGAGATAATGGGTGTTGCACACATTGCATAATATTGTTATATTGTATTATGTTATTTTACTATGTAATGCTACACCTAGATGGATGTGCAACATGTAAATATTCCTACGAGATATACTTGATGAGTTGTATTGTAACATTGTGATAATATTTCCTGTAATTATTTAATATTGGGGAAAATAATTAAATTTCCAATATTAAATATGGGGCAATGGGTTAGGTAGTACATGGTCCATGTAATACCACTTGGTGGTTTTGTGGGACTTGCTAGTATATAAGAAGCCACAAGAGTAGTTGTTGAAGAGAAAAAAAAAGTGACAAGATAGGAGGCAAAAAGGGAAAGAGTCAAGCAGGACAAGGCTTGACATGTTAGCCAAGGGAGTATTTGTGAAGGTTAGAAGCATGGCATGGGATGTGTGGATTCATGCTTGTTTACATAGATTGCTTAGTTGTGGCTATGGCTTTGAAGGCTTCCATGGTTGTATTGCAATGGTGTTTTTGCTAAATAATACATGGTGATGGATGCTTTTGGAGGCTAGGTTTTTTTCCCTTATTGAGGGTTTCCTAGGGTATATCTTGAGTCATAGTTTTTGTGGGTATGTTGTCTACTCTCTTTCATGTGGATTTCAATTGCATATTTATTTCATATCTATTATGGGTTATGTGGAAACAATTATATTCTTTGTTGCAAGTTTCCTTATAGTTGCAGGGAAGTTGAATGTAGAGTTTTGGTGTAGTATAGTTTGTAAGGGATAGTTACTATCAACACAAAATTGTGAATATACTCCACATCATTCAAAAGGATAGCATGAAAGATGTGATCCTCCTCTTGTGCTATCATAAATGGGTTTTTGTCAGTCACCATGAGGTGACTAAGTTGACCTCTACTTCATTTCCACAAACATCTGACTACAAGGTTTGGTCATCTTCTAATTGAGGCTCAATAGGAGAATACAAGTCTATCTTTTTAGTGGTGAGACTATCAAATATTTCCATCTTGCCTTACTAGCATGCTATGAAAGCATAACTTGTAGTTAGCCATGGTCTACCCAAAATTATAGAATATCCCCATAGGTTGGATTTTGGTGATAGAACAAAAAAATTAGTTGGGTATTCCCACGAGTCAAGGTTTATAATCATATCTTCAACCATCCCATCAGGTTTTAATTATTGAACTATTTGTAAGCTACAGGATGGTAGGGGTTTCTTATAGGCTATTAATGTTTAATTATAACAATATTTCTTTGGTCATGACATTTATGGTTATCCCTAAGTCTACTATGAAATTATTTAATTGCACCCCATTGATGGATATTGTGACAACATGACTCCCTAGATCAAAATATTTGGGGATAGACATTTTTCAAATACAAGGTCAGAAATATGTCCCAATACATGCACATTCTGAGTGTCTTTCCTCTTCCCACTAGGAATTTTAATATGTGCATCCCTAATAGATTTAGTGTAAATACACATCTCTTTGATACAATCTAATAAGGGGGAATGATGAGACCATTTTCTTCAACTAATTTAATAGCTCAATATTATACTCACTCTTAGGTGGGGATGTATTTTGACTAAGCCTTTGAGGAAACAATGGAAAATTTGATGCAAGATTTTTTTGGAATAGGAGTGTGAGGGATCTCAACCTATCCTTCCCTTTTTGGGCCTCATCTTTATTGACTTCTATTATTATAGGTTTGGTTGGTGTAGGTAGATTAGTTCTTGACCTTAGGTGGATATCATGAACATTAATAGAATAGGTGGGTTATTGGTTCTTGTTAGAGAAATGTACTTATTGCTAAGGTTTCTTATAATTAGGATTAGGCATAGGCTATACAAGTAGCTAGGTCTACTTAGGAGGATAACTATTTGTTATAGGAGGTTGGTTTCAAGGCATCGAAGCTTCTTGTTGTGGTTGCTATAGGGATCCTAACTATTTGTTAGGCCATTTATAACCTATCTTCCATTAATGTGACTAATTTTACTTACCTTGGAGAGGTTTCCATTGGTTTGGAGGTTGCTTCTATTGATTTTGAGGCTATTTCCTATTTCTCTGAGGTTATTGCCATTGTTTAAAAGGCGGTTGTTGCCAATTCTCTTGGTTAGACCATTGGGTTGGATTATTATTCCAAGATTGATTTGGGAAACTAGGATCATACTGAGGTTTTCATTGATTACCAGAATATTAAGGACCAAAAAAAGTTAATGGTTCCTAAGGCATACCTTGTCTTTGAGACCATGGTCTCCATTGACTGATGTAATACAAGTGTTCATCATCCCCTTGAAATAGATTTAACTCAATTGGCATTTGACAAACTTCTAGGTTGGAAAATATCTTGCACTTATAGTCCTTGATTTGTCAGCATAATGAACAAAATCATACCAACATAGCGTCAACCTCTTCATGTTTCTTCTTTACTTGCAAAGTGTCCAGTTGTGTTTCCTTGTTGTTGATGGTGTCTTATATAAATTTAGATAATGTTTGTTTTATCTTTGTCTTGGACACTCTAGACCCAACAACCTTTCTAGCATTAGCTCTATATCATCTTCCCCTCTTCATAGTGGCCCTTGAGTGATTGAGACATGTTTTATTTTTCATCCCAGTCTATCTAGATGTTATCTCTACTGGTCATTAGATCAAGTGACTCACCAATTCCCTCATGAATTCCTCTAAGAAATAATAGCTTTTAAAATTAATCATTGAGTTTATGTTGGGAATTCCTTTGTAGATTAAATAGGAACCCAGGGACATAATATTCCAAGCTCTCATCATCCTATTGTCTCATCTTGAAGATATCATCTCTCCTTAAGTCATTTCCCCGATAATGCTCTTTGTATTTTACCAAGAAGGTTGTCTTCATCTCATTCTAATTGTGAATAACATCACCTCCCATTCTCATAAACCATCTAAGGATTGAGTCCTTAATAGTGGTTGGGAATAACTTAAGGTTATGCAAATTTGTGGTATATTCATAGCTTCTATAGAGGACATCAAATTCAAATAAGAATGTATTAGGATCCTCTATAACCAAGCCACAAAACTTTGGAAGGGTTGAAGCTAGGATGTTTTTAAGGTTGGTGTTGCCACATTGGTCAAAAATTAGAAAAGGAAAGGTAGGAGGTGGGTCTTTCATTTTATTCCTAGGTGGCTCTCTATTAGGGGGACCTCTATATAGCACTAGAGCTATGTCTAGATTGGCTTGTTCCTATTTATAATAATGTTGGCCTAATGCAAATTGGTTGATATCTTAGCATAGGGGTTAAGGTTTAAATGTTCTTTAAATATATGGGATCTTAGTATTTATTCCTCTGAGGATGAGGAGGAGGTGGTAGGTACCTCTTGAGTAGCCTTGGAATGCATATTTTCTTCTTTAGATTTGGGGCATAAGCGGGTTCTACTTGGTAATCATTGTTATCTTTATGTGTAAACCTACCTAGGGAATCTCTGGATCTTCTTCTCTAACTCATACAAAGATATGTAGGGGCTAAAATTTATTTTTCAAAAATAAGGGTCATGCTAAAAAAATTTTAAATGCTACTCTAGGGAAACTAAAAGATGACTCTAAATAGTAATTCAGATTGACACCATTATTGGAAATGACACAAAAAATGCTTTCTAAATGAATTTAGTTGGAAACTAGGATAAATTACCCATTACTTATGGATTGGAAATCCAAAAAGAAGCTACCAATTAACTCACAGGCTCATTTAACTTATTAACCCAAGGGTGTGGAATTGAAATGGTACAACAAGGTATATGCAACAAGTTAAAGTAAATGCCATCACTGTTCTACTAGAAGGAATGGTTACATTCTTAGAAAAAGGTACTACAAAATAACTTTTCTAAATAGGATTTGAAAAGCCTCAACTAACTTATTCTACTTAGTAAAGATCTAGCGACCAAACATGATTCTACTTTGTCTAACTTTGTTGGAGGAACAGCCATTGGTTTTGTTACCTAGTGGCTATAGGAGCAACAAAGTAATAGATAATGCTTATGAAAATAAAAGGAACAAAAATATCCAGTCATGAAGTGAGCTCCCTTGGATGAATGAAATGAAACAACTTAGTACAAACTCACGTGAAAAAAATCTATGTTTTATTCATAGTTACAAATCAAGTGCATGCTGATGATAAATTATATTAACTAATATTGCCTGAAACCACAATAAGACTTCTTTCCAAAAACTAACTAACTTTAGAAGTCCGAAGGCAACTTATTTATAATAGAATACATCCTAGACTAACTCATAGATTATTGCCCATTTCCACTGCATAAGATACACTAGAGTTATATATGATTACTCACAAGATTAGATATTTTCTCATCTTAACATAATATATCTTCTCCATTAAACATTCAACACAAATATAGGCTTCTTCTTAATTAGTTTGCACTCAGGTGAAGAGCTTTTATTTTCACTTTCTCAATAGTAAGTTGGTGCATTCATGACAATCAATTATCCACTTTCTTACGTGATTGTTGAATCAGTCTAGAGTCCCTTATGCTTGCGGTTTCCTCGTGCTTAATTGACTTAGTCCTCTAGAAGATGGTTAGAGACACATTTCATATTAGTAACACATGATTGCCTCTTTATTTAAATTTTAATAAAAACATATATGTCCTCATCCATTCTTGCAATAAAGGATTATTTTGGCTACAAGACAATGTACACATTCTAACAATCCATGAAAACATGAATTATAAAACACGACCAATTTATCCATATATATTGCTAGTTAATTCTTTCCTAATCCAATAACCATATCATAACAAAACATGAGTATATAGAATTTATATGAGGTTCTTATACAAATATTTCCTTAAGAGATTCTTTTAGAAAATATAATAGCCTGACTCCTAAACTGACAAACTAAGAGAAATTGAACATAATAGACCATAAAATGGTCTCATTAGTCTATTTGAAAATGAATGAATAATATCCAATCCTTAAATTCTAGCTTTCAACTATTCAATGTCAGATTGGGATTTCTACAAGTGCTTGTACCTTGCTTGCATTAATGTCAAATGAGGCCATTGATGTCTTTTTATAGTGAATTTATGAGATTATCCTTGCAGGAGCTAACTAAAGTGAGTAGAAACACTTGAAATAGAATTGGGGCCTAAAAATATTAATCCCTAGACTCTAGGAAAACATGGGTTGACCTATTATGTATAGGTTGAACTAATCCATAGGAGGCTATAGTCTTGAAGTTGTAACCTAAGACTGTGAGACTGTAAAAGGTGTAGGACCCATTTGCCATTGCACCAAAAGCCATGACTGTTAGTGAACATGGAACACCACATAATTAACCACCTATGGGTAGGGGAGCATGTCACATCACCCAAAAATCTCCCCCTCGACTCGCATACCAAGTGCTTACGCGGGTCGGGAAGGCACCAGGGAGATTTGAACCCATGACTAGGCCAAAACCAAGCTCTGATACCAATTGTTGGGCCCATTTTCTGTTGCACCAAAAGCCATGACTATTAGTGAACATGGAACACCACATAATTAACCACCTGTGGGTAGGGGAGCGCATCGCATCACCCAACAAAAGGTCTAGGTAAAATGTGCATCAAAAATCAATAAATCAAGATCAAAATTGGTAAATGGGGCCTAGAAAGAGGAGGATGCATAGAAATTAGATCTTAGCTCAACCATTGAGTGAGAGAAAAGAGAGAATCAAGGAGTATATTTTAGGTCCTACCTCAATTTTTCCCAGGAAGGAGAAATAAAAAAGACAAGTGTGTGCTCCAAGTGTAAGTGTACAATGCAAACACACTAAAGAGGAGCTAAAATATGATAGATTGAAGTTCATTCAATTTAAGATAATGCGACTTCATTTCTTAGATCATGTGTCATGTAGATTATGGATTGATCATCCATTAACTAGTAGTAAGATGACTCATTGGTGGATTATCTATATCCACGTGGTTGATGTCGTATTGAGGAAGACTTCATTAGTTGGCCTTGTTGATGGTCATTTGTGCATTAATATGTTTATTTTGAGATGCAATAATTAATGATGTCTATGTAACATAGTGTTGGAAATATAAGAGGAGTAATTGAGAGGAGAGGGGTGAATTAGTTACTACAAAATAATTCCAAGATCCCTTAGATGTTAGAACAAAATAATAAACTCTGAAAACTAAACTCTGCTGATGCTTGGTAGATTAATATTCTACATTGTTTTGCAGTAATCAAATATGTAGGTTGTGTAGAACTTACCTCTAGTAACTAGTACATTTGTCTACCCAATTTAATTGTCACAATTCATGGCCTAGACTCATACATCTTATGGTATGTATACATATATGGCTGCCCTAACATAATATCACACACATCAAGAGGATATATATTACAAATCACCTCATCTTTGAATAGTTTTATAGAATATGAAAGATGGTGTTGCTTCTTTTCTGGAATATCTATCCCTTGGCTCACCAATGCCATAGAATATAGTTGTGGGTGTGATGTTGTCTTTAGATTCAATCTTTTTATAGTCATAGTAGATATCAAATTCTTTTGACTATAACTATCAACAATAAAATGCAAATCTTTTCCTCCTACCCACATTTGTGAATGGAATAATCTATCTTCATCATCCCAAGCAAGTACTTTGTAGTGACCACTATGGCATATGGGTCAACCTCAATGATTTATTCATTTTCCTTTTTTTTAAAAAATTTGTCACTTCAAGTTTAATAGATTCTTCATGGGTTTCCATTACTAAATTCATTATAGTTTCACAATATTTAGTGTTATAAGAGGGACTTTCATGCACTTCACACCACATACCTGATTCTTCACCTATTTTCTTCATATCCCATGTCTTCTTTGTTGGTGAATTTGGAGACCTTGGTTGTTTGTTTCCCTAGAGGTTTATTACCTTCATCTTTCCATTTTTTGTTCATTGAATTTTCCCTCCCTTTTTTTTGAACTTCTCCTCAATTTTAAATGCATATTTGAAAGCACTAGACAATATCTCTATATTCAATAAATCAATTTTGGTCTAAATATATCTATGAAGACCACACGTTAACTTCAAAACTTGATTTTTTTTAGTATTTTATACTAAGATTTGTAGAGAGAGAATGAAATGTGTTAGTGTACTCTTGAATTGATTGATCCTTCTTCTATCAAAGTAATTGTCATTGCATGTATTTATGTTCATAGGTATCTTCAGGGTAATATTCTTGTTTTATGTGCTCAACAAATCCTTTGCATATGGGTTTACTATCCAATAACATAGAAAACCCATGTTCATCTTGGGATACTTGGGCTTCTTTAGTTTCTTTATAAACTTCCCATGCCAACTTCACATTATCCTCATCTTTGACAAGGGTCAAGGTGATTTTTTCAAAATCTAAAAAAATATTAACACAAAGTACCTCTCCACTTTCGTAAAGTAGTCATCAATACTGTCTGCATTAATTTTCCCTTGAAAAATTGGGATATCAAAATTTACCTACAGTTCAAGTGGGGTTTTCCTGCCAAATGTTGAATTCATTGGATTGGCTTATGACTTTTGTTTTCCTGACATCTATGAAAAGCAATTCATCATTTCTTCATGTTTGTTTTTCAATGCATCTTCCACTAGTTCCTTGAAGGATTCTTCAATCTTGTCATCTTGTTGTTTTTTCATCAACAACATTGTGCGTCTCAAAGGAAGATATTCTAAAGGGTCTCTCATGCCCAATCCCAACCTTTGGTAAGCTCAAAACGTATAATGGGATATACATGAAAAATTAAGCTTTGATACAACTGATCCAAATTGAGAATTTAGACTACAATAGATGGTGTCAGTATTATGATTAGTTGAAAATAATAGAAAAGCAACAACAAATTTTTTCAAGCCAAGAAGTAATCCATTCTATTTGAAAATAGAGTTTATACAAAGTTTGAAGGATCCCAGGGGTCACCACTACCCCTTAAAAATGAAAATAAAAAGTCTTCAAGTTCTTTAGTTACAAATAAACTTTAAAAACTACTAAAATTATGAAAATCTATAGTAAAAATTATGCCTACTTTCAGAAGTCATAACTTTCTACTTGTGGCTTGAAATTACAAAATGTCAAATTTTCTGGAAAGCTGTTCAAAAATTCTACATTAGTACTTGAAGGTTTAATGATAGTGCTACACCTTCTTGGCATGGTCAAAGGATATAAATTCCCCAAAGGTTTCTAAAAATAAAAGTACTAAAACATAGAAAATACCAAAAAATAGATTTCAGTATTTACCCATTTCTTCTTGTGCCAACATCATTTTGTATCTTCCTGAACTATGTTATGATCATTTTGGATAGGATCAAAATTATATTTAAGGGTTATAATTAATATTATGGTTGTATTTAGGGCTTAAATAGTAATTAGGGATAAAACAATGGTTAGTTGTGATAGTTAGGGTTATAGGGTTATATATACAGACTCTAATTACAACAATTTTTATATAGGGTTAAAGTTTAGTGTTAGGATTAATGAGACAAAATTAAAAATTACATGCATATATAACCAATAAAAAAATAGAAGTCACATAGTAGAGAATGCAAAACACAAATATTTGGTGTGGTTCACCCAATCCCTGGGCTATGTCCACCAAATAGCGAGTCCAATATTCTTATTATCTAGTGATTACAACCCAATTAAAATCTGTAATAACTTAGAGCTCAATGCCACTACAAGAAGCTACTATCTTATCATACATTATAAATCCCCTAACCCTAAGAATTTTTATACAACATTTTTCCGCTTAAAAAATTAGGGCTAAAATAAGTTGACCAATAGAAAAAATATAACTCTCGGCACCTTTTACAATATTAAATTCATTCTTCCTTTAGGGGTGCTACTTCTCAACCCCACCCTGTATTGCGACAAGGAGCACGCCTAGGGCCGCTAACCCTAGGACCCCACAAGAGGCACTACCTTTCTACCTCTCCTAGGTTGCTTCCCTGAGAACCTACAAGGGACATTGCCCCTTGACCCCTAGAGCTTGTGGGCACTGCCCCATAATCCCCATAAAAAAATATAAGGGGAAACAATGCCCAATGAAGTGCAAACAAATTAATTTTTGAGTTTGATTAGGCTCCACATCACAACATTTAGATTATGGATAGGATTAGAGTTTATGTTTAGGGTTTAGATTATGTTTTCGGTGAGGTTTAGGGTTATGGTTAAGTATAATAGAGTTAAGATTAAGGTTAGGATTAGTATGTGGGGATCCAAATAAACAAATCCTTGATGAGTTTAAAACATGTGATTCACTTACCAACCTTAAACTAAAAACAAAAAAATATTGATAGGTGAGGAAATTTTTTTAATCCATGGACAACCTCAAATTGGAATAATTAATATTAAATTTATATTATCTAGGCATTTAGTAGAAATAAAATTATTTTAAATATATAAAATATAGTTTATAGTGTTGGAAGTCTTATTGGGAAGCAAGACACTAAGAGGGGGGGATGAATCATGATGTATAAAACTTTTAACTCCTTAAAACAAAATAATACGTTGACCATGTACTCCTAATCCATCTTATATTTTATATCATTCACGATGTAAAAATATAATATAGATCTAATTATGCATCACATCCATCAACATGAAAAGTAAATGTAAACACATAACACAAAGATTTTGGTTACCCAGAAAGCCTCCAAGGTGAAGACAAAATTGGGATGGGGATGACACCCACAAATATTCACTATTTCAAATATAAAGTTTGCCTGATAGGGTTACAATTTTGATCACTTTTGATGATCTAGTATGAGGGGTTCACCCTATTAAGAGCTTTACAAGAGTGTTAAATCTACCTTGATTAAAGCATTTGAACTCACAATGAAGGAAGCACTTTTTTAGGAGATTTAACTAGGTATGTTAAAACCACTCTAATAAGTGATGCAAGGACAAATCTTGATCCTTAACCCTAACTTCTGCTAGGGTCTCCTCTGGGCCACTTCTCTAGCCTATCAAGGTTCTTACACTAGCCCTAACTTAGAACGATTACAATCTCAATCCTCCCTTCTTTCAACTTGTCCACACCAATATAGAATTCAACTCCATTCAATCAATACTCCTTAGATGCCTTACTAGGTCCCCCATACCAAAATGTCTACACATGAGCACAACCTACCCAAAATGGAGAGAGAGGACTACTCCTAGAGCATTAGGATCATTTCGATTCTCATCAACCCAAAATTCATAGAGATCTCTATCAATTTCAAGAATTTGCTCCAAACTAGGCCTAAAAGGGCTACAAGGAATTAAGCCTCCAAACTCACCTTTTGGAACAAAACTCAAAAATTGGCTTAACAAGGGGGAAATAAAACTATATATTCTGATTCCCTTTTGGAAAACCTTTGAGATCAACTTGGTCTCACTTCTCCAACCTATCCATACAATGAGTTTTTGTTTTTAAGCCAAAATTTAAGGGTTTCCCAATATGCTGACAAAGTTCACAAGGGTTTATTCAAATCCCTATTAGATCATGTCACCAAGAATTCTCCTGAGTCATAGGAATTCTTCACCCTGGTATCCTTCTCTCCATCCACTTGGATTGAATCAAATGATCCCTAACTATGCTCATTTGGCTTGCCTAAGGCATCACTGTAAAAAGGCTAGACTTTATTTATAGGGCCCAAGAACTTGAATTCCTATTGTAAAAGGAGTATTCTCACACATTCCAAGAGATTGTACAAATGCCATAGTGAAAAGGTGAGTTAAGACTCCATCTTCCAAAACTGCCTGATTTAGACCAATGACTCTCCATAAACCAAAATATTTACAAAATAAAAAGGAATGGAAATAAAAGACCTAAATAAGCATGAGAATAATTAAGTAATCAAATATATTTAATCATTCATAGATCATAGTATATATTTCATTCCATTAACTAATCAAATGAAGTAAAAAGGCTATGATTGTTGCAAAATTGCTTAGCATAATGCTTGTTCACTAGCTAAAATTTGATCAAGATGCCATCCAACCCATATCATAGGTTGAGGGATGCCTTATATAGGTCTAATACACATTCTCCAACCACTTTGAGGTCGTTATTCAACCCTATGTTTGTAATTGCACTTTTTGCAACAAAAGTTGTAATGTAACTTGACAATTTTTTGTCTAATTGGACCAGGCTTGGTCAAAGCCTTCTAAAACTCTACTAAATGATTTAACATGTCACTTAGGACATGAAACTATCATTCCACCCTTTCCTTTTCCAATATAACCCTCCAAATGCACAAATGCCACTTTTAACAGGAATGACAACAATTGCATTACACTTAACAACATTGGACAACTAAGTAATATTGCATGTTCCTAAGGACCTAATTAGACCTCCTAATGGAAAAGACACACTCTAGGAATTACTAGCCCCTTTTTTACACTAGTGGTTTGAATAAGGCCACTATAAGCCAAAACTCAACTAGGAACCCTAGGTTACCAATTAGCCTTACCTAGGTGTTCTTGCACCATGCTCCCCACAAGAGTATATCATGTCACTCATGTAGATAAGATGTTCTTAGCAATTCCTAACTTATTGAAATATGAGGTTGTAACCCATGTTGCCTCTAAATCAGGTTTAGCTTTCCACTTCATGAGGTGTTCCATGTACACCTTGTGTCTAGTAGTCTTCTCGATTCTTGAAACTAGGACTTTCTCTACTTGTAGTTCCAACTTAGGAGTTAAACCATCAGATATTACATCCTTTCCAACCTCCTATTTATTCATGTATTACTTCTATCAGAGGTCCCTTAATCTTGGTTAGTTCTACCACATTGAAGACATGTGATACATTGAAGTCACTAGGTAGATCCACCTTATAAGGATTGGCTCCATACTTAGCCAAAATCTTACAGGGTCCTACTCTCTTCATCTGTAGCTTGGTGGGTACTACTTTCTTAAAACTAGACTTATTCAAGTGTACCATGATATAGTCACCTACTACAAACTGAATATCCTTTCTTTTCTCATCCACTTTAGACTTCAATTTTTGTGTAGTCTCTTGTATAGTCTTCTTCACCTGTTCTTGAATATCCTTCATGGTTTGAGTGAAGTCTTCTTCCTAACCACTCCTATACTCCATAGCTCCAAGGTCTCTAAGCCCACATGCACCCCTTGGATGCATCCCATAAACAATCTCAAATGAACTTCTAACTGTTGACATTTTCACACTGTCATTATATGCTTACTCTTCTTGAGGAATAATCAAATCCCATGTATGACCATACTCTTTAGTTAGAAACCTCAACAAGTTACCCAATACCTTATTAACCACCTCAGTTTAGTCATCAATCTGAGGGTGGTAAGATGATCCAAAAGATAGGCTAGTTCCTAACCTATTCCACAAGGTTTTCCAAAAATGGCTTATGAACTTGACATCCCTATCTGGTACAATTCTTAAGGGTAGTCCATGGATCCTCACAATATCTTTAAAGAATAGGTGTGCAATGTGGCTAGCATCATGGGTAGTTTTGCATGGTATAAAGTGACCCATTTTACTAAATCTATCCACTACAACATATATGCTATCACATCAATATTTTGTCTTAGGTAAACCTACAACAAAGTCCATGCTGACACACTCTCATGGCCTATTAGGGACTAGTAAAGGTTGGTATAAACCTTCTTTACTAGCTCCTCCTTATGCCTTCATGCATACTGCATACTGTTCCACATATCTTGTCACATCTCTTGACAATTTTGGCCAATACTAGAACCTCTGAACTAATTCTAGGGTCTTGTTGATGCCAAAATGACCACGTAGGCTTCCATTATGATTTTATTGGATACCATTCTCTCTAATGGAACCCTTAGGAGCACACAACTAGTTTCCCTTGAATAATATCCAACTTTGCAAGGTATAATTAGAAAAAGAACTATGAAAATGATTTTGAAATTTAGAGAATACCGTATATGCTTCAATAAAGTCTTCATCATCCTTATAGAGGTCCTTGAAACTCTCTGTGCCAATGATATGTAGTTGAAGTTCTTGTATGGTCAACATCCTCCTACTTAGTTGATCTATAACCTTATTCAATTACCCCTTCTTGTGCTTGATGGTGAATTTGAATGCTTGGAGATATTCCATCCACTTCAAATGTCTATTGCTCAATGTTTCTTAGGTATTGATGTAGCTAAGGGCTTGGTTGTTAGTAAATACAAAAAAATTCTTATGTAGAAGGTAATGCCTCCAATTCCTAAGAGACTAAACCAAGACATAAAACTCCAATTCATAAGAAGAATACTTCTTCTTGGCTTTATTTATCTTCACACTGAAGAAGGCTATTGGTCTACCTTCTTGACTTAACACACCCCCTACTTCCATCCAACTTGCATCACACTCTAGGGTAAACAATTTGTCAAAACTAGGTAGTTTAAGGATAGGTTGTGTGGCTACTTGATATTTCAACTTTTCAAATTCATTTCCTGCTTTAGATGTCCATCTAAACTTGGTCTTCATCCCACCCTTAATGGTATATAGTAATGGTGCACAAATACCACTGACGTTCCTAATGAATTTTATATAAAATTGAGCTAGCCCACGAAAACTTCTTACCTCTGTTGCTATGGTAGGTGGTGGCCAATTTAGGATAGCTACAACTTTATCTTGGTCCATCTTCAAAGACCCTTTGGATACTACAAACCCTAGGTATACAAGCTCTTGCTTCATGAATTCACATTTCTCCAAATTGATTGCCAACTTCTCCTCATGCAACTTCCTTAGCAACATCTCCACATGCTTAAGATGTTCTTCTCTTGTTTTACTAAATATGAGTATATCATCAATATATACCACCATAAACCTCTCTGTGTAATCCTTCAACACTTCATTCATGAGTTTCATGAATGTGTTAGGAGCATTTGAGAGCCCAAATAGTATCACAAGACACTCATAAAATCCATCTATTTTCTTAAAAATTGTCTTCCACTCATCACCTTCCTTTATCCTTATTTGATGGTAACCACTTTTGAGGTCCAGCTTTGTGAAGTATTAAGATCCTCTAAGACAATCCATCAAGTCTTTAATTCTAGGTATGAGAAACCTATACCTTATAGTGATCCTATTTATGGACCTTGAATCTATAAAAAACCTCTATTTTCCTCCTTTCTTGGATGCCAAAACTACTAGCACTACACAATGACTAGTGCGCTTCTTTATCGGACCCTAATCTAGAAGTTCTTACACTTGCCTAGCTAGCTTTCTATTCTACTATGGGGTAAGCTTATAGCCTACTTTATTTGGAAATGAAGCACCAAGTACAAAGTCAATCTAATAATTTATCACTCTCCTAGGAGGTTAAGTTGCAGGTGTCCCATCATTGACAATGTCCTTATACTTCACAAGCATCTCTTGGATTTCAATGGGTAAGGGATCTTGCTTAGATTTTTGTTCTTCCTTATAATTAAGAAGAATAGAATATCCTTCACTATCTTCATGCTTAAGTTCCTTGATGAACTCCTTTTGCTTACTCAACAATACACCAGGAGCTTTGGACTATGATTGATCTTCCTCCAATAAGGATTGAATTTTGAAAGTTCTCCACCTTTCTTGAAAGAAATGGAATTTTATTTCCCATCATAGATAGAACCTCTATCATATTGCAAAGGTCTTCCCAATAGAAGATGACATGCATCCACAGGCAATATGTCACAAAGCAATATGTCATTATAGCCTACAATTAAAAATTTAACCCAAGTTTTCTCATTAACCAACACACTTTGCCCTTTATTCAACCATGTTACCTTGTAAGGGTTAAACTAAGATACCTTTACCAAATTGAGCTTATCCACTGCTTCCTCAAATATGATGTTATCTATGGAGCCTGAATCCACAATAACCTTACACACCTTGCCCAAAATCTTACACTAATTCTGAACAAGGCCCTTCTATGCTTGGGTTCATCCTTGTCTAGTTGTCTAATCCACACCCTTGTGAAAATCAAGTTACCTCCCCTTTATGAATCAATATGATCTACCTCAGATACCATAGAACTCATTTTATCCTCATGAGCATATGCAACTTTCTTGTCATTGTTTGAAGAAGTAGGCTTGTTAGGACATCAATAGGTAGGGTGACCCAATTGTCCACAAGTGTAACACTTCATACTTGCAAAGTATGAATTAATTCTACCTGCACCTCTTCCTCTACTTGAGCCTCCTTGAGTGCATCTCCCTCTAGTATAACCTCCTCTTTAATTAGTCTCATTACCTTGTTCAACAAGTTTAGATCCACCTTGGTTTCTTTGATCACTATATTTTCCTTGGTATCCACCTTTATGCCCTCTTTGGTCTCTTCCTCTATCTCTACCTTTGAAGTTTGAGTTTCTTTTCTTCCTATTATTTTCCATAAGCTCCTTTCTTCTTAGATGTTCCACTTAAGTCCACCTGAATACCTTGCCACTTTAATAGGTTCCTCTTCTTGAATCTTGGACCTTACACATAATTTTTAAATTCTTCTAAATAAGAGGCCACATCCAAGTCTTTTTGCTATAGACCTTGACTCTTTCTATGCAATTACACTTCATAGTCTTCAAATAGATAATTCTCCTTCTCTTTAGTCACCATGGCATTCCAATTAGCTATAGGCTTCTTTCCCATATTGACCCTTTCATCCTGCATGTATTTCCACCATGTCAATATTGAACCTTTGAGTCTTGATTTAAAAACCTTTAAATTTTGTGACTCTATGACACCTTCACACTCAAAATGATTCTCCATTCCTTCAATCCATTCCATCACAGTATTAGTGTTCATCTTTCCACTAAAAATTGGAATTCCTTCTAGGGTTTTTCCTCCCAGTGCTTTGATGGCTTTAAAGAAGGGTTCTTCATTCAATGGAGGGTCTAGTTCAGGTATGATGTCCTCCTCATCAGTCTTGTCCTTCCCTTTATCACTACTTTCACCATCTTTGTCTTTATTCTTGTCTGCTTCAACAAATCCTTCTAGCCAAGTCTTCATTTCTTATGAGGTTTCTTCAAGGATTATATTTTTCTCCTTTTTCTCACCCATCTCTTTGGCTAGCTCTACATTAGTCACTATTATTGTTTCACCCATTGACTCTTCTGTAGTCTAAAACATCTATCCACAATCCCAAATATTTTGGGGCTCTAATACCACTCTAATGTAACAACAAGTCTTTCTCATTAACCCTAACTTCTCCTAGGGTCTCCTCTAGGCCACTTCTCTAGCCTATTAGGGTTCTTACACCAACCATAACTTAGAAGGATTACAATTCCAATCCTCTCTTCTTTCAACTTTTCCATGCCAATATAGAGTTCAACTCCATCCAATTAATACTCCTTAGATACCATACTAGGTCTCCTGTACCAAAATGTCTACACATCAGCACAACCTACCCAAAATGGAGAGAGAGGACTAATCCTAAGGAATTGGCACCATTCTGATGCTCATCACCCCAAAATTCATAGAGACCTCTATCGATTTCAATAATTCACTCCAAACTAGGCCTAAAAGGGCTACAAGGATATAGGCCTCCAAACTCACCTTTTGGTACATAACTCAGAAAAATGGCTTAACACGGGGGGTAATCAAACTACATGTCCTGATACCCTTTTGGAAAATATTTGAGATCCACTTAGTCTCAATTCCCCAACTTTTCTGTGCAGTGGCCCAATATGCTGATAGAGTTCACAAGGGTTTGTTCAAATCCCTTTTAGATCATGTCACTAGGACTTCTCCTTGGTCATGGGACTTCTCCACCCTCACATCCTTCTCCCTATCTACTTGAATTGAAGCAACCAATGCACTCAATCCCATCAAATGTTGTTTCAATCACTGTGATCCCTAACCATGCTCACTTGGCGTGCCTAAGGAATCACTATAAAAAGGCCAAACTTTCTTTCCAGGGCCCAAGAACTTGCGTTCCTATATTACAAGGAGTCTTCTCACACATTCCAAGAGATCATACAAATGCTACAATGGAAAGTTTAGTTAAGACTCCATCTTCCAAAACTGCCTGATTTAGACCAACGACTCTACAAAAACTAAAATACTTACAAAATGAAAAGGAATAGAAAAAAAAGACCTAACCAACCATGCAAAAAAATTATTAATAAAATCTATTTACTCATTCATAGGTCACGATATAGAGTTCAATCCGTTAACTAATCAAATGAAGCAAAAAGGCTCTACCTTCCTAGGGATTGATGTCCTTAGAAAAAACACATAATTAGCTCCTTAGTTGTCTCTACAATCCATAAATATCATATAAGTCAGCCAAAATGATTTATATAGGTGTTTGTGTCATTACAAACACATATGCCAAAACTGGTTTACTGGGCAATTGAATATTCTGATGCTTGGTCATACAAAACATTTATGTTGTCCGTCAACCACTATAGGATCAAAAGATACTAACTAACCCAACATAAACTATCTCTTGTTTGTTTGGCTTCCTTATTTTTTACTCGACATATACTGTGACTTAGTCTACATTGGGGTTCTTGGCAACCTTTGACTTTCTCGGTATGTATTGAAAAAATAAACACGTCCATGTAGCTCAACTTTCATTAGATAGATCAGTCATAGTGATGATCGACCAATGCTGCCTATACAATGACTAAGTGTTGGACACTAATAGGCAAAAAGGCTTAGAGATCAACATATAGTCAGATTAAAAGAACCATTTCTATTCTAATTTCCTATTTTCCAAGAAAATGAATTTAATTTCTAAAATCACATTATACTTTGTTTCTTATAAATGAATCAACATTGGTTTATTATAAATCTAAAACTAATGCATGTTAGAGTAAAGTATTAATTTAAGTGTATTAAATAAATTACCTTTAGTACCTTCATATTATTTCACATTTATGCATTTGCATTAGTCACATTTAATAATTATACTAATTTAATACAGTTTTACCTCTTAGGATTTCCTTTTTAGGTTTTTGGTCTCCTTCTATAAGGATTGGTCCATTGTATATTTTACTCTAAGAATATAATCTTGCATATTGTCAAAGAAAAATCATTGTCCTTTCTTCTCTTTACCTCTTTGTGATAGGTCCTTGCATATAGGTGCACATTAGGGTTATGTGAATTTGTATTTCTCAAATTCTACATGGTATCAGAAATGGATCTATTACAGTTTATTTGTTTTGAAGGAGTTAGAGAAATGAGGGTTTGGGTGGATTAGATCTGAGATTGTTTTTAAGTTTTTTTTGCAATATAGGTCACTAATGTTTTGTGCACTTTGAGCAAAAATGGACCTCATCATTGCACTCGTAGCACCTAAAAACCCTATATTGATATAAAATAATCTTATTTTAACATTGTTGACTTAGAAAGAAAAAGAAAACTCCTACTAGTATGTATGACATTCCTCCACAAATTGAGGCAATTTTCCCAAATAATTTTTTTAAAAAGTCTTAAAAAGTGTGACCCATTATAAATAGATTGTGTCACCACCATGCCGCCACTAGTAGTGCCCCCATCATTGCAAGACCACAACAATAATGCTAGTTGTGTTACTACCATGAATATGTCCATTTGTTGCCACTGTGCCACCCGAGCACTACTCTACAAACATCACCACTAGGTTCTACGACCATTGATCCACTCACAAGCCACCAAAGTCTTGAGCTCCCTATGTGTAGTCAAATGATACCTAGCAGTCAAAATTCTAATCTCTCAAGGATTGTGTAAAGCTTTTTGTGCCTTAAGGAGGTACCTTCATCAGAATGACCATATCTTGACTATACAATGTCAAGATTGGGAAAACAAGATTTTGTTGGAAAGTTGATTTACACATATATGGAGGTTACTCTAGAATTCTTTCCATTTTGGTACTTTTTTCTGTTAAAGATAGTTGACCTTTTATGGATTATGGGGGGAAAAATTTACTTAATTTAGCTCCTCTTTTTTATTTAGAATAGGCATTGGAAAGATATTATTATACTCTATCCTAATTCTTTGTCATCTTCATCAGAAAAGTTCAAAGTTACACATGATCTAATCTGAAGCATTTTTTCTCTTTTCTTTAATTAGTGTTTTTCATAGCTTTTGGGGTTTAGATATTTGCATTGTGGAATATTTTTTCTTTCTTGTTTATGTCATTTACATTGGAAAAACAAAAGCACTTAAAAAACAAACCCTTATAAAAAAAGGGCCAAGAACTCTTAATATCTAGATCCTCTAAACCCAAATAACTATCATACATGGACAACCATCATAACATGGATTCTTCATTGAAAAGGTTTGATGTATTTTTAGATGAAGTGTAATCCATTTTATAGAGGCCTTTTAAGGTCATGCGACATAGGAATAAGATAGACAAGATCATGGGTTTTATTTCTTTACATATTTCAAATAGCTTGTAGTTTCATCTTGATGAGTATTATACTCCTTGAGAGAAGTGGGAAAAGTTCAAGGAATTGTTTTTTACCATCAATCAGTTCAGAGCACTTTATATTGAGACAAATATTACATAACTTGTAGGGACTTTCTGATGAATTCAAACAACAAATATCTTTTTTTCATGGTGATGGAAAGGTTAAGATTGATAAGAAGTGCACTTACCTAATTATGTCAAAGCTTAGAGGAACCTTTCACATTTTCTCATCTACCTTCCATTCCACTATGGATGCTTTGGGTCATAGATTCACTATTCCCACATTTTAGGTTTTCTATGATCAACTAACTAGAAAATAGACAAAGTTTACACATTTGGACCCTCTAATAAGCTCAAAGAACTAGGTATTGGATTCTCAGAAATCTACAGGGAAGTAGAAGAATTTTTTTAACCCCAAATTAGATTCAGTTGGTAGTGGGAATTCCTCCAAGCCACGTCCTAGAGTCAAATACACATAAATCCAATTTGAAGGGTAAACCTTCTAAGTCTATTGATTCTTCCTCCAAGACTAATAATTTTAGAGGTGATCCTTATAGTTTTCATTGCAAGGAAGGACATCTAGTTTTTAGGTGTTGTAAATGTCTAGAGGCTCTAAAGGAGGCCCGTAGTAGCATAGTATTGCTTCTCCAAATCCACCATCTCCACCCTTAGGGAAAGAAAATGCTCTTTTTCATGAGTTTTCCCTTCTACTACTTGGATAATTGATTCTAGTACTTTTCACCATATGTCACACTCACCTGATTTGGTTACTTCACTTGCTTTGATTGCTACTTTGCAAATTGCAATTAGTAACTTAGCACACATTTCAATTACAAGTTCTGAAATTGTTTCATTGGATGGTGGCTCTCTATAGGATGTTATTTTTGTTCCTACAGTTTCTACAAACCTCCTATGTGTTTATCATATTTTTCATTCTAGATCTGGTAAAATAGTTGAGTTCTCCCTACATGATGTGGTTATTTTAGGATTTGAGCAATACAAATCTACAAAGCCCAAAGAATATGTGCATGTAAGAACCTATCACAAAGAAGAAAAAGACAAGAAGGGGCAAGGGTTTTCTCTGAAAATATGCAAATTTTATTATTAGAAATGAAAAAGATAAGAGATAATTACAAAAGATTAATCCTTATAGAAGGAAATCGAAACCCACAAAAAAGGTAATCTAAAAGGGAAAAGCCATTTAATAATTATTAATTAATTATTAAATGTGAATGCATATGTGCATAAAGTGAAATACTAAGAAGGAAGAAAATGTAATTTAATAAATTAAATTAAATTTACCTTTTTCTCTAACACCCCCTTAAGATGAGCAACAATGTAGCTACAAATAATGCATAAAGAGAGAGGAAAATACAATGCAATGTGAAAAGAAAACTTGGATCTTGGTAACAAGACCTGATGAGGTACCCAATCAAAATCAAATATCTATGAAATGGAGAAATAGAGAAAACCTAGTCAGAAAAAATTTACTCCAAAAAGAGATATTAAAAGGATGCACAAATAAAACATCTCAAGAGAATCTCTCAGGACCATGAGTATAGTGGAAGCCTCCATGATAGAATCTTGAGACTCCATAGCCCCTCTAGAATGACATAACTCATGTGCTAATTAACATATCAATGTAAAGGTAGTGGACAAGGATGATGAAACCCATGTATGTAGGGTGCAGCTAGAAGTCCTAGCTGATGCTCAAAGGAGAAAGCATGAGAATCCTAAAATGTAATCTCCAATGGAGGTGGGATAATAGGTGTGTTGAATTTTTCATTTGAGAGGAGATGTGTGTCCTCTGATATATCCTCAACAACTGTAGGTGGCTTGATGACTAGAGCTGCAATAGTAGGCAATGCTGAAGATTAATCATGTACAAGAGATGGAATCTGCATAGGAGGTGGAGGTGTAGAAGTCACAATAATGGTCTTAGGAACAACACATAAGTTCAAGTGACCTGAGTTCATCTCAGTAGACTCTCATAAAAAAAGAGACTCCAATAATGGAGATGGTGAAGCAAAATATGAGAAGGAATATATGCAAGAAGCATGATCAAAAATCCCTATAGCAATAATATTGTCTGTCTCACTATCTCTGATGTGCACCGAATCTTGTGCAAACTCAATTGTCTTCCCTATCCCAGTATGTGTAATCTAATAAATAGAGAGAATTTTAGAGGACAAAGATGGAACACAAAGCACATCATAAAATGTACCATCATTAATGTCAATAGGACCTTTCCCACATACAATCATAACAATATTGTTTCCCATCAAAATATGTAGAGTAGGGGAAGCCTCAAAAGAAGAGAACAAATCCCAAGGAGATACCATATGGAGTGAAGCACCTGAATCTAGTAACCATCTACAAGAATGAGGAATAGTAGTTGTACATAGTGCATGACCCTTTCCTATATCTTTACCATCTAACTAGAATGATGATGATGAGAAAGATCTGTGAGAAGTAGAAGGAATATCAATGTTTCTCTTCTGAAGGAGAGCTGCCAAATTTGAAACCTATTTGGCATAGCCATCTAACTTCTTCTCATAGCAATGTGACTCATCGTGATTAGGCTTATTACAATAAGCACACTTCAATCTTTCTGGCTTTGGTTTACCCCCTTTAGGAGGAGGTGGTCTTGAAGAACTATGAGTGCTAGTATCAATCTAAGACTTTGAAGAGTGAGATTTATGTGTCTTCTCCTTCATCTGTGAAGATGGCTGAGCTACCAATGCATAAGTCTGTGAGCATGTAAGAGAATCCAACTTAGAGAGCTTAGTTTGCTCTTGATTCAAAAGATTAGAAAAAAACTCAAAGGATGGCATGGTAAATCTATTACCCAAAGCATCTTTGGTGGAATAGGAGGTAGAAGAAAAAATTTGAAAGTTTCCATGAAGCTTAGAAAGAATTAGGTAGATGCACTCAATATCAGTCTTCTTCTTCCCAGAACCTTGCAATAAATATCTCCATTGATTAAACTTCATCAAGATGTCCTCAATGGAAGGAAAATAATCCAAAACAAGAGAGGTAAGCTCTACCTCAATCTGAAGTGCCCTGAACTCATCCATTGTACCAAATAAGCCTTCAAGATTGGTCTACATAGCTAGAGGGGTATACCCATCAAGATGAAATTTTAGATTGTCAGATAATTGTAAAGCAATCAATCTTATTGCCTCATCCATCTTGTTCCTATGTTGCATGACCTCAAAAGGCCTCTGTAAAACTAGTTGCATGACATCTAAATAAGACTACAACCCTTTTTACTGGAGAAGCTATGTCATCAAGGTCTTCTATGTGTGATAGTTATGAGGTTCAGAAGTTCTAGACAAGAATAGGTCTTGGTCATTGTTTTAGAAGGCATTGCATTATTTTTTGTAGGCAAAAAAATGACCAAATTCATAAAGTACCATGTCCACTCAATATTACTCCAAACTGATACCATAATTGGAAAGTAGACAAAAATTATGCACTTTAAAAAAGATAGCACCTAAATATAGTCTATATGAGCTCGAATGAAGCCTTTGAAGTTGCAAAAATTGGGATTTGTAATTTTCATAAAAATTTAGGAAAATAGATTACAAACAACTTGCAACAATGTGTAGATCACGAAATTCTACCCCGAAACAAAAATAATTGCTCACAAAAAGGAGTCCATATGAGTGAGATATCATTGTTTGAAAATCACCCCTATGATTATTTTTTCTGAATCGCCAATGTCGCACCTCCAAAAATCAAGGAAAATGCTCAAAAAATGTTAGATCTATTCTGTCAAACCCTCATTCTCCTTTTTCTCCAAATAATGAACAAGATACAAAAGATCTGGCTCTGATACCATGTAGGATTTGAGAAATACAAATCCACAAAGCCCAAAGAATACCTGAATGTAAAAACCTACCACAAAGAAGAAAAAGACAAAAATAGGCAAGAGTTTGCTCTAAAAATATGCAAATTGCATTCTTAGAAATGAAAAAGATAAGATATAATTATAAAAGATCAATCCTTATAGAAGGAGATTGAGACCTGAAAAAAAGATAACCTAAAAGGGAAAAGCCATTTAATAATTACTAATTAATTATTAAATGTGGATGCATAAGTGCATAAAGTCAAATCTTAAGAAAGGAGAAAAGATAATTTAGTAAATGAAATTAAATTAACATTTTTCTCTAATCATTATTTGAGACCTCCATGATCCTAACTTGGTTGTTGCTACAAGGATTGTTGATTCAGAGACTCTCTTATATAGATTTGATGGCTTTGAGAGCTCTAATTCTGAAGGTGTTTCTCTTGTTACTTATATAGACATAGACATAAAAATTTGGCATCAGAATTTTGTCCATGTCAATTATAGAAATCTATAATAGGAGAACTTACATATGAGCTAGTAAATGGGCTACCTTAGGTATCTTGTATTAATGGTGTTTTTTGAGGTTGTTCTCTTGGAAAACATCACACAAATCCTTTTTTGACAGGTATAGTCTCATGTGCTAAGGCACCATGGGAGTTAATAAACAATGATCTTATGCCATTTCCCACTCATTTTTTTCATTACTCACTATGTGCTCACCTTCATAGATGATTTCTCCATATGCACATGAATGCAATTCTTGAAGTATAAGCTTTATGTATTTGATTCACTTTGAATGTTTTAAGACATTTGTTGAGAAGCAGTTTGGTATTTATGTCAAGTTTATACACACTAAGTATAGGGAGAATATGTGAATCAAACCAAAAGTACCATAAATCCTATTAGACCAAAAGCACCATGAAGAGAAAGAAAAGTCCATAGACCACTTAATGGACACTAGTGAGTAAATTCTCGTTATGCTTCAGGACCCCATAATAGTAGGAGGCTTTCAGAGATTTTTGCATTGAGCATGGTTTGAAACGCCAAGTTTCAATTCCTTATACCTCTCATTACAATGGAGTTGTTGAGAGAAAGAATAGAACATCATAGGATATGGCAAATTGTGTGATACAATTTTGAGCTATGAGTTCTTCATTTTGGGCTAAGGCTATCAATTGTGCCAAATATATTCAGAATCAATACCTCACAAGTAATTTTGAAATTTAACTCCTAAGGAGGCTTGGAATCATGTAACATAATTCAATGTTTCTAATTTTAGATTTTTTGGTAGTGAGGCTTGGACATTTATCCCAGATTCTCAGGGGAAATCCATGGAGATGAAGATTTGACAACTCATATTTTTTGGCTACTATGAGGATGTGAAGGTGTATGAGTTATTTTATTCTAATTTTAGAGAAGTCTTATTTTGGTGAGATGTCAAATTTTATGAGTGTTATCCTCAGATGTAGCCTCCATCACTAGCTTCTCCCTCACTTCCTAGTACTTCCTTTTCTCATCTTTAGGATTCACCATCCTATTAGGATGATTCAAATGATGATCCACCTTCCCCACCTCCACCAAATATTTAGCATGTGCCCAAGTGGGTTTTGTATGCATGAATATGCGGCCTATGCTAACACACACACTTCAACATGATCCTTATTTGCGAATTCATCCCAGAATGAACATTGGATTGTTTATCCAAAAATCAGTCGGCAAGGCGACCTGTTGCCTTCTATCTAAAGGGAATTGCTTGTTAGATATCCTCAGATTTGAGGTGTTAAGCAACCAGACTCTCTAAGAATGAAGGATTTAAAAGAAAATGTGACTAATCTGTATGAGAATTGCAGATTAATCTAGAATGTAATATGCACATTTAATCTAAGAACATGTAAAAGAAAGCTATGCTAAAATGTATGCATATTATGCTAAATGAGATTAAACTAGAAAATGAATATCTTATGAAAATAATGAGCTCAAATGAATGCACAATCCAACAACAATTCAATGCAAATTCTCATTCAACCTCCCCCAAAATGAAGAGATGAGGGTCTCTTAAATAGACTTTCCTGGAATCCATCAACGGTTGAGATCAATTTCAATCAACAGTCAGGATTAAAGGTGAAGTTTAGTCATAAAGGAAGATTCCCAAATTAAAGGGAGTTAACTGATTTAATTTGAGTAGAATAAGGAGTTAACTGATTCAATTTGGGTAGAATAAGGAGTTAACTGATTTAATTCCTTTTTGATCAATAGTGAATTGGAAATTTCCCTTTTTGAATTGAAGAGAGATTTTGGTGAGATATTTAATTTAATAAGATGAGATATACTCTCATAATTACCTTTTCTATTTAATTAAATAATCTTTTAATTAATTAGAGACACTTTTCTTATTTAATTAAATAACTTCATTTAATTAATTAGGAATGGCTTCCCATTTAATTAAATAACTTTGTTTAATTAATTAGAAGTAAGTACTCTATTTAATTAAATAATTTCATTTAATTAATTAAAATAGGCACATTTATTAAATTAAATAAATTTAGTTCCATAGTATCTTAGCCTTAGGATATAATTTAATTTAATTAAAGTATAAATACTTAGTAATTAAATTAAATATTAATCAATAGGTTTAATGTGACTAATATGAGTAAATACTATAAGAATTAAATAATAAGCATGATGAATGTAGATTAGGGTTTTCTGCATCTGACAATTAAGTCAAGTAGCGAGTAGTCGAATAAGAATTTGCCTAATGGAATAGGTCTTTAGGATTGGTTAGAAATAGACCAGAATTGGTATCATGGCAATGCGCCAATTTTGGGGTATTACAGGTTCATAACACTATTTATGTAGGTAGAAATTTGGCAAGAGATCCTTGAGATTCTTGTTCAACTCATGCTCAGACATTTGGTACTGGTATTTTGAGTCATTCCATTTCAAATGATCCTCAATTTTTTTAGAGGTGACAAAACACCATGAGTGGGATAGGGATATGGATGAGGAGTACTCTTCTTTGATGAAAAATCACACTTGGGATATTTTTCATCTTCTTAAAGAAGAAATTTGGCTTAATACAAGTGAGTGTACCATACCAAGTTTTAGAAAGTAAAGTCCACGAAGATAACTAAGAGCGGAGATGGGGTAAATCAATCATGCAATTAAAATGGATCCCACTATATTTATTAATTTTGAAACATGTATGTAATAGATACAACAACCATAGAAAGATAACTATGCACAATAACACTAAATTTGTTAACTAGGGAAACCCTTGATTAGAGGGAAAACCCTGGTGGGATGGTACCCACAAAATGATGTACTAATCTAAAAGTACTTTGTTAGAGGATAAACCCTATTAGGATCCAATGATATACAATTAGTACATATGAGTCCCTATTAGGGGACTTTGAATCCCTATTAGGAGATTCCAACCCTATTAGGAGTCATGCCAACCCTTTTAGGAGTTGAAAGGAAGACCAATTAACCCACTATCCAAATAGTCTCTATATTATTCCCTCTAAATAATACAATGTGATACAAAAAATATCCAACCAACAACTTGTATTTCCAAATACAATTCCTTTTAAGCTCATTATGCCTCAACTTCACCAAATGTTGCTTTGATCCAAAGAATATTCTATTTAATCTTGCATAACCAACAATGATCTCAAAAACCACGTACACACTCTATCACAATTAAAATAAATTTCCTTTGTATCAATTCCTAAAAAAAATATTGATTTTTCCTTGAGGCTTTCTCAATTTACAATTATAATATAGGACCATCTTAAGATATTACAATACACATTACATTACAATATTACATTTTTTCAAGATTACAATTGATCGATCGGATCACAATATTCGTTGATTTTCATGCGATGAACATATGATCATGCTAACTTACCTAAGTCATCTTCAACATGTCTTCAACCTATGTCTTATCTCATTCAACCATATTTCCTATTTTTTAGGAGATAAAAATACAAACAATAGTACCTGCTTTCTAGAAACATTGTCTAAAAGTTATCTTTACTAAAATATTCATAACTCTAACTAGTCTTCATATTTCTACATGCACTCTTAACTGTAGCATATAGCCATATTTTAGAAAATAATCCCAAGTTCTTATAGGATGATCTTCAATCCTCAAACCACTTAAATCCAATCTCTCTATGCTATTCTATCATTCTTTACAGAATAACCAGTATATTGACATCAAGGACAAACTCTTTCATGAATGCAACACATAAGGTCATGTCTTCAACAATGCTAATATAATCCCCCATAGGAATACCATTAAAATTCATGCTAACAATATCTTCTTTGGCATTGATGAAAACATAGATGAAAAACATCTCTAAGTTCCAAGAATACCAAATGTACTTCTTACTCAACTACCTTTGCTTCCTAATTCATGCTACTCATGAATATAATCATTCATCTCAGTCTGAGACAATACATTCTCACATATATCATTGTCTACAACATGTCATTAGGTAACAAACATGAATAAAGAAGGTTTTAATCTCCCCCATACATCAACACCTTTCATAAATCCTCTTCATCAATCAAATATATATTTCAGAAAAATATGCATATCTCCTTCAAAGGATAATGATACTACTCTCTCCCCAAACATACATATCAAAGGATGTATAATATTTTTCATGTACTCATCTCTCCTACATTATCATAAATGAAAAAGGAATAATTATGTCAATTCTCAAAATTCAATCATTTCCAAAATAATTTGTTCAAGCTCCAGTGTCAAAAGATACTATACACTACCAATACTAAGAGTCCATAATGACTCAGCCCAAGCATAGATACTTCCCTATAGAGGAAGCATCAAGCATCTAGTCCAAATAAAAAAATAATGTTATGCTACCATCTGGACTGATGCAATCTCTACATCAACTACTTTGAAGTAGGTTAGGTCATAACCCCAAGCATACCTCTCAAATACTCAAATATGTCCTTCACTAAAGATTTTGTAGATATATCTCCTATTGGATCCTTTGCATTAATATATTCCAATTTGATCTCTTTTTCTACAAGTTTCTCTCTCAAAAAGATATGCTAAATAGATATATGCTTTGTCTTTGAATGTAATAATAAATTCTTTAAAAAACTTACAATACTTGTGTCATCACAATGTATGATAATAGGCATGAATTATATCCTAATGTCTTTCAACATTTTCTTCATCTAAATAATCTAATTATAGTTGTTTTCCTGCTGCATACTTAGCTTCTTTCATACTATGTAAAATGCAATCATGTTTCTTTCTTAGCCAAGAAACTAATCTTTCTCCCAAGAAGAGTGCTCCACCACTAGTGTTTTTTTTTGTCAGCTGCACTTGCCAATCAACATTAGTATAAGAACATCAAGTGAAATCATATCATTTATCATACCATAATCTATAATTAAGTGTGCCTTTCAAATATCTACAAATTATTTTTACTGTCACATAATGTGTTTCTTTAGGATCTACCTAAAATCTTTCCACAATTCCAAATGTATTAGCTATATCAAGTATAATATTTCCCAATAATAGATCTATACATTTCATGTTCAATAGTAGGGGATTCATCTTTTCTAGATAAATTACATCTAGTTACCATAGGTGTTCTAATAGGTTTACAACTTTCCAATCCAAATATTTTAGAAAATATTTAAGATTCTTTTATTGTGATATAAAAATGCCATCATTGTTCTATAGAATCTACAATCCCATGAAGTATTTCATATCTTCAATCATACTCATCTCAAATTCTTTCTTCATTTATTCTAAAAATGCCTCACTTACTTCATCATTACCTCCTTAAATAATGTCATCCACAAATACTACAACAATTAGTATTCCTTTATAATTATTTCTTAGATACAAGTTACTATCAACATTACATTTCACAAATCCCAAATTTGTCAAGTACTTATCCAGTCTTTCATACTAGGCTCTAGATGCTTCTTTTAGTCCATACAATTCCTTTTTTAATCTACAAACCATATCATCTTTATTTTTCAAAAGAAAACCATCAAGTTTTTCAATGTATACCTCTTCTTCTAGTTTTTCATTTAGAAAATTTGATTTGACATCCATCTGATAAACTTTAAAGTTCTTATTATCTACATATTCCAAATACATTCTAATTGCATCTAATCTAGCAATAGGTGCAAAAGTCTCTTCAAAATCAATTCCTTCTTGTGAATAATCTATACATACTAATCTCTTTGTTTCTTGCAACTTCACCTTGTTCATTTATCTTGTTTCTGAATACCCATTTAGTTCCAATATTATTCTTATAAAGCATAGTTATTCATGTACCTTGTTTCTTATCATAACTCCTTTGTCTTTTCTTTCAATGATTTGTTCAACAAGGTGATTCTTTGCCACATTCCAATTAGGTGTCATTTGTTCAATTCTAACTTCTACTCTAGGTTCTTCTCTTGATTTAGTCTACAAATCAATGTCAGATTCATAAAATAATTCCTTCTCATCATTCTAAATGTTAGTTCTTTGATTAGTCTCTCTATCAGAATCATAATCAAGTATCCTTTCTTGAATTTGAATCTTTCATCAACTCTCACATTAGTACTTTCAATAATAGTCACTAAGGTTGTCTCTTCTACTTCTTCATTATCCTTATCATCACTATCATCTAAAAAAATTATCATCTTGAAATCAAATTTACCATCATCATGAACATAGAAGCAACCTTGTGTAAACTTTGACAAATAAGGCTTTCTAGACTTTATCTTCTTCTCTTGTTTAGGACAAATACATGAAAAATGACCAAATTCTTTGCAAGTCCAACAAACAAAAAATTTTGTGCCTTCCTTTTCTTCTTTCCAACTATCATAATTAATTCCATCAAACTTCAAACTTTCTTTTCTAAAATATGTTATAGATCTCCTTAAGTGGTTAAGCCTTGCCTTAAAGGACTTGATACTTTGATACCAATTTTCTGAAAGTAAATTCCACCAAGACAATTGAGAGGGGGAGGGGGGTGACTCAATTATGAAATTAAAACAACTCTTATTATCTTTATTAATTTTGAAACATGTAAGTAGTAGATGCAAAAACCATAGAAAGATAACCATGCGAAATAACACTAGATTTGTTACCTAAGGAAACCATTGATTAGAGGGTAAACCCCCAGTGGGGATGGTACCCACAAAATGATGTACTAATATAAAAGTTCCTTGTTAGAGGATAGACCCTGTTATGAGTCAATGAAATATAATTAGTACATATAAGTCCATATTAAGAGACTTTTAATCCCTCTTAGGAGATTTCAACCCTATTAGGATTTCTGCCAACCCTATGATGGGGACACAACCCAAGAGCAGAATGGACACAACAGAAAAGGGAAATTATATTAACTGAGAAAATAAGCTAGTACAAATAGTACAGAGAAAATAAACTTCAGAACATGCCCTAAGGGCTTACAATAGCATAAATCTAGAGAATATTTCTCCTTTTAGCACCTCCTCTCAAACTCCACTCCGAACTGCCTTTTACAATGCCAGAAATCTCCTTAAATAGACCCCGGAGGGTTAAGGACTAGGAGTACATTCTAGAAAGTTCTAGTAGGCATCCACCAACGAAATAGAAGGTTCCAGAAGCTGCGTTAGAAGTCGGTGCAAATCTAGAAGAATCCAGAAATGGTAACCGAACTTTCGGGAGGCATAACTTTTGAACTGTAGCTCCGATTGACGAACCGTTTACATTTTCGAAAAGCTCTCGAAGCGCTCTATAGCCCTATGGAATAGCTATGCTCATCCCCCATTTTTTGACCCTTTTCAAGGTCATTTAATGCCCCAAACCTGACTTTGAAGCATTCTTAGGAGGTCTCCAAAACCCGAAAAACTGCAATAACTTTCAAACCGTGGGGCCTATTGACCTGATTCTTTTTTTGAAATGCTCTAAATCATGATTACATTCATCTGGCCAATTCACACCTTCTAGTTTACCAAAATGATGGCCCAAATACATGCTCCTATTTTTTCAAGATTTTTAAATGCACTGATAGTTGAACTATGAGAGTTGTAACCTTTATTTGAGCCAAATGGGTATCCAAAAATGTAAAGACATGAAACAAAAACTAAGTCTAAGTATATATTTTTTGGGTGACACAGGATTGCCCTTATACCTCTGGATGCTCCTGCATCAGACACCCAGGGTAGATTGAAAAGTGACCCTGTCACTTTATGGATGGTAGAGGAAATCCCAAATGGGAAACCTTAGCTGCTGAAATCCAAGTTGAGTCCTCGATCGGCCGTCCTTTCCATTTGACCAAATACTCTTCATACTGCCTGTTTCTGGTACTCCTACCCACACGATGATCTAGAATGTCTTCTATCTCCTCCTTCTTAGAAGCAGGAATTGGACATGGCTCTAAAACCATCTCCTCATCTGCACCATCATCATGATACTCTGTTAAATCTGCAATGTTGAAAATGGGAGAAATGTGAATACCATCTGGCAGCTCCACCTCATATGCATTTCCTGAGTCATGTTTCTTCAAAACTTTGCAGGGGCCAAATTTCTTCATTTTCAGCTTGTTGTAAGTACCAACTGGAAATCTTTCTTTTCGTAATTGCACCATGACTAGATCCCCTACTTGGAATCCCTTATGTCTTCTCCTTTGATCAGCCCTAGCTTTATACTCTTGATTCATCTTGATAATGTGTGCTTGAACCTCCTCATGTAGACGCTTGATGTGTTCAACAAATTCCTCAGCTTCAGCACTTGTCCTCTCCCCTTGTTCTATCTTCCTCAATTCTGGTGCAATCCTTGGGCTATTCCCATATACAATTTGAAATGGTGATTTTCCAGTACTCCTATTTACAGAGTTATTATAAGCAAACTCTGCCTGTGGTAGAATCAAATCCCATCCCTTGGGCTTATCTCCAACTAAACATCTCAGCAAATTGCCCAGACTTCTATTTACCACTTCTGTTTGGCCATCAGTCTGTGGGTGATGCGTGGAACTGAATTTCAAGTCTGTTCTCAACTTCTTCCATAATGTCCTCTAGAAATACCCCACAAATTTAGTATCTCTGTCAGAAACTATACTCCTTGGAAGACCATGTAGTCTTACCACCTCTTTGAAAAACAAGTCTGCAATATGGACAACATCATGAGTTTTGTGGCATGGAATGAAATGTGCCATTTTGGAGAACCTATCAACCACCACGAATACTGAGTCATTACCCCTTTGTGTCCTTGGAAATCCAAGAACAAAATCCATACTTATGTCCTCCCATGGCCTTGATGGAATAGGCAATGGCTGATATAGGCCAGTATTTTGACTAAACCCCTTGGCAACTTGACAAACTTGGTAACTCTGTACAAAATTCTTCACATCTTGTGTAAATTGAGGCCAAAAATAATGTTCTCTAAGAATGGAAATGGTCTTATCCCGACCAAAATGTCTTGCCATCCCTCCACTGTGTTTCTCCTTAATCAGATTTTCCCTCATGGAACTCCTTGGAATGCACAATTGACTACCTTTGAACAACATACCATCCTGAATCAAATAGTCTAACCACTTAGTTCTATCTACAGCAACAGGTTCTTTGCAAGCTTTCCATGCTTCAACAAAATCAGGATCCTCGGGGTACAAATTCTTGAGTTCATCAAACCCAACTACTTCAACCTGCATTGTTGTAAGCAACAACTGTCTCCTACTTAGTGCATCTGCAACCCTGTTAGATTTTCCACTTCTATGCTTCAACACAAATGTATAACTCTGCAAGATTTCTACCCACTTCATATGCCTCTGATTCAATTTACCTTGGCTATTTAGGTACTGTAATGCCTGATGATCAGTATACAAAACAAATTCCTTTGGCAATAAATAATGCCTCCATTTCTTTAAGGCCTGAACTATTGCATAGAACTCTTGATCATAAACAAAATACTTCTTCTTTGCATCATTCAATTTTTCACTAAAATATGCAATAGGCTTACCTTCTTGGCTTAATACAGCTCCAATAGCGCTACCACTAGCATCACAATCCACCTGGAATACTTTTCTAAAATTTGAAAGTGCCAACATAGGCTGTTCAGTCACCTTCTTCTTCAGCAATTCAAAACTTCTCGCAGTTGCTGCAGTCCATTTGAACTCTTTTCTATCCCCTCTTATTGTATCAGTTAGGGGTGCATATATGCCACTAAAATTCTTAATAAACTTCCTGTAAAAACTAACCAAACCATGAAATGATCTTACCTCAGTAGCAGACCTTGGAGTAGGCCATTCCAAGATGGCTTTTACCTTCTCTGGATCCATTTTGAGACCTTCAGGTGATATAACAAATCCCAAATAGACTAACTCCCCTTTTGTAAAGACACACTTCTTTAGATTAATTAACAGTTTCTCTTCCCTTAGCCTTTCAAGGACACTACGAATATGCAGTAAATGTTCTTCCAAAGTCTTGCTGAAAATTAAAATATCATCCAAATAGACAATAACAAATTTTCCCAAGAACTTCTTAAGTACCTCATTCATGAGCCGCATGAAGGTGCTTGGGGCGTTCATCAATCCAAAGGGCATGACTAGCCACTCATAAAGACCCTCCTTGGTCTTGAAGGCTATTTTCCACTCATCTCCTTCTCGAATCCATATCTGATGATAGCCACTCTTCAGATCTATCTTTGTGAAGTACTGAGCTCCACTCAAGCAGTCCATAAGATCATCCATCCTTGGTAAAGGAAACTGGTGCTTGATGGTTATCCTATTTATAGCTCAAGAATCTGTACACATCCTCCACTCTCCATCCTTCTTTGGTGTAAGTACTATAGGTACTACACATGGAATCAGGCTCTCTCAAATCAAGCCCTTCCTCAACAACTCCTGAACCTATCTATTTAGCTCCTCTGTTTCAGTAGGAGTCATCTTGTGAGCAGCCTTGTTAGGCAAACTAGCTCCTAGAATCAGATCTATCTGATGACTCATTTGCCTTACTGGTGGCAATCCATCTGGAACATTATCAGAGATAATATCTCCAAATTCCCCTAGTAAATCTGAAACTTCAAATGGTATTTCACTACTACCTTCTTTATCTTTCCTAGGAATCAAAGCATAACACATATGCTGATGTTTCATGCCATCTAAAAACTTCCTTCCATCAACAAGACAAATCCTAGCACTGCTACATACCTTTTCACCTTCCTTTTTCATGGGCTTCAATTTGTGGCGAACTCCATCCTTTGTCAAAGAGTATGTGTTTTCATGTCCATCATGTATTGCATGTCTATCAAACTGCCATGGTCTACCCAACAATAGATGGAAAACATCCATCGAAATAACATCATAGAGAACTTCATCATGGTCTCCCAATTTTGAATTTTACTAAACATTGTTCACTTACTAGGACCTTATGATCATCTTTCACCCAAGAAATCCGATAGGGTTGGGGATGTTTCTCCCTCTTGAGCTTTAGCTTAGAGACCATCTCTTCTGATACCAGGTTATCAGTGCTACCACCATCAATGATCACGTCACAACATTTATCCTCACACTTGCATCTGGTATGAAACAAACTCCTTCGTTGTCCTGGTTCATTCTCACCACTTAGTAGGACTCTTTCATTTACCAAGGTCTCTCCTCTTTTTGCATCCTCTGAATGTGATGATTGTGCATCCTCATCCACATGAGCAACCCTAGCTTGGCCCTCAGCTCTCCTATCTGTCCTTCCTTGTCGTTGAGGGCATTCAAAGGCACGATGACCTTCTTCATTGCAATGGAAATAGGTACCACGGAAGCCTCCTCTTCCTTGTCCATGTCCTCTACCTCTTCCTCTTTGATTTCCAAAGTCTTGATCATGGGAGCGGTTGAAACCCTCATTCCTCTGGTTTCTGCTAGTACCCACATCTTCATTTTTCTTTTGGGTTTCATTGCGGCCTCCAGATGATCTACCACTTCCCCTTCCTCCTTGACCGTGCCCTCTTTGTCTTCCTTCAAACCTTTTATTCAGCTTCTCTTCAAATCGTAGGGCAAACTGGTATGCCTCTTCAACACTGGTCATTCTTACCAGACTTAATTCCTCCTGGATGCTAGGTCGCAACCCACTGATATAACAAGCAACCTTCTCCTTATTTGCTTCTACATGCCCCACTCTAATCAAGAGTCAGTAAAACTCCTTTGTATATTCTTGGACTAATCTTCCTGCTTGCTTTAACCCATGCATCTTCTTAAACAGATCAAGCTCGTAGTCCACAGGAATGAACTGCTTCTTCAATTTGTCCACCATGCGATCCCATCTTGTGATCTTCTCCTTTCCTCTTCTAAGTCTTTCTAGTTGAACCTCTTGCCACCAGATTTTGGCATGGCCTTTGTAAACTTAACCCTATCTGGGTCCCTTATATCCTCATACTCAAAGTATTCTTCCAGTTCATTGATCCAATCGATCAACTCATCTAGTTTCAGATTTCCTGAAAATATACCCACTTCAATTGTAGGTCTTTTGCCAAACTTAGTAATGGCCCTAAAAAGCCTTTCCTCTATAGGATTCAGAACTTCCCCGTCAACTTCCTCTTCTGGTCCCATTACTTCCTCTTCATTGTCATCCTCACTATTGTCACCTGTGGCAACATTTGCTCCTCTACGAAGCTCCTCTTGCAATGCTTGTACCTGCCTCTGGAGGGCTCTAACCTCCTCAGGATCAATAGCTCTGGCCCTTTCGCCATGCTCTCTTCATGGAGGCATCTTCTAACTCGAACCCACAACCACACAGTCCTGGTGCAAACTGCCTCACAGTCGGCGCTCTGTCTACACACTCAGGAAAACCCGCTCTGATACCACTTGATGGGGACACAACCCAAGAGTAGAATGGACACAACAGAAAAGGGAAATTATATTAACTGAGAAAATAAGCTAGTACAAATAGTACAAAGAAAATAAACTTCAGAACATGCCCTAAGGGCTTACAATAGCATAAATCTGGAGAATATTTCTCCTTTTAGCACCTCCTCTCAAACTCCACTCCAAACTGCCTTTTACAATGCCAGAAATCTCCTTAAATAGACCCTGAAGGGTTAAGGACTAGGAGTACATTATAGAAAGTTCTAGTAGGCATCCACCAATGAAATAGAAGGTTCCGAAAGCTGCGTTAGAAGTCGGTGCAAATCTAGAAGAATCCAGAAACGGTAATCGAACTTTCGGGAGGCATAACTTTTGAACCGTAGCTTTGATTGATGAACCATTTACATTTTCAGAAAGCTCTCAAAGCGCTCTATAGCCCTATGGACAAGCTGCACTCATCCCCCATTTTTTGACCCTTTTCAAGGTCATTTAATGCCCCAAACCTGACTTTGAAGCATTCTTAGGAGGTCTCCAAAACTCGAAAAACTGTAATAACTTTCAAACCATGGGGCCTATTGACTTGATTCTTTTTTTGGAATGCTCTAAATCATGATTACATTCATTTGGCCAATTCACACCTTTTAGTTTACCGAAATGATGGCCCAAATACATGCTCCTATTTTTTTAGGATTTTCAAATGCACTGATAGTTGAACTATGAGAGTTGGAACCTTTATTTGAGCCAAATGGGTATCCAAAAATGTAAAGACATGAAATAGAAACTAAGTCTAAGTACATTTTTTGGGTGACACAGGATTGCCCTTATACCTCTGGATGCTCCTGCATCACCCTATTAGGAGTTGAAAGGTAGACCACCTGAACCCACTACCCAAATAGCCTCTATACTATTCCTTTCAAATAATACAATGTGATACAACAACTATCCAACCAAAAACTTGTGTTGCCAAATATAATTCCTTTCCATCTCATCATGCCTCAACTGCACCAAACTCTTCTATAATCCAAAAGATATTCTCATTCAATCTCACATAACCAACAATGATCTCAAAAACCACTTACACAATCTACCTCAAGGAAATAAAATTTTCTTTATACCAAGTCCTAAAAGAAGTTATTGAGTTACACTTGAGGCTTTCCCAATTTATAATTATAATATAGGACTATCTTAAGATATGACAATACACATTACGATACAATAATACATTTTTTCAAAATTACAATCAATCAGTCATCTCACAATCTTCATATCTTTTAATACGATGAACATCTAATCATGATAACTTAATTAGGTCATATTTAACATGTCTTCAACCTCTATCTCATCTCTCTCAACCATATTCCATCTATATTAAGAGGTAAAATCTAAACAATAGTACTTACTTTCCAGAAATAGTGTCTGAAAGATGCCTTCACTAAAATCTTCATAATTTTGTCCAGTCTTTATATTTCTACACACTCTTAAATATACCATCTAGATATACTATATAACATAATCCCAAGTGATAATAGGTTGATATTTAATCCTCAAACCATGTGAAGCAAATCTCTCTTTGTTTTTATGTCAGTCTTCATAGAATAACTAGTATGTTGACATCAATAACAAAATCTGTCATGAATGCAACACATAAGGCCATGTCTCCAATAATGCTAATATAAGGCATGTCTTTTTGCAAAGGGGTTTCCAAATGTGGAGGGTATTGATTAATTTGAGACCTTTTCTCCTATTTCCAAGATGTATTCTATTCAGCTTGTACTCTCTCTTATAATTTCTCAAAGATGGACAATATATCAAATGGATGTGAAGAGTTCCTTCTTGCATGGGGATTTTCATGAGGAGATATCTATGGAGCAACCTTAGGGATTTTTATAAGACTCTTCTATGGTTCAAAAGCTTAGGAGGTCATTAAATGGTCTCAAGCAACGCCCTCAAGCTTGGTATGAGAAAATAGACTCTTTTTTGCTTGCTTCACACTTCACATGCTGTCATTTTGATCCTAAAGTATACATTTAGTGTCATGTGGTTGATCTTTTTGTACTTATGCTATATGTTGATGATCTCATTATTATAGGTAGCTTATCCTATATGATTTAGAGTATTTGGAAAGCTTTGTTGGAGTAGTTTGAAATTATAGATCTTTGTCTTTTGCACTATTTTTTGGACCTATAGGTTATTCAATGTGTAGATGGGATTTACAAACTTTACAAGATGTATTATTTTGATATGCTTCATAGATTTAACATGCTTGATTGCAAGCCTACACCCACACCTTTTTAGTTAAGTTTTGTTTTATCTACCACTTTCTCTACTCCTATAATGGATTACACATTATACAAATAGACCATGGTTAGTTTTTTGTACCTAACACACACTCATTCTAATATTTAGAGTTTCACATGGTCCTCATGATAGTCATTGACAAGTTTCCAAACATATCTTGAGGTACATATGAGGCACTACATTTTATGGCATTCACTACACATCAGGGGTTCCTCACATTGTTGGTTACATAGACTTAGATTGGGCTGGTGATATTGATAAAAAGAAGTCTACTTATGGCTTTTTCTTATGTCTTGGTTTTGTTCCTATCAAATGGTCTTGCAAGAAGCAAATAGCTCACACATTATCATCTAAAAAGGTAGTCTGTCAACCACAAATTCTAGCTAGTCATGAGGTTTTATGGCTATGGTAATTGATGAAAGAGTTTTGTTTCCCTCTTGATAGTCTCACTATTATTTGGTGTGATAATCATAGTGTTATTCACATTTATTGCAACCCAATTGAGCATAAGTGAACTAAGAACATTGAGCTCCATATACACTTCATCAAGAATTTGATTCAAGATGACTCTCTTATCTTGTAGTATATTCTCACTACAAAGAAGGTTTTTGACATCTTCACTAAACCTTTGCATCCCTATGGTATCTTCAACTATGTTCTATGCTTGGGGTGAAGGAATTTGTCCTTGGGGGGTCTTAGTGAGGCCTACCTTCCTTCTTTTTTTAGCATTCAGTATTATTTCTATCTCTTTTTGGAGTATGGTTTTTCCCACATAGTTTTCTCAAATTCTATATTATATAAAGATTTGGTTGTGATTGGGTATCTCATCAGGCCATATGTTTAGGACCCAAGTTTTCTTTCAATTTTGTAGTTCATTTGATATATTTCTTGCATTATTTGTAGCTTCATTATTTCTCATCTTAAGGCAGGGTATTAGAGTAAAGTATTTATTTAGTTGTATTAATTAAATTAACTTTACTACCTTCTTAATATTTCACTTTCATAAATTTTCCTTAGTTACATTTAATAATTATATTAATTATTAAAATATTCTACTCTTAGGGTTTTCTAATTAGGTTCTTGATCTCCTTCTATAAGGATTGATCCATTATATATTTTACTCATTCTTTTACTCTAATAATAATAATTTCATATTTTCAGAGCCAAACCCTTGTCCTTTCTTCACTTTACCTCTCCATCACAGGTTCTTACATGTAGGTGTTCTTTAGGGTTTTGTGAATTTGTATTGCCCAAATTCTAAAATATAGATATTGAAGGAGATGTTGTGATTATAATAACTTCTATAAGGAGAGGATTCCTCATTAATTGGATACTAGATGTAATTTTATCTAGAGCCCTCTCACTATGTTAGATCTTTGACAAGATCATAATCAATCATATATACTGGAACCAATATCAAAGAGCGAATGAATTAAATAATATAGGTATAGAAGAAGGTCAAACATAAGAAGTCAAAATTTTAATATAAGGACTCCATCTAAATTAGGGGCAATTTATATTTTTTAGAACTTTAATGATAGTTTACATCCCATTATTCCAAGGAAGATTTAGGGATCTTTCTTTATCTTTTATCCACTGTCTACATCTTACATCCGAAGATGATATGATTAGGTAGATAGATTCATTGTGAAAGATGGTGTTGGAGCCTAGGAAAATGAGTCTGAGGTGAATTTGGAGGTTCTAGAATCATCTAGTTTGGACTTGATGGACATTAAGAATGATGAAGGACCCCTTCCCCCAATTTTATGCCACTAGAGTAACATACATTTCTTATTTTTGTATTTTTATAGAACTAAGCCAACAAAATACACTTTGGTGTAACAAACTAATAATCACATTGCTTAAGATATGTTTTCTCAGTTGGGGAATGACTACTTCACACTCTTAGATGTATTTTTCGATATATATTTTATTTTGTTTAAGAAAATTATTTTATCACTTTACATTTTGTTTCTGTGCCCTTTTTGTATTCATGTTTCATAACTTCTAGAGCTTTGACCTTAAAATAAATGCAAGATGTAGTGCTTAGGTTATATACAGATCCTAATTACAGGCATAAGAAGAAAGGACAAATGAGGAATGACCTAGAAGGAAGGATTAAAAATGTAACTAAAAGTTGATTAATTGGATGTATCTATATACCTTATAATGTATCAAGGCTTAGGTTGTTAATCTATTTAAAAAAATCTAAAACTAAAATATAAACTTGAAAAAAATCTTTGTAATTTTTCTTATAGATATTTAAACATTTCTATTCCATTGCAAATAATTTTATTTTCTAAAATAAAAATAAAATTTTAAATTAATTATAAGGATATGGCAATTCTATTATGTAGGTTTTAGTCTTATTTTATAAATTATAAAAATCCTTCATAAAATATTTTAAGATTAAAATAATTTTATTAATAAAATTTGATTACCAATCTAAAGGACTATTCTCATAGCTTACCTTTTATTATTCACTATTATTATTTTTCAATTGAAAAATTTAATTTTTAAACATTTTAATTCAAATATGTCTGTAACCCAATTGACTACACAACAACAAAATTTAATGATTATTTATTTTGATTGATAAGAGGTTGAAGCCAAGATTTATTATGATGTGTTTTGATTAATTATTATTATTTATTTATTTAACTTGAGTATATTCAAACCCAAGACCTCCCATATAAGAGGCTCACAATTTACCGTTGTGTTGTAGGCTCTCGCCTAATCAAATTTACGAATTAATTTAATTGTAATTAAATAATTCTAATTAATTTATCTGTAATTTAGAAATATCCACCACTATTTTATTTTGATAAAGCATATCATTTTACACTTAACTAAATTTAATACTGATCGTCACAGATCAATATATTCATATGATGACTATATATAAGTTATCATATTTAGATTGATTGATATCAAGGAAGCATTACTATGTCAAGAAAACCAACATATGAATGCATACAAAAAAGGTATATTTAATAAAAAGAGAAATAAAAAAGATAAAGTCACATTTAGAATAGTATTTAACAAGACATGTGCTAATAATACCTATATATTATATTCCTAAGCTACAATAAAAATAGTACTTGTACATATGAAGGGTGTAAGGGTGCAAGGTTATGTTGATAGTGTTATGTGTATTCAATTACCAGTGTGATTCATTTGAATATTTTTAAATTTTTAAATTTTAATTGAAATCTCTAAAATTAAAATGCTAAGATCTAGTTAGTTGAAATCGTAAAAAACTTTTGTGAACTTGCCTTTGTTGGGACATCTTATACATTTTTCCTTAAGATCAAATTCATTTGTCAAATATATATCAACATCTTGTTCCATAAATTTTATAATTGAATTTTTTTACTAAGACTATAACTTAACACACTTCTAAAATACAATACTTCCTAATTTCTAACATTGTAGAAAAAATGTAACACATTTTACTTGCTCATTATAATGTTGTCACAACTTCCATAGATTTTACTTAGCCCTTAGGAAATTGTCATAGCTATCATAAATTTGTCAAAAAATAGATAATTAAAATATTTGAATTGAAACAAATAATAAAGACAACACAACAAGTAATAAAGAAAAACATAGTGATTAAATTTATAGGAAAACAAAAAAAAAATACACTATGTCAATATCCCAAAAAAAGTACAATATAAATGCTTTGTTGAAACGTGTCTTAGATCTAAATCTTACTATTTATTATGAGAAAATGAGATAATAGTGCATCAATTGTATATTTTTTTTTATGATTGGTGGATTTTGGTTTAAATAGTTTGATCAAGGTTTTGATTTGTTCAAATGGCCTCAATGATAGTATGTTGAGGTCATACAAATCATAGAATGATTTTTCCGTACATGGAATAAATTGGAATTTTTAAAAAATTTGATTGAGAAACAAACTATTATGTTATACATTATCTCAAGTAAATGGCTTGAGTAAAATGTAATTATATTCATTTTAATTACACCAACACTTCCCTCTAAGTGTAATTTAACAAAATGTAGTTTAAGATAACCATGCATGATGAATTTGAACCACTAGGAAATGTTAGGTATAGATGTACAATATACAAATGCAATCGCTCACAAATGGAGAAAGGGGGAAAACCATATGGGAGAAAACATCCTGCCAAAAGAGAGATAGAAAAATACAATTATTTCAACGTGAATGGGAGAGATGAAGAGATACTATTAAGTGCCCCTCCAATATTGAATATCCTACAAAGATGGTCCAAGATGATGATTTATGCTCCTTGATGAGAAGAAAATAGAGCTAACATTGCACCAAGAATGTTAATGTAACCAAACTAGGTACCAATTTCAATGAAGAACGAACACTCATTACCCACTATAATATGTAGAGATCATGCATCAAGATAACTACATGAGAATTACTAAAATAATCACTACTAGCAAGTTGGTATTTTTGAAGTCTTGATTTGAGTGGTGCACTACTAATAATTCCTTGGTGCATTGACCTTCAAGCACAAAGTCTCACAAGATTGTTCTTAATCTACTAAGTATAGAAGGATTACATCAACTATGATATCAATGATAAAGTACAAATAAAGATGACACTTTATAATAGTGCATGTACAACATAGCTCATGCAAGAGAATACAACTTCATATGAAAAATGTGCAAACCTAGAAATAGGATGATGAAGCCACTAAGGATGCCCTATACAATACTTACGAAATGACATTAATAGGAATATGTCAAGTTATCAAGAGGAAAACCATTTCTCCTATTTTCATTTGGAGAAAAGTACATAATAGATATATAGGTGGATAGAGAAAATAATTTCTCCCAACTTTACTTATTTAATTAAAATATCATTTCTCAAAAAAATTATGGTTTATAAAGATATTTAATATAAATTTCATTGCAAAAAATTATTAAAAAGAAAAAATAATATTTTTAAAATAATTTGAAATTAAAAAAATTTATTAATAAAATAATAAAGAGAAAAAATAAATATTATTATTTTTAATTTAAAAATTTTATTAGAAAAGACTAAATATTTTATGGAAAAAATAATAAAAAACATTTTTAAAAAAGTTTTTATTTAATAAAAACTTAATTAAAAAAGTAAACAATTTAATTCATTTTTTTTAATCAAACAAAACTTCAAAAAAAATGAAAGAACCTTTTTCAAAAGCTATGGCTAGAGATTATTCTCCACTAGATTCATTTATATTTGATCTTTATATTGATAAATTTCAAGATCCAATCCCCCAAAGAACTGCTTTTCTTTAACAAACCACATAATTACGTCCTTTCTCATTCCTTTAATCCTTTCATACATAGATGTGAACTCCATAACACCAATGTAGATCATGATCAACTAGTTATCAAACTTGTCTAATTCAATACATTCATACAACTTGAATAAAACTTGAAAGCTCTTCTTCCTTATATTCTTTAGATGTGTCCTTGTCAATATGCATGCTTCCATCATGTCTAGTAAGTCATTGTCACCTTCAACCATGCATCCTAGTTGAGATATTTTGTTGACAATTATCTATAAATGTTGCAAGATTATTCCTAAACTCTCTTCACTATATGATTCAAAATTGGTCTTTTAATCTACTCAAGCCTATAGAAAAGAATTAGATGAATGAAATTTTAGAACAACTCACTTTTTGAGTGCATCCTATAATGTGGCATGTAGATTATCTAGGTCAATTAGATGAATCATCTTTGAAATGAATTCCTCAAGTACATAACTTTATTCTTCAACTTTTGCATCTGGTTCTCATCTTGATCAATGTGTTTGAATGAATGCCTCAATCCCACTTTAGCCAATGACTTTTCACCCTCTCTTGTGGCCCCTCCTAGATCTACTTCCTCCATGACATACTCATTTGACATTATATGTACAATATTTTTCATACAAGGTGTTATTTCTACCTATGATTTTCAACAACTAAAATTATCCTAAGTGAAATATGACATATATTGTGCTACATGACTAGATTCACCTCTATGGAAAGACTATCTGAGAATGAGCATTTCTACATCATTATCTTAAAATATGTCATTCTCCTTTTTTAAAATATCTTTCTTGAATATGTACACTTCCCTGTGTTGTACTGGTCTCTTCCGCTCCCTAGATGGTTTTGGCCTTTCTTGATGGCCCTGGTCCTATAGTTATTGTAGATTCACCAGCTACAATTAATGGGTCTATCCCAGTTGGGCCAATGAGTGCTTCTGCTTGTGACAAGGATCTAGTGGGTGTTGATGGTGCCATTTTTTTGGTCCCTACTCTTTCTACCATGGGGGTTTTGGGAAGGGGAAAATGTCTTCACTTTATCACTCTATAACTAATGAGGCAATTTTATAGAAAGCTATGCTATAGAAGGAGGTTTCTACGAGTTTGAAGGATGCTAGTGGTAAGGGTTCTAGTGTTCCTATGCATGGCCACTCATTGGTGGTTTTGTCAAGGAGGGTCTTTTCTCTAGTGTAGTCTGGTATGGAGGGATTGGGGGTATGAAAGGGCCCTCTTATGTCAAATTTCTAAGGAATGGTGGGGGTTTGGGGGTTGTCACTAAGGTGATAATTACTAAACCATTTCCTACATGCATCCCTATTTCAATCAACCTTGATGAAAATACAATTTTAGAGATTGATCAATAGATCAAGACCCTTGAGGTGGATGTAGTTATTTATTGATTAGGGGATTTTGGCCCTCTAGAAAGGGGCTTCATGCTTGGATATCTAAGAATTTGAATCCACATCTTAATAGTTTTTTCCAGATCTTTCCTTTGGTAAAAGGTTTTTTTATTGCCAAATTCAACATTAATGCAAAGGATAGGAGAATCATTCTATATGATCATTCTTCACATAGGGAAACTATTTCCCTATGATGGTTAGACCTTTTCATAAGGATTTTTAATCCTCCCACTAAATCTTTTCACAAAATGCCTATCTGGGTATGATTTCCTATGCTCCCTCTTCATCTCTGGCACGATTCTGTTCTTGAGGAAGTTGGAGAGGATTTAGGAAATTTATTAATGGTGGATTTGGATTCCTTTGATATATTACATTCTATCCATGCACATATTATTTTTTTATATAGAGTCTTATAAAATCCTTCCAATGGAAGTTAAAATTTGTAGTCTTATTGGCTCTTGGATCTAGTTTTTAGATTATGAAGTTCTTTTGTTTAGATGCAGATATTGCTTTAAAATTGGGCATGTTGTGGCAAAGTGTGAGCTTGAAAAATTCAAATATAAGATTTCCTCCACATGGTGGAATGGGTCTTTGAGGCAACATTATACAATGGTAAAGAGTTATGCACCTATATATTGTGGAAGTTCCCTTGGATGCTATTGAAGATGATTAGTGATAGGAAGGTGACAATGTCACTTCTCTTGATCGTTTGTTGAATGTTAGTTCCAGTTGAAAGGATGTTGATGCTATGGGTATCTCCTATCTTTGGCTATGTTTATGGATCTTCTAGTGTTACTTTAGCTATCATTAGTGATCAGATAAAGATTGGTGTTGTTGGTTCAATCTAGCATGGTGTTGTTGAGTCTCTTTTGGCTAGAAGTGATCAGTGTAAATGCAATGAGGCTCCCATGGGAAGGATTATTTATGTTCTCCCTATCTAATTTTTTTCAAGAAGGTAGGATCTATTGGATTTTTCTCCCTTGGTACCACTGGTGGCCTTAAAGTTATTGATTCTACTGATTTTGAAAGTTCCACTAATTCATTATCTTGATACTCTATAGTGGAAAATCTTGAAGAGGGTTGGATTACGGTTAAAGGAAAACACTCAAAGAAATTTCCTTCTCATCCATTTTATTTTCTTTTAATTCCCACAAAAAGAGAGTTAAGGGGAAGGCTTAAATTTGTGTCTAGTTCTTTTTGTTGCCTCATTGGGCAGTCTCATATTTGAGTGCTTTATTTCTGTGACCACTAGTTTGTGTTTGTGGGGGTTGCAAGTTGTTTTGATCCCCCTTCTTTGTCTAGGTCTTATTTTTTCTTTGTTTTGTTTCTCTATGTGGAGCTCATCTTATATATTTTGGTGTTGATTTCATGTCCCCATGTTTAAAACTTTCTTTGTGTAGGGTTTCAAGGCCCCTTTAAAACCTATTTTTACACAATAAAAAACATTAAACAACTAAACAAGTTTGAATAATATGGTCATAGGCTCATATGGAATAATGGGGAGTATGTGGAATCTCTTCTCCTAGAGTCTTCTCTCTTTTTGGTGGTGGAAAGGGAACATTGGGCATAGGTATCTTAGTAGTAGCTTGTTTGTGTTGATCTCAAGGATGAACTATTTATGATTCTTGAACTTTATTAGTTATAGGAGGTGTATTTTTCATAGTTTCATAGAAAACACATTTTTTTCTTTGGTTCTCTTCCTCTTTAGAACCTTTTCCTTTTTTTGTTTAGGTTGTGATTATACCTCTAAAATAATAGGTGGTGGAGAAAAATTAACTCGAGGTTTATCCTCATGTGGTGGTTATAATTCATTCCCTTGGGCTCTTAAAAAAACTTGTTTATTTATCTAACCCTCATCAAACTTCTCACCTTGGTTTTTGATGACGTACTGCTCTGCTACCACTAACAAAGGTATGCTCTGATACCACTGATGACGGGCCACACCACCCGTACCAACTCACAACCAAAAAAATGCAACAAGATGAAGACAAAGAGATGAAAAAAATGCTTCATAAAGAATCATCCATTAATACTTGAAATTCATTAGAAGAGATTACATTTGAAGAGCTTACAACTCAAGAACTTCTATTTCTCGAACTTCCTTACAAGAGATTACATTAGAAGAGCTTCACTACAAGAGCTTACACTTGAAAAGCTTCTATTTCTCCAACTTGATTACAAATGATAATAAGCCTTCCTTAAATAGGCACTTCTAACCCAAGACATTACAAACACAACCAATGTGGGATAAAAGGTAAATACAACTACCTTTAAATAAATATTAAATTCCCACCCAAATACAACTAAGCACCCAACAAATATTAAATACATGATTTAAGGATCTTTCCAAAAACTTCTAAAATGCCACCTACACACCTCGATTAATGGAATGACAACTATTTTTATTATTTTCTATTTATTCCACCCATGCACCTTGAAAATAGAAATTCCTCTTTTCTCCATTTTTCCTATTTTTCTATTTTTTATTATTTTCCTTCCATTTTCGTCACTTTCTCTCTCCTCCACAATTTTTTTTTTTTTTTTTCCTTTTTTTTTTTCTCTTTTTTTTTTTTTCCTAATAATTTAATTTTCCCATGCAAGATGCTCCTGCATCAATTTTGAACCATATTACCATTCTCAATCCAAATAGGTTTTTCTTGTAATTTGGAAAACTTATCTTGTGGGAGCTCAACAAGAGTTTGTACCTCTTTGGTGTCCTTCCATACTTCCTCACTACAAACTCCACACTTTTAATTCTCATCTATTGGATTTTAGAGTGGGGGAGCTTCAAATTTAATCTATTCAAATACAAATTCTTGAGTGCCCACAAGAGCTTGAGTTTCTAGAGCGATAAAATTTGGGTTGATGAACTAAATTGGTGGACCTTGAAATTTAGGTATGAACACAGATACATAAAATTTGTTAGGACCCAACTCATTATCTTCCTCCTTTGCTTTTTTGATTTCATCAATATGACAACTTATCCTAATCCTTGAGAAGGTTAGATCTCATCCTATTTAGCTCTCTTAGTTTCTTCGGTGGTTGTAGATTGTTTGGTTCTCTACACTAGTGGGACTTATTATTCCTCCTCAACATCCTAATCCTCCATAAGAAGACCCAAATGAGCATATAATTTTTTTTCTCTTTCTCATGTATACTTTATCCTTCATCATTGGCTCAGGCTTTTTCTATGGTATAGTAACTGAAGTATAAGTCCATTGGATCTTCACAATAATGGACATCTTTGTTACAAGATCTTCTTCTATCACTTGGATAGGCAATTTATATTTATTTTATTTCTCTCTTATCCTTTGATCTCTCCTAAGGTCCATATACAACTAGCCTACCATTTTTTATAGTCTTGGGCCTCAAGGGCGTAGTTGGCTTTTAGGATAGGAACATAACTTTCTTTCTTTTCCCTTTATCCACCTTGGAATGTGGGTCCAATTGTAGTTTCTTTAGCAATGGATCCAAAGTGAAAGCTTGAAGACTAATCTCAATGTCAAATATATAATTCCTTGCCTAGTATCTAAAATCATCATTTTCATCATAGAATACCTCAACATTTAGGAAATGTGTGAAAAATTTGTCTTTTTGTATAAAGGATCTAGAATCCTTTTAGAATATTTCTCCCAAGCCTTTAGCGGAATATTGATCTCAAGGATATCTTGGACCAAAGTCAGGTCTAGCCTGTAGTGATCTCTAATCATTACCTCATAATCATCCATATAGTTTATCTAATGATCCTCAAAGGTGTGGCTCATAAACATAACTTTTTCTTGAAGTGTGAATTAAGGTCCCAATAGGATTATACATTAGTTGGATCATCTTGATTTATTCTATGGAATCTCATTCCAACTTAGTGGAATTATAGATCTTGATGCTTGGTACTATATGTGCCTCAATGGAGATACAAAACACCCAACAATGTTTCTTCTCATGTTTGATGTGTTGGAAATTTGGGTGAGGGGTGAATATAGAAATATGTTAAGGTTGTCTTTTATGGAAACATATCATCCCTATTAAGTCAACATATCATGGAGACAAATTTTTTCCTTGAAGACGTAGAAAATTGTCTAAGTATCACATAATTTATCTATCAGAACTGACACCATTTTGGTTTGTGAAGATCATAGATAGAAAATTGGCACATGCGCACTTGAGGAAAGAAAGAATAGGGTATGATGATCCCATATGCAAGATCACAAGTCATTATGAGTAGTACATTCAAATATATCAATGTTGTATTAGTTGTAGTATTGTATAGGCATAATAGGACATGGTTAAGGAAAGTGGTAATTTGTGTTAAGGAATTATTTTGTTTATCAAAATAATTGCTTAACTATTTAGGGATGACATCCCAGATGTTAAACCTAAGTGAGAAAGAGATATTTTTGATTTTTGAGAAATGTGTGAAGTCATGAAGGCCGATAGGATATAAATTACTTAGTATAAAGGCAAAGCTTTGGATGCAAAGTTGTGGAATTATTGTGTAATGTTTTTGTGATAAAATGCTGTTATATTATGATGTGAACTTGATGCTAGAGAAAAGAAATATTAGTATATGTGAAGTTGTGTATAGAGAACTATGAAGGACAAATCAGATATTGTAGATATTAGCATTGTCAAAAGGTTTATGTATATATTCCTTTTGTATACAACATATATCATTGTAATTGTATGTTTGGGAAGTGGACTCATCTTGGTAATTTTGCATTGTAATAACAACTCCTAATAGGCTTGAGGCTTATAACAAGGCTTAGTCCTCTAATAAGAATTGAGATACTATAAAAATGTAATAAACTCTTAATAGGTTTAATATCTTTGGCAAGATACTTTTGATTATGATGCAATAGAACCAATAGTGTGTTAAAACAAGGTTCCTAGAATCTTCTTCACTAAAGGTATGAATACAATAAGTGTCCTTACAAAGAAAATCTACCCCAAAAAACCAATCACAAGTGTTCAACAAGATGGATAAGGTTATCTCAACCTAAACCACTCCTAGGAAATCCCAATCACAAGGAAAAACCATCACAAAGACAACTAATGACTAGTTGCTCTTACAGGGCATCAAAAGCCACTTTTGACACATTCACTCCCCAAAATCACACAAGGACTAGGGGTGACCTTAAGAAACATTATTATTCTATTCAAGTCCTAAAAAACTTGAAACATTCATTAGAATCAAGCTATGCAACATCTATCTATATGTTTCTTCATAAACACAAGATAAGGCTCATAGCCCTTGAATTATGAAAAATTGACTTAGATTTAGAAAACTCCACACAATACAAGGAATGAATCACTAATTAAAATACCCTTTTGGGGTTTACATAACATAATGAAGCACTAGGATCCCAAGATGAAAATGCAACAAGTAAAACTTACAATCTCACCTAGAAGGATTAGCCAATTAGGCCTCCATTTACAAAGGAAGTACCCTAACGAGGAAGTACCCTAACCTTTGAACCAAAAAAAATCCAAAAGGTGGAACATAAGGGGGCTCCCATAATTTTTTTATAAATGATATCCCAAGCCTTTAAGCCTTTTCTATAGCAAGTTGTGGGAGTTATTGTTACACATTTCTAGCATACACATGGATCTTGCATGCCTAGGGCATCCAATTTCTCCTTGTTGTTTGCACCTTTTCACATGATACCAAAAGAATCTTAAAGTAAATTGTTCCTATTTGGATTCCACATAGGTTTTTTAAATTCCCATGGTGGAATCTCAAGATATGAGTGAAAATGTCAGAAACCCTAGGCAAATACAAGAAACTATGGCAACAATTAGTAAAACTTGAATATTTGGAGTTAGAAAGAGGATTAGAAACCCATTCCAAGTGAATTAGAAAGGTGATTCACCAGCCTATACAACAATGTCACCAATCCACACCTATGTGTCAGAAGGAGTCTATACAACATGTTGGAGCATGAGATTTTGCAGGAAAACTTGGTATTTTATTGATATGAAAGAAAAATTACACATTCTATGCCTACCACATACCTGAAAGTGATATGTAGACTTTATAAATGGTTATAAAAACCATTCAAACCAAATATGGTCATTGGGAATTCAAATTACAAATTTTGCAAAAAGTTGATTGAAAACTTTTTAACAACTTTGCAACTTTTAGTGCAACTTTTCCTAAGATAACCAAACTTGGTTTTAACTGATCCAACATGGACCAAAACATGTAGAAACATGAAAACATTAATCTATCCTAATATTCTAGGCTATGTGATAGCTTTGACCATGGTTGACAAAGGGCTTATCAAGTGCCAATCTTGGAGCTAGGTCTCACAAGTGGGTCAACATGAATAGCCAACATTCCTAATCAAACCTAATAATTTAGAAGACTTCAAAAGAGTCCTAAGATTTCATTTTATTGAACTTTAGAGCTCAAGTTCCCACTTGAGTCAAGTTGATAAATAGTAGTGCCATGTTGAAGGATATATTCTTCAGTCATCAATGTAGCAACAATTTCAGGTAGTCCTTTCCATTTGAAAAAGGTACTACATGATGGGCCTCTAAAAGGCCATTGTTTTAAGATTTTTTTGTCTTGTTCTTGTTTTTATGTAGTTATCTTGTAGAAACAGTCATGACTTTATGGTTTTAAGAAAATGAACTTATCTTTTCATGTGTATGCTCTATATATGATGAGACATTAAGTAGAAGCATTAATAGTTCAAATATTCTATAGTTGCTTAAATCTATGGACAAAAATGGTATAATGAAGTGATGTTGCATGCTAAGGAATGTTTCCTCATTTATGCTATGTCTTGGGTAGTTTTCCTCCTGTAGCCATAGGATTTGCAAGAGTGGTAATTTGAACTTACACTTTTTCTAATGTTGATGATAAAATAAATATATGTATGTGGAAGTGGTGTGCACATTGAATGCTTTTAAGGTACTTGCCATAGATAATTTGAGATTCAACACTCTAGTGCTAAAGTAAGAGCCAACCGGATTGTTGAATCATCATGAGTGGAGCAAGTCATTATATGTTTTCTATTGGAACAGTGCACACATGTAGCCTCTACAATCTACTATATTCCTAGAGGATTTGTTTATGGTTAATGGCGATTTTGTTTCAAACTTTATGAGCCTATAATTGTTTCCTTTTAAAATGTCTATTGTAGCTTCAAGACAAGATTTTTGGAGGAAGAAGAAGATAGGTTGATTTTTATAACAGTCGGTGTGATTTAATTTTTAGTTAAGTGTAATTCCTTCACCATGAATGAATAGAATGAGCAGTTCACATTTATTTCTCTTATCTTGATTGTCTTTTATGTTCACTCATCTAAGGGGGTCTACTTGGTGAGTGAACTATTCTATTAGAATAATTCCATTTCCTTGTTTGTTTCCTTGCAAGATAGAATTGTGTTGCTCTTATAGCCATTGATAACAAAATCAATGAATTCTTCCTATGGCATAGGTGGCTAGGTTTACTATCGTAGCATTACTTTCAAGCTTTAAGTTAAGTTTTTTTTTTTTTTCAATTGCTAGCATAGAATTCATTCAACATTTTCTTTGCATTAGTTTAATGACTTGAAGGAGAACTAGAGCATAGAATTTGCAACCATCCTCTCAAGTTTATGCTCCCAGGTTGACAAATTAAATGAAGTAAATACTATTTTAAGTAAACATATGATGTTGTCTAACCATGAAATCAGTATAAAACTACAAATAGGTTTTATTATAGTCTTCCTAAGGACTTTAGATTCCAATATTTTCTCCAATGTAATTGGTTTTCTAGGAGGAAGATTTGTAACAAAATTTGATGTATCAACATGATCTCAACTTGTGGAAGTATCTACAATATCACAACCTGAATCACCTTAGGTTAGCTATATTAAAGATTGGATAAATAGATAATGTAGGGGGCAAGGATATTTCAAAAGCATTTTCTCCCATTTTGTGCAAAATTTTTGCATGGGCCAACCTTCTTCATGTCTAGCTTAGAATATCTGGCCTTTGGTAACCTTTCTTTTCTGAGATATGCCCAGACTCCATCTCCAATATGAAAATGGACTTCTCTTCTCCTTTTATCCACATGTTCTTTATAATGTTGAGTTATTTGTTGTAGTCTAGACTTTACCTGTTCTTGGACTTGGTTGATGAGTTTTTCCAAGTCTTCTCCCTGAGCACTGACTTTAATGTCTAATGGTAGGTCTATTAGATCTAATGAGCCTCTAAGATATAGACCATACACTATTTGGAAAGGTGTCTTGCTAGTGGACTGACTATTCAAGGAATCATAAAAGAAAAATTCTACTTGAAGGAGTATAACATCCCAAATCTAATTATACTATTTAGTTACGAACCTAAGAAGATTCCCAAGTGACCTATTCACCACTTCTGATTGGCCATCAATTTCTGGGTGATAAGCATAATTGTATGTCAAATTTGTGCCTAATTTCTTGTGAAGTGTATGCTAAAAATGTCCTTGGAACTTCACATCCCTATCTGAATCAATTATTTTTGGTTAGCCATGAATTCTTACAATTTCTTTACGAAAAGGTGAGCAATGTGTGAGGCATCATTAGTACTTTTGTATGGCACAAAATGCACCATTTTTTTGAACCTCTCTACAACTTGTGGGTGAGAATCTGGTAGGTGGGAATTCAGTAGTAGGAACCAGCCTTGGTGTTGTAGGGAATCTAAATGCAAGGAATTTGGCTGGCAATGCAGGGAATCTGAATGCGGGGAAATCAATAGTTCCTTGAGGTCGAGTGTTAATGGTCTAGAGCAAGAAGAAAATGAATTGTTGCTTGGTTTCTATTCTAGAAGACGTGGGGTAACATATATGTTTTATTTTGACCCTCTGACTGGGTGTTTTGTCCACACTAAGGACCCACTATAGGAGGGGAATATTTTAGTGGAAGTGGGCAAGGATGCAAAGGGATCACATGTGGAGGACCAAGAGAAGGATGAGTTGGAAACAAGTCAATGCACACGATCTTCATTATTTGGAAGAAATCTAGGAGGAAAGTAATCTTTTCCTCCTATTACTTCAAAGCCCTATTGGGAAAAAGGTGAGTTTCAAATTTTCATCCTAAATTTGATTGTTAATTATTCTATTTCGACTATGGAGTTTACCCTAGTTGGAAAATTTTTGGGGGCACATCCAGATTTTGATGGTCTAAGAAACATGGTTAAAAGGAAATGGTCTCTTTGTGGGCAAGTGGATATTGTGCTAATGATAAACAAGTTCTTTTCCTATGTATTTATGTGTAAGGAAGATTTAAATATGGTTCTATGTGGTGGTCTTTGGTTGTTTGGCAATAGTACTCTTACGATCAAGAAGTGGGAACCCAACATAGATCTATTTGATGCCTTTTTCCTTACTACTCTAGTTTGGGTCAAATTACTAGGACTTCCACTTGAATTTTGGCATGAAGAAATTTTTAAAGGGATAGCTAGTTCATTTGGTGAGCTAATAGCTATTGATAATGAGATAACTACAAGGTCAAAACTTCATTGTGCCTAGATCTATGTGAAAGTTGCTCATTTGAAAATCTACCCAAAAAGTGGAATTGAATTCAAAACTTGAAAAAAGGATGCAAGAAATAGTCTTTGAGGACCTTCCTAATGCCTCTTTTGTCTATAAAAAGTAGGGCTAGACTAAAAATTTTTTGATGAAAAAAAAAAAAAAACCAAAGATGGTGAATGGGGAAAAAGGAGGGAACCTAAGCAAAGAAGAGTATGGAAACCAAAAACCATCTCGGAAAAGGTGGCTGAAATTAAAGTAGTTCAAGATTTTCAAATTAAGGAGAAGCTACTAGAAGAAGAGGATAAATCTCAAAATTATGAAGTCTTTAGGACCAAGGAAAAATAAGAGTGTGAAGATCCTATGAACCAGATGCTAATCTATCAAAACAAAGATCCCAAAATGGAAGTTTTTTGAGATTTAGAGGAGATGGATGAAGGAGAAATCCTTGAGAAAAGAAGTGGTCAACTCAATGAGTTGGAAGAGCCTCAATAGGAAGACCACCAGACCCTTTCAAGACCCCCAAGACAAGAGCTTTTGAATCTTGAAGATGTACAGGAGCCAAAATGTTTGGATTTGATTTCTATCAAGATATAATCTAAACATAAACTAGGTTAAAGGAAGAAAATAGAGAAAACATCTAACCCTAACTTGGCATCTTTAGGAGTGGAAACCTGGAGAAGTAAACAAGAAATTGGCTCTCTAAATTGAAACCAAATTTTGGAACTCTAGAGAAACTTGGTAGGAAAACTACTAGGAAGACAAGAGAAAGTGAAAGCTTACAAAATATTGTTGATGGAAAACAAACAATTATTCTAGAATATTAGAGGGATGAACAATATTCACAAAATTGATATTGTTCAAAATTTTGTTAGAGAGCACAAACTTGATATTTTAGAGCTCCAAGAAACTAAAATGGAAAAAGAAAGTTGAAAAGTTTAAATCTTTTAATAATTATTGTATTATGGAAAATAGTTCTAAAGGTGCTTCTGGAGTAACGATGATCTTGTGGAAACAATCTTTATTCTCTGGTAGTTTTCTTGATGCTAATAAACATTTATTGGTGGTCAAGTTAAAGAGTAATGCAAAAAATAACTATTGGTATATAGTTAATGTATATGCGTCTAATAACAAGAACTCTAGAAAACAAATATGAGATTCTTTATCTAAGATAAATTGTGTTGAGTATAATGGCAGACAACTTTTCTTAGGGGATTTTAATGTTCCTCTTTATGAGCATGAAAAAAAAGGTAGAAATGCTAGTCAACTAGATCTAATGGATTTTATAAACAAGGATGGATTAATGGACTTAGATATTCAAGGGATTGAGTTTACTTGGATTAGCAAAAGAGTGGGAAATGAAAGCATCCAAGTTTGGTTAGATAGAGTTTTAATATCTCCAAGCTGAAATAAAGATTTTGTGTGTCAGCTGAAGGCTATCCAGTAGATAGCTTCTAACCACTTTCCTCTTTTATTTATGGTGGAGGTCAGTCAAATCAGGAAAAATTCCCCATTCAAATTTGAGAAAATGTGGATGAAAAATCCACATTTGAGGATTGGCTTGTGGAATGGTGGAACATAAACATTGAAGGAACTACTTTATATTGTGTGGCTTCAAAACTTAGACATGTTAAAAATAAAGTTAGAGAATGGAATAAAAGACATTTTGGGAATATCTTTGAAAGTAAATCTTCTATTAAGGATGACCTTAAAAAAATCCAAGACATAATCCAATAGGAGGGATACTCGATGGAGTTGGTGAAGGAAGAAAATGAGAAACTATTGGAGTATCATGACATAATTTTTGAAGAAGAGACCTATCAGAGATAGCGTTTTAGATCTATTTGGCTTAAAGAAGGAGATAGCAATACAAAATTTTCCATTTGTCCACTTTGAAACATAGAACCAGAAATCATATTCCCAGTCTCATTAAAGGAATACTTCAAATCACTAATGAATAGGAAATCTCTAATGAAATGGTTTCCATTTTTTGACTTCGTTATCTTCAGAGCCTGATATTGACCAATCTAATTAGGTCGAGTTATGAGATGCTATTCCTTATTTGGTCTCTAAGGAGTAGAATAAATTTTTGTGTGCTATCCATAAGGGAGAGGAAATCTATAAAGTTGTTTATTTGCTTGAAGGAGATAGATCCCTAGGGCTAGATGGTTTCCCTATGCTTTTCTTTTAGAAAGAGTAGAAACTGGTTGGAAAATATGTTAGTGATGTGGTTAAAGAATTCTTTGGAACCAAAAGAATGTTGAAGGAAATTAATTCTACGTTCCTCTATCTGATTTTGAATAATATTGGAGTTGATTCTCTAGACTAGTTCAAACCTATTAGTCTCTATAAATCAATTTATAAAATCATCTCAAAATTCCTTACTTTGAGATTGTTGAACATTCTTCCAGTCTTGATTTCTAAGAAACATAATGGTTTTATTCATGGTAGAAAAATCCTTAACTCCATTGTTTTTGTGCATGAAAATATTCATTCTTTATCTCTTTCTAACAATCAAGGTTTTATTATGAAAGTTAATATAGCCAAAGTTTATGATAGAGTTGAATGGTCCTTTCTCCAAAAGATCCTTATGTCTTTTGGCTTTAGTGTTAATGTGATTAAGCTTATATGTAGATGGTTTCTACTACTTTGGTAGTTGTGTTGGTCAATGGGAGCTCTCTACTGAATTTTTTAATCCCTCTCGGTGGCTGAGGTAGGGTGACCCCTTATCTTTGATTATTTTTACTATGATGGTTGACTGTCTAGGGAGATATACTAGGAAGATGGTTTCAAAAGGGGAAATTCAAGGTTTGAGACCCTTGTCTCATCCTCTTATATGTTCTCACAAAAAAATTGTGGATGATACAATTTTCCTTGGAAAATATGACATTAGAGAGGTGAGGAATCTTAAAAAGGCACTTAACCTTTACTCATCTACAACTAAGCAACTGATTAATTAGAATAGGAGTTCCTTATTTTTTATTAAAACTCTAGCTATTACATAGGGTAAGATTGGTAAGATTCTTGGGTGCTCTATAAGATCTTTTCCATGTACCTATCTTGGATTACCTTTGGGGTTGGATCCTCCAGAGAGTTTTTGGGAGGATCTTATTAAGAAATTCAATAAGAAACTAGCTAGGTGGAAAGGTAATTTATTGAGTCAAGTTGGTAAAGTCACTCTTCTCAAAGCCTGTCTTTAGAGTATTCCTACATATGCTTTGAGCCTTTTTAGGATCCCAACAAATTTTTTTGATTCAATTGACGAAATTGAAAGGAATTTTCTTTGGTTTGGAATATAGGATAAGAAGAGAATGACCTTAATTGCTTGGGATAAGATTTGCAAACCTAAATTGGAAGGGGGTTTTGGTATAAGATCTGCTAGAAGTATGAATAAAGCTTTATTAGCTAAACAAGGTTGGAGAGTCTATCATGATAACAATGAATGGATCTCTATCTGGAAACATAAGTACCTTTATGAGGCTCCTTCCTTTTTTGATATCTTTCCTACCCTATTGTTCCTTCTTCTTCTCCAATCTGCAATGTGGCTCAAGGAGCTAAATATATTTTAAACAAAGGATGCAAATGGAAAGTAGGCAATGGGAGCAAGATCAGATTTTGAGATGATGAATGGCTATTGGATCATCCTCTAATTGAGGATTTTGATGATATGACTTTTGTGGACAGCTGTAAAAATGATTTTGGTGAATATGTGGAGAATTATTGGGTTTCGAGTAAATCCTCAATATTGATGTCATTCATTAGGATTCTTCCAACATCTAGTTGGCTTTGAATGTTGTAAGCCTTTATCCTCAAAAATAAGATATTTTGGTTTGGGGGATTGAACCAAGAGGATGCTTCAAGGTCTCTTCTATTTTAAAATTAGAGGACAAAGGAAGCACTCCTTTATGGGCTAAAGCTTGGATTAAAGGGCTTACTCCAGAAATCAATGTCTTTTTTTGGACTTTGCTTCAAAACAAAATCTTAACTCTAGATAACTTGCAAAAGTGAGGAGTCTACTTGGTGAACAGATATTGTCTTTGTAAGAAGGAATTTGATGATAAGAACCATATTTTTTTAAACTATTGTTTTAGCTAGAATGTTTGGAGCTATCTCCTTAAATACTAGAATTTAGATTGGGTTCAACACAATGAAATTGATCAATGTTTTTAGGTATGGACATATCCTACTAAGGATGATGATATTAGTTTTCTTTGGAAGATTTCTCTACCTCATCTCAGGTGGGGTATCTAGAAGGAGAGGAATAAAAGAATTTTTTGAAATAAGGAGGCCCCTAATTGGGTTTTAGGTCAAAATATTATCAGATCTATAAAAGAGAATTTAAAATCTTAGAGAAAAATATCTAATGAGATTCAAATAAACAATCCAATGAATGCTAACGGTACTATAACAAAATGAAAGGATTAGAGATAAAATGTTAAGTGGAGATCTCCATGTATAGGCTAGATTAAAGCTAATTTTGATGGCTTTGCTAAAGGGAAACCAAGAAAATATGGATGTGGAGGTGTTTTGAGAGAACATTACAATAGGGTTGAGGATGCTATTTCTATCCCTTTAGGGAAGTCTACTAGTCATAAAGCAGAGGCATCGACTTCTCTGCTCACTATAAAGATGGTAGTGGAATTTGGTTTCCAAAATCTTTGGTTAGAAGGAGACTCTCTTAACATCATTAACATTTTGAATAACAAGAGTTTGATTACCTGGAGTATGGAGGGAAGTATAATGGAAATAAAAGACCTCATGAATAAATTTGATAATGTTTATCTCTCATATTTTTCAGGAGGGCAACAAATTTGTTGACTGGATTGCAAATCAAGCAGTCTATAGGGAAACTAAGTTGAGTTGGAAAGATGACCTAAGAAAGGAAGTGGAGTTGATGGAAACTAATACTTATGATATGAAACATGCTAATGAAGGAAAGATCATGCAAGATCGAGAAATTTATTAAGGGAACTAATGGGTTTGTGGCAGATTTTTTGAGCATCCTACTTTTGTATAATTATGGATTGTACTTGACATGCATGCAAGGTTAAAGGTTTCTTGGAAATCACTAACACCTTACTCTCCTTTTTTGTGATTGTTCTTCAATCTAGTTGTAGGTGTAGAGCCGAATACAAGATGGGAGGGGAACCAAGAAAGCAAGAGCCGAATAACTACAAAGAGTGGAGGAAGAATTCATATGTTTGGCATATATTGAAAAAAGGGAAAGTCATGGCTTATATAGAGAAACTTCAAGGGTATAAGCCACACATTATGAAGTCCTTCTTCAAAAATTGGATTGAAGATAGGGTAACACTACATGGGGTTATCATGAATTTGTCAGAGGAGTTCATCACTGAGATTACGAGTCTTCCAATGGAGGGTCTCAAATTTAGCAAGGAAACCAGTATCTTGAAAGTTGAATGTGGCCTTCAAAAAATTCCCTAAAATTAAGGAGGAGGAGGAGGAAAGGTTGGAGAAGAATGACAATTTTTATGATATGAGCCAGATTAAGGTAATCTAGTGGGATATTTTATTGTGTATCCATGAGTATTTTATCCTTCATGGTAGAGCTAAGAGAGTCCACAAGTTTCATTTTGTGTTCATATATAATTTTAGATATAAAGATATAATATCTTTCCCATTCTACCTAAAGTAATGTTTGATACAAAGCCTCCAAGCACATACGAAGAAGGATTCTCATCTTGTGCTACACAAGGGCTTAATCCCTAATCCTTCTTATTGACGAGTATTGTGAAACTAAGGCTATTAAACCCTCTCTAATTTTGGAGAAAAAAGGAAAGTGTCTGGTAATGAACCCTTAAAGAAAAAGGTTAAAAGTGAGGAAGGCACTAGTCATAGTAAGAGCAATAAAAAGGGTTGCAAGTGGGAGATTAAAAAAAAGAATGTTGAGGAAGTGAAAAATTCTAAAAATTCTATCAAGGATAACAATAAGATTGAAATGGGAGACCTTAGCTTGAACCTGGAAGGTTATTCTAGAAGTAAGGGTATGTCAACTGGTAAGGACCATGTGGAGGAAAGTAAAGATAGAAAAACTAAATCAAATGTTGGGTCGAAAGCATTAAACGATGATGAGGAGAAAGATAATGTTCTTTTTTCTCCTCATAATACTAAATCTAGCAAGGAGAAAATGGACATTGACATAGAAAAGAACAATGAGGGTAATTTCCTTGTTATGAAAGAGCACAACCTAAGTAAGGAGAAGTAGGATGCTAACACTGATATCCAGGTCAATAACACTACTATTGATGCTATGATTAAGATTGAAGAAGGTAATAGAGATGAGACTCACCATGTGAAGCTCTCTTTTCTTCATACTACCAAACTAAAATGGGAGGCATCCCTACAAGTGGACTCGTGGCTATACAATGAAATCATGATGCTCAAGAAAAAAGTTGGAGTTATTCAAAAAGAGCTGGACTATGAATGTCTTATGAGAGCCCACTTGGAGAAACAATTTGGTAATATCCCTGACAAATTAAATGATTATGACCTATAACTCTATTAACTTATTAAGGAAAGTGAGCAAAGAATGGAGCATGTCACTTCTAGTTTATGTGTCATGGGGGCTAGTCTGGGAAAGAAAAGCAATGAGGAGATCATGTCTCTAGACACTATTATGGTGAGGAGTCCAGGAGGTCTTAGCAAGAGAATGAGGCAGAGTATGAGAAAAAAGATCATTGATGCTCCTTAGGTTCCTATTTTTTCCACAATTGATATTATCCAGAGTATTATAGAAGCAGACAAGGAGGTGTAGAAGAGCATCAAGGAACTACTATAGGTGTTGTTTATGGTTGCTTGTGTGCTGGTTACTGGTCTGGGAGGTTTTTTTGGTTCTATTTTTAATTTTCTAGCTCTCTATTTAAAACTATAGGTTCCAAATCATTGTAAAGCCTAGGTGTGTTTGGTTTAAACTTGAGGTTTTAGGTCCTTGTAAAACATGGTTTTTTTCCTATTTTTTGCTTTACTCTAGGTTTCAAGTCCTTGTAAAATCTAGCTTGTTCTTAATACTGATCTTTTTCTTTTGCTAAAGGGTTTTGGGTCCCTTCAAAACCTATTTTTACCTTAATCTAAAAAACAAACACATTGTCAAATCCCTATTTCCTTCTAGGAAGCCCCATTACAAAATCCATTGAAATGGACTCCCAAGGTCTAGTAGGTATTGGCAAAGGTTGGTATAGCTCTTGATTTGTCGATACACCCTAAGCTTGCTAACATATAGTGAAAACTTCCACAAATTTCTTGTTTTCATTAGACATTTTAGCCCAATAGAAAATCCTCTTAATTTGTTCAAATATTTTATCAATGCCAAAGTGGTCTCCGTTGCCACCATAGTGCTTCTCCTTAATGATGGTTAGTATCATAGAACATCTTGGTATACAAAGTTGAGAACCTTTGAATAAAAGATCATTTTGAATAATATAGCCAGAAAAATTAGTGTGATATTTTCCTATTAATACAGAACAAACCTTAAATGCGTCTCCAAAATCTAGATCATATACATAGATATGTTTGGGGGCATAAATCCCAATGTTATGTAATTAGACTTCTTCAATTAGGAAAACCATTCTATTGAGGGCATCGACCACTTTATTTGCTTGACTTTTCTTGTGCTTCAATGTGAAAGTGTATGCCTGTAGTTGCTCCATCCATTTGATATGTTGCACACTTAACTTTTCCTAAGAATTCAAAAAGCTTAAAGCATGGTTATCAATATAAACAACAAACTTGTTTGGAAAAAGGTAATGTCTCCACTTTTTGAGATCTTGTACTACTACATACAACTCAAGGTCATAAGTTGAGTATCTTTTCTTAGCATCATTTAATTTTTTAGAGAAGAAAGAAATAGGTATTCCTTCTTGACTTATGACAACACCAATGGCTAGATTACTAGCATTTGTCTCAATAGTTAACACCTTCTTAAAATCAGTCAAGGTCAAGATAGGGTATTGAGCCACTTTATTCTTCAAATACTAAAAAGTATTGTTTGCCTCATTAGTCCAAAATAATTTAGTTTTGTTACCTCCTTTGATTGTATCAAGCATAGGAGTACATATATGACTGAAGTTCTTTATGAATTTCCTATAAAATATGGCTAAACAATGAAATCTCTTTACATCACCTTGCTTTTTAGGAGGTGGCCAAGTGATAATTGCTTCCACTTTGCTTGGATCTATTTTTAGAGTCTCTTGGGATATGAAAAATCCCAAAAAGGTGATTTCCATCTGCACGACTATGCATTTCTCCAAATTGATGATCAGCTTGTGATCATGAAGTCTTATCAAGACCTACTCCAAATGGTTTAAATGTAATTCCCTATTGTTGCTAAAGATTATAATGTCATCAAGATAAACAAAAAATTTGCCAATAAAGTTAATAAAAATTTCATTCATGAGACTCATGAATGTACTTGGAGCATTACTTAGCCCAAGTGGAATTACAAGCCATTCAAATAGTCCTATTATTTTACATGTTGTCTTCCACTCATCTCCAGGCCTAATCCTTATTTGGTGATATCCTGATTTCAAATCTATTTTAGAAAAGTAGCAATCATTTCCAAGTTGATCAAGTAGGTCTTCAATCCTTGGCATAGGGAACGTATACCTGATAGTTATTTTGTTTATGTCTATACTATTAGTGCATAAATTCCAAGTTCCATCCTTTTTAGGTGCAAGAATAGAGGGTATTGCAAAAGGGCTCAAAATTTCCTGAATTAGATATTTGGCAAGCATTTCCTTGATTTGTTTTGCAATCTCTACATTTTGATTTGGAGTCATCTTGGAGGGTGCCTTATTTGGAAATGAGGATCTAGGTATTAGATCAATTTGATGTGTAATATCTCTAAGGGGAGGGAGTGAAGAGGGTATGTCACTTGCCATGACATCATTATATTTTTCTAGTAGTCCTTTGACTTCTATTGGTATCAGTGCTTTCTTATCAAATTTCTCACCATCCTTAGGCTTCATAATCAGTATGAAACCTCCGTCTTTTGATTCCTCTATTGTTTTTATTATTTTCTTTTCCCCTATTACAACTAATATGGTTTCCTTTTCTAATTTCTAATCAAACAAAGGTTTCATTTTGAAGGTTTTTTTTATCTCTGATGATGGTGTATGTGTTTTTCCTACCACTATAGGTGGCATCCACATCATACTGCCATGACCTCCCTAGAATGAGATATTGATGAGGCCAAATATTGCCTTTATTTCATGATAGTTTTAAAATACTTTTTTGATACTCTATTTTATTTTTGTTAAAACATTTGCGAACATATGTTTACCAAAACCTATGATAAACCTATGGGTCACCGTCTTTTGCTAGTATTATATATATTATGCAATATCTCATATAATTATCAAAATGTGTGTTCTTAATTTTGAATTTAATTTGATAAATGTTTATTTGCAAACATGTCTCTGTATTATAACTAACCTATTAGCAATAAAGCTAGAAGATGATTGGAAGAATTTAAGATGAGCACCAATAGCATTCAAGGAGAAAAGAACGTTGAGATGTAGCCATGGTGGAGATAAGTTGTAACGGTTCCAAAGGACATGACAACAAGTATGGAGGAGCTATCAAGACTCATTGTATTCTCTGCATTTATTCCTATGGCGTGCGGATGTTCAGACTTTATTATTCTCGCCTTAAACTGTTATCTCTTCTTCCCACCTTGAGTTGTTATTTTCCTTCTTTTTCTCTTGTGGATTTAAAGCTAGGTTATTTACTTTTCTATTATGGGAATAAGTGTCAATCTCCTATATATAAAAATTGACCCAAGTGTGTTAGTTTAGCTAGTAAAAAGAAAGAGTTTATGTGAATAGATTATTAACTTTTACAATGAGATTGTGTTTTTATAGTTTTGTGTTATGTAATGAACTAAAATGTAATGAAGTAAGTTTTTGGCTTCTATCTTGTGTTAGTAGTTTAATTGAAGTTCACCAAGGGGGACTACTTGGAAGGTGGATTAGATTAGGTTAGTATAGATTTATTTCCAAGCATTCTTAGTATTGTAAGTAGAAGTTGTAAGTTTCTTCCTCTAGTATCGCACTTTGTGAATGTTCCTGCAACATATGCGAGAACAGTTATAGTGGATGAACTGAGTTGGAATATTTGTTAGCCTTTCATTGTATTTCTAGTATTCCTAGAGTTAAGTGTGTTAGTTTCCTATAGTAATAGTGTAAGTTCTTTTCCTTTCATTTTACTTTCTTGTAGCATAAGCTTAGTGACTCATTAAGAGACCTAGTGCACATACTATGCCAACCATTTCAAGTATATGTCCCTGGGTTGACAAGATTAAATGCACCTCATAGTGGAAAAAATAGTCCTTAGTTTGAATTTATTATTCCTAAGCATGGCCCAGAGCATGACTATGATACACCTATTGTGAGGCGAACCATTTTTGGCATCGTTGCCAGGGATGGTGTCAAGATAGGAGCATTTTTTAGTCATAGTTCTTAGATAAAGTTTTTTAAAGAAATTTCTAGTTTTGAAGCTTCTTTCACCAGTGTGATGAGTTTAATTGCATGCATCAAAGAGGAAGATGACAAGATGAATATGGAAAATTTCTTCCATGGAAGTCTGTTAATTTGAACAAAGAAATTGAAGAAGAAGAAGTTGAGTTACCTTTTGAAGATGCAAGCCCTATTTTTCCAACATCATCATCATCAAGAGCTAAACCAATAGATATAAGTGGTCTTCAAAATTTTATTGAAGTTTGGGCTAGTTTTCTTGATAACACTACTTTGAATCCACCTGTTGTTAATTATCCAGTACCCAATGTCCCTTTTTAGCAGCAACCTCATAATCTAATACCTCCAATCATGGCACAACCTACTTTTCCATTTCCTCTCCCAAGCCTTGTAAATACTGATAATCTCAAGAATATACCTGCAACTGCCCTTCCAAAGTTCTATAGCCTTTCAACCAAAGACCCTGATACTTTCTTTTTTGAGTTTGATATACTTTTTCATAGTTTTGACTACAACACTGATGCCCATAAGCTTAAATTGTTTCCAGCAACATTGAAAGAATTAGCTGTATGATGGTTCATGGGCTTAGGAGCCAATGCAATAGGAAGTTGGGATGAAATGCAAACTCTATTTTTGGATAAGTACAAAGAGTATTATAAAGCATCCGGTTCAAGAGGAGATGATGTCTTCCAGATATCTCAGAAGGAGGAAGAAACATTGGAAGACTATGTTTCACGTTTTTTATATACATTGTAGAAGAACCCTTAGCATGTGTTGTCTGAGGATTCACAAAAGCTAGTCTTTCTAAGAGGTGTGAATGATAACTGTTTAGAAGTACTTGACTTAATGGCTAGTGGTGATGTATATCAAGCTTCTTGGGAAGACCTCAAAAAGATCTGTCAGAACTATTTAAGGTCAACCATGAAGAAAGGCTAAGGACCTCATTCCATAGTCACTAAAGAAACTAGTCAAAGCATTTCAAAACTCGAGATATCTAACCTATTGTCAAATTTCAAACAAGACATCATCAACGATGTTGATACACATCTTGACATGATGACTACAAAGAAAAAGTATGTAGAAGCCAAGCTGTAACTAGTTGAATACTACCCTCATTGCCAGAAGCAAAAGAAGGATTGCCAATGTAAATTGGTCACAAGCATGGAGAACCAACATCTTCCAACTAAGTACATCAAGATAGATGGAGATGATGAGCAAGTATTCTTTGTTGCTCAATGCTGACCATGGGCCCAACTTCAAGGTATGCCTAAGGACCCTTTGCAAAATTCAAATTCATATGGTAATCAATGGCAAACCGTAATCCCTAAGGTCCTCCACAATATCAACCTAATTGAAACAATACTGGACAAAACAACCCACAACAATCCCAATGGCCTTAGAATTCCCAACCACTTTGGCCTAATCAACAGAGTAAACAATGGAAAAACTAACAAAACTACTGGTGAAACTAGTAGAACCAATGGCAACCACCCCAAGGGAATTGGCAATCTATGAACCAATGGAAGATATATCAACAATTGCCTAACCAAAATACTGGTACTCCATAATTACCACCTCCAGTTCAACAACCTGCTCTAATGCCACCACTTGTAAATCCTGGACCTCAAAATTAGATACAATTACCTACACAACCTTAGCCAAACCCAAATAGCCAACAACCACAACAACCCATGTATAGTGCTGATGCTCAACAATATCCTACTTACACTTTGGGTGTTGTAGATATACATCTGAGATCTGGTACAACTTTACCAGTGCCTAAATTGCCTTTTATAACTGAAATACCAGACCCTCCTGTAGCATCATAACTTGCAATTGTTGAAATAGTTGACTCAACCAATGTTACCATGTCAACCCAAGCTCAACCAACAATGGAACCTCATTTTCTAGAAAATATTATACAAAGAAACCTGAACAAATAGAGGAACAACCCTTTGACATTGTTGATCATCTGAAAAACATACATGTCCAAATACCCCTATTTCAAGCCATTAAGGATGTTTTAGTTTATGGAAAAGCCATTAGAGAAGCCTTCTTGAAGAAACCTGGAAGGAAGAAAAAGGACCCCACCATAGTCCATGTTGTAGGACAATTGGCTGACATCATGTTAGGGAAATTGATCACACCTAAATATTTTGATCCAGGAAGTCCAGTAGTGAATGTCAGTATAAATGGTCAGTTTGTTAAAAATGCTTTAATAGATCTTGGTGCTGCTATAAATGTCATGATCAAGGATACTCTGAAGAAGTTGAAAATAGAAGGATTAAGGGCTAGACCAACAATTTTGCAACTTGCAGATAGTTCTACCATAATCCCTGATGGGATGATAGAAAACATAGTTGTAACCTTAGATTCTCTAGAATATCCTACAGACTTCATGATTTTATCCCCCAAAGTTAATCTATCTTGTTACCTTGTCATCTTAGGTCAACCACGGTTAGCCACAATTGATGCAAATATAAGTTGTAGATCATGAAATATGACCATATCAAATGGCCAAGCAATAGAGGAAGATTTAGTACTTCAGAGTATCCTCATTAATAGTTGTGTGGTAGAAAAAAATGTATCTAAAAGTTCTGTGTTGGAATTAATCACATATGAAGAATGTGATAAGAATTGTATTTTGCTTAAAGAACCTGATATTCTTCATCCACTCTTACTGTGTAAATTAGAAGCAAGTCCAATCTTTGAAGCTACTATGATAGAGTCCACCACTACTATTGAACTTACTAAAGGTCATAATCTCCATGTTAATGTTAGATAATGGTGATTGATCAGGAAAGTACTGTGGCCGATGTTGTAGCTAACATATGGCCGGCATGTTGTAACCCTAAATGGCATAAAATACTTGTATATAAGGGTTTAGGGTTAGGTATTTTTATTATGGTATGATGCAAAATTGGTTCTTGTGACGATATTGAGCTGTAAGGGATTACAGATTGTAATCAAGTTGTAATCACTGGATTGTACTAAGATCAGACTTGCTATTTGGTGGACATAGCCTAGGGATTGGATGAACCACGTTAAATCTTGGTGCCTTGTGTTCATTTTTGTATGATCTAGTATTTTCTATTATTGGTTATATTTGCATGTAGTTTTTATTTCTATCCATGGTTTTATCCTAACAAGTGGTATCAGAGCGAGGTTGTCTTTCAGTTATCCTTTACAGGAAAGTCTCACGGTTAAGTGGGAGTCTCACAGTTGAGTGGGAGCAATGGAAGATGAGGGTAAGTTGAGGGTTGACAGGGTTAATGGGTAGAACTTTTAGTTACGGAAGATGCAAATGGAAGATTATCTTTATCAGAAGGATTTATGGAAACCGTTGGAAGGCAAAGCCAAGAATTAGGGATCTATGTTAGATGTTGAATGGGATCTTTTGGATAGAAAAGCACTTGGAATCATTTGGTTATGCCTTGCACCATCAGTGGCATTTAATATTACAAAAGCAAAGATGACATAAGAGTTGATGAAAACCCTAGCGACACAGTATGAAAAGCCCTTTGCTTCAAACAAGGTATTTCTCATGAAGAGTTTATTTAATATGAAAATGGTAGAAGGTGGATTTGTTGTAGATCATTTAAATGAGTTTAGTACAATTACTAGTCAATTATCTTCTATGGGCATCAATTTTGATGAATAAATTTGGCCTCTCTTGATTTTGTATTGTTTGCCTAAAAGCTGGAATGGCTTGGTAATGGCTGTGAGTAATTCTGTTCCTAGATCTAGTACCCTAAAATGTGAAGATGTGATCAGTGTTGTTCTGAGTGAGGAAACTTGTAGGAAATCCTCTGGTGGATCTACATCAGGAAGTTCCTTGAATGCACAAAGCAGGGGCAGAATGACTAAGAGAGGAAGTAACTCTAGAAATCATGGGAAATCAAGAGGAAAGTCAAAGGGGAAGAGGTCTCAATCAAGAGGACCAAACAATTATTGGTACTGTGGCAAACCAAGTCATAAAAAGAAAGATGATTGGAATCAAAGAAAAAATGAAGGAGATAAAATAGATGGAGACAAGGAGGCAAATGTGGTAAGTAACAAATCCAAAGAGGATTCTTTACTTCTATCTTTAGAAAGTGTTGATGATTCATGGGTTTTAGATTCTGGTGCTTCATTTCATGCTACACCTCATAGAGGTTATTTCATTGATTATGTCCAAGGGGATTTTGGGCTTGTTTATTTGGGGGATAATGAACCCTGTCAAATTGTTGGAAAGGGATAAATTAAGATTAAGTGGCAGAATGGGAATCATTGGCTACTACATGAGGTAAGACATGTTCTAAGGCTGAGTAGGAATTTAATTTCAGCGGGGTAACTTTTTGATGAGGGTTGTGTAGTTACTTTTAATGATAAAAATTGGAAGGTTTCAAAAGGTTCCCTTGCAGTAGCAAAAGGTGTAGAAGTAGGCACCTTATATCTTTGTACAGGTCATATTGTTCTTTCTACTTTGATTGTTTAAGAGAAAAATGAATGTTTAGGAACAATTACTGCAATTGAGCAAGGAGAACAAATAGCTAATGTAGATTCTAATACAATGCTGTGGCACAACAGACTTGGGCACATGAGTGAGAAAGGTATGAAAGTACTTCATTCAAAGAAAGTTTTACTAGGTTTGAAATGTGTTAATATGGATTTCTGTGAAAGTTGTGTGTATGGAAAGCAAAAGAGAGTGAGTTTTGTAAAGATTGGGAAGGAAAAAAGAGAGGAGAAATTAGAGCTTGTGCATACAGATGTATGGGGACCAGCTTAGGTATCTTCCCTTGGTGGCTCTCATTATTATGTTACATTTATTGATGATGCAACTAGAAAAGTATGGATTTATTTCCTTGGACAGAAATCTGATGTATTTCAAACTTTTAAAAAATGGAAATGCTTGGTTGAAAATGAGACTGGTAAGAAATTAAAATGTCTCAGATTTGATAATGGTGGTGAGTATTATAGTCATGAATTTGAAGATTATTGCTCCACTAATGGTATCCGTAGACAAAAAAATATTCCAAGGACTCCACAGGAAAATGGAGTGGCTAAATGCATGAACATGACTATAATGGAGCGCACAAGGAGCATGAGGTTGCATGCTAGGTTGCCCTTACACATGTGGGTGGAGGCTATCAATACTACAATATATTTGATTAATAGAGGTCCCTCTACTCCTTTGGGCTATGGTATTCTAGAGGAAGCATGGACTAGTAAGAAGGTGAGTTATTCTTTTCTCAAGACCTTTGGTTGTGAAGCTTTTTGCTCATATAGACTCTGAAAATAGAACCAAGCCAGAAGCTAAATCAAAGAAATGTTTCTTTGTTGGATATGGCATTAATGAATTTGGTTATAGGCTTTGGAATTTTGAAAATCATAAAATTGTTAGAAGCCGGGATGTCATATTCAATGAGAAAGTGTTGTACAAAGATCTGTTGCAACAACATGAGAAGAAAGAAGATTATTATGTAGTGCTGGATGATATTCCAAAAGCTAATGTTCCAGCCATTCCTCATGATGTACATCAACCACAACAACAAATACCACACAAACTAGTGAATGTTAGATGGTCAATGAGGCAAATTAGACCTCCACAAAGATTTTCTTCCTCTTTGTATTCTGTTTTACTTACTGATGCTGGTGAACCTGAAAGTTATGATGAAGCTAGGAAGGTGGATACTAAGATTCAGTGGGAGTCTGCAATGAAAGATGAAATGGACTCTTTGCTGAAGAATAAGACAAAAGGGAATTGATTTTGATGAGATATTTTCTCCTATTGTTAAAATGACTTCTATCCATACTGTTTTAAGTCTTGTGGCTACTAAAGATTTGCATTTAGAGTACCTGGATGTTAAAACAATCTTCCTTCATGGTGATTTGGATGAAGAAATATATATGGCTCAGCCATGGGGATTTGAGGTCAAAGGTAAGGAGAACTTAGTGTGCAAATTGAAGAAAAGTTTATATGGCTTGAAGCAAGCACCTCGGCAATGGTATCTAAAATTTGACAGGTTTATACATGAGCATGGCTATAATAGGTGTCATTTAGATTATTGTGTTTATTTTAAAAGGCTGGATGATGATAACTACATTATTTTCTATTTATATGTTGATGATATACTTGTAGTTGGGTATAACATGGATCATATTAAGGGGCTGAAATGCTAGTTAGCACATGCATTTTCTATGAAGGATTTGAGGGTAGAAAAACAATTCCTTGGTATGAAGATTTGCAGGGATAGGAAGAGTAGAACATTGATGCTATCTTAGGCTAATTATGTTGAGAAGGTGTTGCAACATTTCTCTATGGAGAATGCTAAAGCTATCAGCAAACCTTTACTTGGTCATTTGAAATTGACTAAGGCAATGTGTCCTAATACATAGGAAGAGGAGGATAAGATGTCCAAGGTACCCTATGCTTTAGCTGTAGGAAGCTTGATATATGCTATGGTATGCACTAGGCTAGATATTGCCCATGTAGTGGGAGTCGTTAGTAGGTATATGAGTCATCTAGGATTTGAGCATTGGAATGCTGTCAAGTGGATTCTGAGATATTTGAGAGGAACATCCAATAAGTGTTTACACTTTGGGGGCTCTACTACTGATTTATAGGGCTATGTTGACTCAAATTTGGCAAGGGATATCGATACCAGGCGAAGTACTACATGTTATGTCTTTACTATTGGTGGGATAACCATGAGCTAGGTTTCTAGGTTATAAAAGATTAATGCTCTATCCACTACAGAGGTAGCCAAGGAGATGATATGGCTTTAGTTCTTCTTGGAAGAGTTGGGACATCCTTAGAAGGATGATTATTTGTTCACAGATAGTCAGAGTGCCATTCATCTTGCAAAGAATTTAACTCTGTATTCTAAGACCAAACACATATAGTTGCAGTACCATTTCATTTGATCAGTTTTGGAGGATGGACAGTTAAAGCTGGAGAAGATACATACTAATGACAATCCAACAGATATGTTGACAAAGGTTGTAACAAGGGAGAAGCAGAACTCCTCTTCAGCTTCAATTGGTCTTTTAGACTGAACATGAATAAAAGAACAGCAGAGTCCAGGGTGGTTTGATCCAGTGGGAGCCCCATGTGGTAGTGGTATTGCTATAGGATCAGTCTCCGAGTGGGAGATTGTTGTTTAAGTGTGGAGCCTAATTAGTCCCCAAGTGGGAGATTGTTAGATTATGGTGACTGATCAGGAAAGTACTATGGCTGACGTTGTAGTTGACATATGGCCGACATATGGCTGACATGTTGTAACCCTAAAATGACATAAAATACTTGTATATAAGGGTTTAGGGTTAGGTATTTTTATTATGGTGTGATGTAAAATTGGTTCTTGCGGTGGTATTGAGCTGTAAGGGATTACAGATTGTAATAAGGTTGTAATCACTAGATTGTAATAAGATCAGACTTGCTATTTGGTGGACGTAGCCCAGGGATTGGGTGAACCATGTTAAATCTTGGTGCCTTGTATTCATTTATGTGTGATCTAGTATTTTCTATTATTGGTTATATTTGCACATAGTTTTTATTTCTGTCCATGGTTTTATCCTAATAGTTAATCCGAAATTAACACCCACACAAATGGAATAGTTAAAAGAGTTGCTTCAAAGGCATGAAAAGGCCTTTGCATGGGACTATAGTGATATGAAAGGGTTGAGTCCTACGCTATGCACTCATAGGATATACATTAATAAAGGTTGTCTACCACTCCATCAACCCCATAGAAGGATAAATCCAAGCCTTAGAGAGATAGTTAAAATTGAATTGCAAAAATTGCTTGACGTTGGTTTTATTTATCCTATATCTGATAGTAGATCTATGTCACCCCTAGTCATGGTGCCTAAAAAAGGAGGAAAATGGAGAATTTGTGTAGATTATAGAGAATTGAACAAGGCTACCAAAAAGGATCACTTTCCTTTACCATTTATACACCAAGTTTTGAACACTCTAGCTGGAAAGAAGTATTTCTCTTTTCTAGATGGGTATAGTGGTTATAACCAAATCAGTATTGCTGCTAAAGATCAAGAAAAAATGACATTTACATGTCCATGGGGTACTTTTGCATACTTTTTTTTTCCATTTGGTCTATTTAATGGTCTTGCAACGTTCCAACGAGCAGTCATTAGCATTTTTGCTGATATATCACATGATTGTATTGAAATATACATGGATGACTTCACAAAATTTGCAGTCAATTTTGAGGAAGCAATGATGAATCTTGAAAAGGTTTTCTTAAGGTGTCAAGAACATAATTTGGCACTTAATAGTGAAAAGTGTTTCATGCTCATGCAGGAAGGCATGGTACTTGGTCATTTCATATCAGTTGCAAGAATACAAGTGGATCTAGTTAAGATAGAGGTAATTCGAACATTGCCCATACCTACAAAATCAAAAGATGTAAGATCTTTTCTAGGTCATGCTGGATAGTATAGACATTTCATAAAAGATTTCAGAAAAATAACTAGTCCCTTGTATAAGTTACTCACAAAAGAAGCTGAATTTAGTTAGACATCCGAATGTGATGAAGCCTTCCTGCAGCTTAAGAAACTTCTGACTACAGGCCCAATTTTACAAGGCCCTGATTGGAATTTACCTTTTCATATATATATATATATATATGTATATACATATATATATATATATATATATATATATATATGTATATACATATATATGTATATACATATATATGTATATACATATATATGTATATACATATATATGTATATACATATATATGTATATACATATATGTATATACATATATATGTATATACATATATGTATATACATAAATGTATATACATATATGTATATACATATATATATATATGTATATACATATATGTATATACATATATATATATGTATATACATATATGTATATACATATACATATATACACATATATATATATATATATATGTATATACACACACACACATATATATATATATGTGTGTGTATATACATATATATATATATGTGTATATACATATATATATGTGTGTATATATATATATGTGTGTGTGTGTGTGTATATATATATATATATAAATGCCTTTGATTATGCTATAGGTGCAGTCCTAGCACAACAATCCCAAAATCTTGAAAATGCAATCTATTATATTAGCAAGAGCCTTCATGGACTAGAATTAAACTACACAGTGATAGAAAAAGAACTGCTAGTAGTAGTTTATGCCCTGAACAAATTTTGGCATTACATACCTGGCTATTCCATATTTGTTCATACTAATCATGCAACAATTAAATATCTCATGAATAAATCTGCTATAACATTTTGATTAGCAAGATGGTTACTGTTGTTGTAAGAATTTGATATAACTATTGTTGATGAGTTTGGAAAAGCCAATGTTGTAGCTAATTATTTATCAAGAATCCATCATGATGATATTGACACTATTTTGGTAAATGATGCATTTCAAGATGAACATTTATTTCATATTGCTATTCAAATTCCATGGTATGCAGACATTGCTAATTACATTGCAGCCAATAAAATACCAAAACATTTTTCTTACAAGGAAAAGAAGTTGCTTGTAGAGGAAAGTTTTTGTTTCTCCTAGATAGATAATCTCTTGTTTTACATTGGACCTGATCAAGTTATGAGAAGATGTTGAGAGAGGATGAGACATATGATATTCTACATGCATGTCATAATGAACCATGTAGAGGACACTTTGCAACAAAAAGAACAGTCTTGAAAATCTTGACAACTGGTTATTATTGGCCTACACTTCACAAAGATGCATCCAACTATATACGGAAGTGTGACAAGTGTCAAAGGATGGGCTGACCAACAAGAATAGATGAAATGCCTCTTAATTCTTAGATGACATTAACACCATTTGAAAAATGAGGCATGGACTTCATTGGTCCAATTGATGCTCCATCTAATGGGAAATCCTATATTCTTGTGTGCATTGATTACCTAACAAAATGGGTTGAAGTCAAGGCCATGAAGCATGCTCGTGATGAAAAAGTTGCCAAATTTCTGTATGAAGAAATTTTTACTTGCTATGGTGTACCCAAAGAGTTAGTCACTGACCAAGGTGCACAATTTACCTCAAATTTGATCTCAGAGTTGATGAAACAATATAACATCAGGCACCAAAAATCTAATCCTTATCACTCTCAAGCTAATGGACAAGTAGAGGTCACAAATCTTGAACTAGAGGACATCCTAACAAAAATTGTTCATCTACATCGTAGGGATCAGACCAGTAGATTACAAGAAGCTATTTGGGCTTATAGAACAACCTATAAGACTAGTATAGGATTCACACCATTTGAGCTCCTATATGGAAAGGTAGCAATGCTTCCAATTGAATTTGAACATAAAACTCTAAGGATAGCCTTGGAATTGGATATTGAACTTCCTATAGCACAATAAGAACATCTTCTACATCTTAACTCTTTGGATGAAATGTGCAAAGCTACTTTGGACCACATTGAACTTATACAAAAATAAAGGAAACAATGGCATGACTTGCATATTGTCAGTAAACAATTTCAAGTTGGTGGCTGGGCACTACTGTATGATTCCAGATTCAAAGATATGCCAAGAAAGCTATAGACAAGATGGCTGGGACCATATGAAATTAGCCATGTCTTTGATAATGGAGCTGTTCAATTAACTACCATTGATTCAGTACCTTTCAAATTATTATTCAATGGTCACAGACTCAAATTATATAAATGGCCTCAAACAAAAGAAGACTTCCTACAACAGTTCCAATGGCCCAATTCAAATACACATCAGGTAACTCTTCCTATAGCTAAAGGTGTCAACCTTCTACCTGCCACTCTTCAACATTAGTTTCTTTGTGCATGCTCATAATAAAGACTTTATGTCCATATAAAGTTCATTTTTTCATTCACTTTCTCATTCCATCTCATCTCTTTACCTTCCAGCCATCCACCTCATCTCATTTCTTTATCTTCTGTCCACCCACTTTCCATGTCATCAATTTCTCATATTTTCAATAAACATCACAACTTGCTGATGGATGCTATCACTGCTAATGCAACTTCCACCACCTTTTTTTTTTGGTATGTGTGATGATCAGTTGATAGGTATAACATTTTCAAATTATTATTCACTTATAGTATGCATATTTCGTTAATTATATTTAATACTACTTTCTTTATATGATGGTGGCATTATGCCAGTCCCTTATCCATACTAGGTCTGACAAGTGTGGAAACTTGTCCATATTTAGTAGGGGCATGGAAGGTCACTAATATCTAATGGAATTTCTATTTATTCGTAAATATTTTTCCAAATCTTCATATTTCCTTCATTGATGGAATTTAATTGCCATAAGTACACAAGTGAGGTGTTGTACCTCTTATTTTTGAATGATTTTTTTTTAAGCTGTGATGTGACTTGTGTTTAAATTTTATGTGATCTGAACCCCATTTTCTGATGATTCTCACACATATTCATAATTTACCTTCATTAAAGCCATATTATTGTGCATAATAATTTGTTATGACATTAATTGCTTGTTAAAAAAAAGAAACGTGAGTTGAGTTTGTAAAACAACAAAGCAACTTGAATTCAAATGGGGGAAAATAGAGCAGATAGAGAAAGTGTTAAGAAAATGGGTGGATAGTTGTAGAGGAGAGAACCATTGGAATATTATGTGTTTCTCTTAGATGTGGAGGTGGTAAGAAGGTTTAATGCATGCAGATGGTTAGGGTATTTCTTGAATTTGACTACATTTGATGAGGAGGCAACCATAGAATTCACAAGGACGTTTGATGAAGGTGAAGCTTCTATTTGGGGTTCAATGGTGATTACAATAGAGGAACACATTACTGAAGTAAATGGGTTGCCTACAATTGGAGAACATTATCCCAAAACACATGATGTGAGGTTAGCAAGAGCTCAATTTATGAGATCGACTGATCCTGAAGTGGACATTACAAAGCAAGGTTGCAAGAGAATGTCACTACTACCACCATAAAATGAATTAGCCATGCATATTATTAGGTGCCTTACATGCGAAGGTAGATTCTCATACTTACATACACATCATTTCAAATTACTTAGTTGTATAAGGCATAATCTTTCAATAAAACATTCCAAATTTCTTATATATGCTCTGTATTAGTGCGAAAGAAACTCGAAAAGGAAAAGATAATTTTGTTACCCATTATGCCCTAATTAAGTTACTAATAGAAAGGTTACTTAGGGATGTGTCTCCAATGACATGGGATGAATTTGTACAAGCCAAAACTCTGCAACCCCAATCTGCCCCTAGTGAACAGCTCAGTAAGGAAAATGTAGTCCCCACCAATGAGCCTCCTGAACAAAATACCCAAGAGGTTGAAGCCAAAAATACCTAAGAAAATGTGCAAGAAACTATCCCTATTCAAGAGACCATGCCTTCACCTATGCAAGAAACCCCAAAAACTACTTCTAGCAGACCAAAGAGGAAACAAAAACTACAAGAAGAAATCTCTATTCAGGAAAAGGAAGAGCCAAACCTACAGTTGTGAGACAAAAGAGAACTAAGAAAACTCCTGTAGCAATTACTCCTATAGTAGAGACACCCAAAGGGAAAGGTAGAAAAAAGGCTATGATATAAGAAGAAACCCCTATAAGGAGAAGCCTTAGGATAAGAGGACAAGTTTCTAAATATAAGCATTCCCAAAAATCCTAATGAGGAATATAGGGATGAAATCAAAGAAAATCCAAATGATACCCCAGTAGACTAACCAAGTAATTCAAGCTATACGGATGAAACAGTTCCTGAGCAAGTTGATCCAAATACTACCCTAGTTCCCCATAAATCAACATGGATTACTAGTTTTGTAGAACATTTATGGAAAGAACAGAGGGAGAGGAAATGAAACCATGAAGAAGACAATGGTTCTATTACACTCCAAAAACTCCTTTTTTAGTTGTTTGGACAACATATGTTTGCTAAAGTCTTATGGGAAGAAAAGAGGAAAAAGATGAATAAAGTCATAGCATCTCAAGGTGAAGAAATTTAAGATTTAAAGGAACAATTAGCAAGTCAAAAGCAATAGATGGATCGTGCCCTTTAGTTGGCTGATCAAGCACTTGCTTGTAGACCACCACCAAGAGTTTATGCTCTCTATTTAAAAGAAAAAATTATTTTGTTTCAATTAATGTTAACTCTTAAGGATATTAGTGCAGAGTTCAAATCAACGCAAGAATTTTATGGATTATATCAGACTCTACCACCTTGGTAGCAGAATTTGCTTTGTGAATTATATGCTCATATGTTATCCCTTCAGAGACTCAATGGAATCCCTTGCTCTATATAGGGGATATACATTTAAGAGCTCTCATATCCTGGATGTCCAATGAAGCAAACTATGATAGGTAGCTAAATAATTACAGGGATGAAGAAAGGACAAAGCTGTTGCCTTTAAGAGCTGAGAGTAGCAAGCTAGAAAAAGTTCTCAGGGATTGGTTCACACTAACTTGTGGAAAGAAGAATCTAGAAGTAAGGGATAGGATATTTGCTACTAGAGCTAAGGCTTATGCCAATTATGAGAATTTTCCCTACTTTTCTTTCTAGAGAGCTATGAGTGGTGCTAGGAGTAGATGGGCCAAATTGCCTAAATCACTTTAAAAGCCAAAACCACATAGTTCCATCAACTTGGAGGTAGCACTTCATAAGGTTCCAAAGTATCTAGAGTTAGGGAAGTAGGCAAAACTAGAATTGTGGTGTCCCCTAACCATGCAATCTCCAATGCTCCTATGGCCTTTATATGACACTAATGTTGATGGACTCGACAAGATGTAGGAAGATCACAGAAGGGAAGTGTGGGAGAGAACAAGAGGATTTTACTATACCTTCAAGAGTAGTAGGAAAGGAAGGACTAAGATTGGAGAGTTCATGTCTTTAACAAGAAAGTGCAATGCTTGAGGACAAGCATTAGTTTAGCAGGGGGCAGATGACGAGGCAAAATATTGCCTTTATTTCATGATAGTTTTAAAACACTTTGTTGATACTCTGTTTTATTTTTGTCAAAACATTTGTGGACCTATGTTTACCAAAACCTATGATAAACCTATGGGGAAATACTATGCCATCTTTTGCTAGTATTATATATATTATACAGTATTTCATATAATTATCAAAATGTATGTTCTTATATTTGAATTTAATTTGATAAATATTTATTTGCAAACATGTCTTTGTATCATAACTAACCTGTTAGGAATGAAGCTAGAAGATGATTGGAAGAATTTAAGATGAGTGCCAATAGCATTCAAAGAGAAAAGAACACTGAGATGTAGCCATGGTGGAGGAAAGTTGTAATGGTTCCAAAGGAAACAACAATGAGTATGGAGGAGCTATCAAGACTTATTGCATTCTTTGCATTTATTCCTATGGTAAGTAGATGTTTAGACTTTATTATTCCTACCTTAAACTGATATCTCTTCTTCTTGCCTTGAGTTGTTATTTTCCTTCTTTCTCTCCTATAGATTTAAAGCTAGGTTATTTACTTTTTTGTTATGGGAATAAGTGTCAATCTCCTATATATAGGAATTGACCCCAGTGTGTTAGTTTAGCCAGCTAGAAGAAAGAGTTCTATGAATTATTCTTGCCTTTGAAGCATTTATTATCATTTCCTTTGCCTTTGTTCTGATCTTTCTTTCTCTTCCATTTCTCCTCCATTTTTATTGCCAACTAGTAACACTTATTTACTAATGAAGGGGCATGAAAACTCAACTCTTCTTGAATGGTTACTTTCAAACCATTCATATATCTAAGAAGTTTCTCTTCATCTTCTCTTGCATTTGTCTTCTTGCATAGTTTCAAAAATTCTTTAGTGTAAGAACTTACATCTAAGTCCTTCTTCTTCAAACTTTGCTTCCTTATATGGATTGAGCCCCGTAGTAATCAAGTACATAAGTCTCTCTAACTAATGCCACCATTATATCCCAAGATGAGACCATGTTTATTCCTTTCTTTAGCCTCTTAGTCTGGATGAAGTTCCACCAAGTTAGGGCTACTCCCTTAAACTTGGATTTTCCATCGTTACCCTCTTCTTATCTTGAATCTCTTCACACTCAAAGAAACTAGTCATGGCTTCAATCCAATCTAATGCTATATCAAAATTCATTTTGCCATTGAAAGTTGGCAATTCCAACTTCTCCTCCATGGCTCTTTTCTCCATGGATTTGATATCATTCAAGAGAGGTCATTGTTCAATAGGTACTTCACCATCTTCCTCAAGGTCTTTAGCCTCAACATCTTGATCTTCATCATTAGATTGTGCCCCTATTTTCTTATCCACTCTACCTTCAAGTTCTCTCAGCCTCTTTGCAAGAGTAGCATTGGTTGTTGTGTTCTCTCATCAATTTTGCTAATTCAACATTAGTTACCCTGGCAGGGATTTCTTCATCTTCTTTAGTAAGAGCCATGCTCTGATACCACTTGATGCAATGGAATTAGTAGTGGGTCAAAAAAATGGTTTTTAGAATCATCTTCGCTAAAGGTATGAATATAATAAGTGTCCTTACAAAGCCAATCCACCCAAAATCACCAATCACAAGTGTCCAACAAGATGGGTAAGGTTATCTCAACCTAAACCACTCCTAGGAAATCCCAATCACAAAAAAAACCTATCACAAAGAAAACTAATCACTAGTTGCTCTTACAAGGCATTAAAAGGCACTTTCAACACATTCACTCCCCGAACTCACACAAGGACCAGGGGTAACCTTAAGACATTATTACTCTATTTAGGTCCTAAACAACATGAAACATTCATTAGAATCAAACTATGCAACATCTATCTATATGTTGCTTCACAAACCCAAGATAAGGCTTATAACCCTTAAATTCTAAAATCTTGACTTAGATTCAGCAAACTCCACACAACCCAAGAAATGAATCATTTATTTAAATACCCTTTTGGGGTTTGCATAACATATTGAAGCACTGGGCTCCCAAGATGAAAATGCAATAAGTAAAACTTACAATCTCGCTTAGAAAGATCGACTAATTAGGCCTCCATTTACAAAGGAAGTACCCTAACCTTTAAACCAAAATCCAATCCAACAATTGGAAAATTAGGGGTCTCAAATATTTTTTTTATAAATGAGATCCCAGGCCTTGAAGCCTTTTCTATAGCAAGTTGTGGGAGTTGTTGTTACACATGTCTAGCGTGCACATGGATCTTACATCCCTAGGGCATCAAGTTTCTCCTTGCTATCTGTACCTTTTCACATGAGATAAAAAGAATCTTAAATTATAGTTTTCCTACTTGGATTCCACCTGGGACATTAAATTCCCATGGTGGAATCTCAAGATATGAGTGAAAATGCCATAAACCCTAAGTAGATATAAGAAAATGTGATAACAATCAATAAAACTTGAATATCTGGAGTTCAAAAGAGAATTAGAAACTCATTCTAGGTGAATTAGAAAGATGATTCACCAAGATATCCAACAATGTCACCAATCTGTGCCTATGTGTCAGAAGGAGTCCATACAACATGTTGCAACATGAGATTTTGTAGAAAAACTTGGTATTTTATTGATATGAAAGCAAAATTATACATCATATGCCTACCACCTACCTGAAAGGGATATGTGTTCTTTCCCAATGGTTATAACAACCATTCAAACCAAATATGGTCATTGGGGATTCAAATTACAACTTTTGCAAAAGTTGCTAAAAGTTGCTTGACAACTTTTTAGCAACTTTGCCTAAGATAACCAAACTTGGTTTTAACTGATCCAACATGGACCAAAACATGTAAAAACATGAAAAAGTTAATCTATCTTAAGATTATAGGCTATGTGATACCTTTGAACATAGTTGACCAAGGGCTTATCAAGTACCAATCTTGGAACTAGGTCTCACAAGTGGGTCAACATGAATAGCCATTTTCTTTAATCAAAGCTAATGATTCAAAAGACTTCAAAAGAGTCCTAACATTTCATTTCATTCATACTTTAATGGGGTACCCCTACACCAAATTAGTGGATAATTTTTTGGGTACAATCTCCATCAAGTTTTTCCCTTGAACAAGTTTTCCCTAGTTAAAAAATAATGGTATTATGAGTTGCGTCATGTTATTTTTATGTTTACTTTTTAGTATATTTACATGTGCATGTTATAAGGTTGTAAAAGATATCCATAGCTGGGAAAATTTTTGTGGAATATTAATTCACCCCTGCTTCTAAGTATTTCCTATTTATAAAAATTGGCATTAGAGCTCAGTTACTTAGATGAGGCCTAATAGTTTGAGTAAGATCACTATGGGTCTCGATTAGTTGTAGAAGAACTTGGATGAAGTCCTTTAAGAATTTTATGTGATCACTAAAGAAAGAGATAGTCTAAAGAAGAAATACAAAGAGGCTAAAGCTACCATTCAAAAGTTAAAAGAGAAGATTGAATATGCTAATATCAAGAAGAATGAGTCAAGTGATTAGATCAAGGACAGTAGTGAAGTTTCTAAGCTTAATAAGGATAATGAGATCTTGAAGCATGAACGAAAAATTACCAATGTTAAAATGATTTTGATGGAAGATGAGAAGAAAAGTCAATTAGATTTGAGATTTGAGAATACATATATCAAATCCAAACTTACTAAGGTGACATCTAAACTTGAAACTTGCAATATACAAAACTTGAGAAGTACAATGCTATTGTGAAAGGAAAGCTTACATATATGAAGAAAAATATTGAGAAATTGTATTTGAGTACTACAAATAATAATGAGAATATCATGGCACAAAGACCTATTAATGATAATATTGGTATTGGTTACTATGAAGGTGAATCATCTAAGAGATCTAAAGCTACTGAGGAACTAGATCTTGTGATCCAACAATTTGAACAACCACAAATAGATCCAAACAAGGAATAGCCTAAGAACTTTGAAGAATTATCTAATCAATGTGAACCACCTAAAGAACTAAAGAGGAAATTCACTTTATAGGTAAGTATACTAACCTTATTTCTAGTTATTGTTATATTTTTTATGCTTATGGACATTGAGCTAGTGATTGTACGAGACCTAGAATTAATAATAATATGTATCAAGGTACTAACCTTGTAGCTAGTAGATCTATTGGTGCAAATAATGTCATAATAAATGGAATCATGTGTTATAGGTCCAAAAAATTTGGATGTATTGTTGGATATTGGAGATTGGAGATTATAGATTAGTCTTTTAGGACCTAGATATCGGAACAATGTGATAGCATGTCATATTTGTAAGAACATGGTTCATACAACAAGCTTTTGTAGAATGAACAACATGAGAATGAAAAATAACACAAGAAATTAGAATATAAAATTTAGAAGGAATAGAAACAACAATGTTAGAAGGAGATAATTCAAGAATGAAATCCATAAAGAGAATGTGAAAAAGCATGTAGAAAACTTCAATTTGATATATGTTAAAGCTATGACACCAATAAGCACACAAATTTTCATAGAAAAGAAATAAAATCACATGTCTGAAAATAAGTTGAGGTCAATGATGGTTGGTGAAAAACTTGTTGGAAAATATAATTGGAAAAATTGTTATGTTTTCATTGATGTCAAACCTTATTGCTAGGACATTTGCTAATAGTGTAGATTGCTATATTAGTTGATTGATGAAGATGATTTGAAATGAAGAGATAAATACATGAAGTTTTTGAGTAAAGAGGAGTAAGTGTGATGGAATTTCAATGGGCACTTGATCATTTAGTCTTTAACAAGATAATGTGTTGTTTGGTCATTATATAAAGTGAAGAAGACAAGACGTTGAGAAAAAAACTAAGTTTGACCAAGTGACATATTTACAAGATTAGTGAAGAAGTTGAAGTAGAATATTTAGGAACTTAATAGATAGTTGAACAATTAGTATTAGCCAAGTAATAGTTATCACTGAGAAAGTTAAGAAGAAAACTATAGAAGTGAATGAGCATAATAAAGGCCAAGCGAGCCAATGTAAGATAAGCCAGACAGAACAGTAGAGACTGAGCTACATATTGTTGATTGATAAGAAGAACATGATGATCACCAAGTATATCATTTCAAAAATTTGTGAAATATTTGAGTTTAGAGGATGACATAATTGAATTTCCAGATTGGTCAAAATGCCTAAATGATAAGGATTGACGAGTTGGTGTATTTAAAGCATGAATTGATTTTGTTAATTGATCAAAGGAAACTATTTAAAAAGAAGTTTCTAGAAAGGAAAATATGGAAAAAATGATCAAAAAAATCAATGGATATGATCAAACCTTAAGATCTATCGTGATATTTAAGCAAAAAAAGATCAAAGCCACCTTTTTAAGGAGGCATAAGACATATTTTATGGTTGTTGATTGGAAAATTTGTCAAGGACTTGTGAAGAACAATGTAGTAGAGGACAAGTGAGAAAGTTGGTGAAGAGTGATTGATTAAAGGGTTGCCAAGAAGATTAGAGATAAAGTATATGATGAATTTTGGTCAATGAACTAGGAATGAGACAAATAGAGATATGAATTTACAAAGTGAGTTGTATTTTTTTAGATCAAGCCTAGTTGTTACTTTCTAATCATCAAGGTTGACCTAACATTCATATTGTAAATCCTTTAATCAAGGTAACATTCTAATGGAATGATCTAAAGACCTCTAACCAAACCACTCCTAATAGGGTACTTAAATCCTTTAACGAGATCATACCTAACAGTGTGTTTTGTAACCTTTAACAGGGTTGACTCTTAACCAAGATCACTTCAAAAGAGTGAATAGTGGTAGCATGTTACTTGGTGGCTTTTCCCAAATTATGTTTCCATTTTAAATCCTAGTGGAATACATGAATGAATATTGTTTTGTGATGCATATTGTTTACTTTTGTTTATTTCTATTATTTGGCATATACTAAATAGAGAACAAGTGATGAGATGAATAAGTTGATTTACTGATAAGTTGTTATATTGGATGCATGATTTTATGAGTTTGAATAAGTTGTTTGAAGTTTTTAAAATTAGTATTGGTACATCTAAATCTGAGGATAACTTATTTACCCCCACACCGCTCCCCCCACCTCTTAGTTATCCTATCATTCTACCTATTGGTATCAAATATTTGGTGCTTTTAAGGAAAATCTAAAGGGACTTAAGATAAATATCAAGATGCACAAGAGAGAGGTACCTAAGCTAAACAAAGATAACTTCCCAACATGGAAATTTTTGATGAGATTGTATCTATCTGGAGTTGGAGATTCTACAATATAGTACTTGGACAATGAATACATTGAAGTTACTGGACCAATGACTATTGAAAAAATCAAAGAGAAGAAGGAGGACAATCAAGTGTTGATAGATCTAACAAAAAAATTTATGTTTAATTTGATGATGTGAAGTATTTGACTACTACAAAGTGAATGTGGGATAAGTTGGTACAAATTCATAAAGGAGACAAAAATGTCTTAAGGGCTAAAGGCCACCTTAGAATAACAACTCTACTAAAAGATATAACAAGTTTACTAGAACATGCTTCTCTAAACTCTATCTCAAAACAATCTTCACCAAAACGTGCATAATTTCTTCAAAACTTAATCTCTTTTTCTCCTGAGGTTAGTTGAGTATCTAGACACTTAGTAGTATCTCCCATTAAACTTGCTAGTGAAAATACTCAACAATCTATCCATATCAACTTGATCTTTACCATTGTTCTTCTGTTAGATACCACATAAAACTTCTATGTTGAAATCAATTATAAACACAGTCATGAATGTAACATATCATCAAAAAAGTTATCTAATCATGTTTCAATAGTACTCCCCCATTAGAGTATCATTATCATTCATGCTTCCAATGAAAGTGTTGCACAATATCATGACAAAATCGAAGAGGCTATAAATGCAATTAGAGGAGCTGGAGAAGACATATTTGATGAGACTATGAGAAGATAGGTATTGAGAAATTTACTTCCTATTTATGCAATTATATTATCTGCAATTCTATAACTAAGATGTACACATGGTAATGATCTAACCTTGGATAATATAATTGGTAGACTCATTGTATTTGAATTGTAAAATTTGATAACTTTAGACCTTCTAGTGTTGAATGTGCTTTTAAGTCTTACCTAATCCTTGATAGCTCTAAAAGAAATAAAATTTCAAAGAGTAATCCTATGGACAATGACAGGAATTAGACGATGATCTTGATGATCTAGAAGCATTATTAGCAAGAAGGCTACCAAGAGGAAAAGGAAAATACAAAGGTAAACTTTCTATTATTGTTTTTATTGTTGGAAATATAGGAGTAACTAAGAGGGGGGGTGAATCAGTTACCACTAAAACAAATCCTAGATCCCTTAGATGTCAACAATAAAATTTAGATTGAGAAAACTAATTACTGCTATTACTTGGTAAACATACAGAAAATGTTGTAACTCAGTAAATGTAGAGTGTGAATTACTTTTAGTAGATCTTAAGACATTATCAATAATTAACTTGCAAGCATAAGAGAAATAACATGAACACATGAGACACCAAGATCTCACGTGGAAACCCAATTTGGGAAAAAACTAGCAATATAACTAGTTACTATTTTTCACTCTTCTGAAGTGAGCCCTGTTAGGAGCCAACTCTATTAAAGGTTAAAAAACACATTATTAGGTGTGACCCTGTTAGGGGATTTAATCATCCTACTAGGAGTAGCCTTGCAAGAGGTCTTAAAACAATTCAATAGAATCTCCACCTTGTTAGAGGATTTACAACTAGCTATTAAACCAACTCTGTTAAGAGATTTTAGATCACTGCTACAATGGTTAGAGAGTAACAATGAAATGACCTGATTGTGATGCAATTGAATTGCAAAATCCAGATCTCTTTTCTACTTAAACATGATCCTTCCTAATCAAATATTACTTTTCTTCTCCACAAGGATACTTGATTATCCTTCAAGTTTGCTCCCTCTCTTTTCTTTTCAATTCAATCAACACACTGGAAATCTCAACTTGACCTTTTATTTATACCTTCTAGATTGTCAAGTCAGCCCAAATTCAAATTACAATAACCAAATTTCAGCACCATATTTAGCTAGAATGAATACATAAAGTAATTAAGCTTCATATGCCAAAACAAGAAAAATCCTTTGAGAGTCGGCCCTACTTAGTAGAAATTAAATTTAGAATGATTCTCTATGTTAACCAACAGAGGCTTGGTTAACACTGAAAACTTGTACAAATCCTTTGGAAACTAAGTGAACTCAATGAATACTAACTTTGTCCATCTTTTCCTTTGTTAACTGAGTGAGTTCGGTTAACACTCTTTTCTACCTCAATTCCTTCAATGCCCGAGTGAGCTCAGTAGACACTGTCATCTATTTAGAGTAAACCTATGAATGCTTAGTAGATAAAGAAAACTATCTTCACTGACCAAGTGATCTTGGTAAGCATTGTCTATCAATTGATATGACATTTGTGTAACATCAATGACAACACACAATTAATCAATTGTATCCAACAATCTCCCTCTTTGGCATTGATAGAAACACAACATGTCATAGCACAATGAAATTTTGAGAACAAGACTCTTTTTGATAGAAAGTTCCTCCCTCTTTGATTTTACATAAGAACTTCTTCTTTATGTTGTATTCTTCCTTTGCATACCTTCTTTTCAAACTTCTCCTTCTACAAAATTTCAGAAAGATAAAGATATGACAATAAACTTCTCCCTCTTTGAAAACACATGCTAAAGACAACACATGCCAAACTTGTATCAATGTTTCTTGAGTACTGATCCATATGCAATATTCTCTTGATTATGCTCCATCAACTCATTGATCTTTAACTTGGTTCTTGTCGATGCATCACTAAACTTTATTTAGTAAGTTTTAGATAGGGGAATGACCCCTAGCTTACCTCTTAGATACAAGAATGAATCCTTAGGTAATGGCTTGGCGATTATGTCTATAATTTATTCTTTTGTATGGACATATTCTAATCTGATTTCTTTGTCTTGCACTAGTTCTTTGACAAAGTGATATTTTATAGCAATGTGCTTTGTTTTGGAATGCATCACTAGGTTCTTTGATATGTTAATTGCGCTGGTGTTATCACAATACATTACTATTGGCTCTTTGATTTCAACCTTCATTCCTTCCAAAAATTGTTTGAACCAAACAATGTTAGAACAATTCACTGCTACTGCTACATACTCTGCTTTTGCTGTGGATTGGGATGTGCAGTTTTGCTTCTTGCTTGTCCAAGATACCAATCTTTTTCCAAGAAAGAAAGCTCCACCGCTAGTTCTTTTTCTGTCATCAAGATTTCCTGCCCAATCAACAATAGTGAATACCTTCAAGTCTAGGTTTCCTCCAAGTTTTTACCATAAGCCATAGTCCTCAGTACCTTTCAGATATCTAAAATTTTTTTTGATTGCCATCATATGATTTTCTCTGGGTTTAGCTAAAAATCTTGCCACTATTCCAACTACTAAGGAAATATTAGGCCTTGTGTAAACTACATACTATAATTTTCCAATCATTGATTTGTATAAGGTTTGATCTACTTCTTTGGAGTCACCATCTTTGGTAAGCTTGAGTTTAGTACACCTAGAGATAGCCACTAGTTTTGAATCTTCCATAACAAACTTCTTGAGTATCTCTTTTACATACTTGGATTAGGTGATATAGATACCATTTTTGCTCTACTGTATCTATAATCCAACAAATAATTTTATTTCACCAAACATGGACATCTCAAACTCTTTGTTCATTTGTTTTGAAAATGCTTTGTATAGGTCATCATTTCCTATAAATAGAGTATCATCCAAAAATATCTCTACCAACTCAATTTTTTTATCTAGTCCTTCCTTGATGTACAAACTACTATTATCATTTGTTCTTTGAAAACCAATCTATTTCAAGTAGTTATGTAGTCTTTCATACCAGTCTCTAGGAGCTTGTTTGAGACCATATAATGCTTTGTGTAATTTGTAGACCATTGTTAAAAATTCTTTAGAATAACTAAGAGGGGGTTGAATCAGTTATTTAAGATCCAAATGTCCTAATAAATGTTTTTCACCAAGTAAAGTGAGCCCATTTAACTAATCATGCATCCAAGCTTAAACTTTCCTACTTAGCAAGTTACTGTAAAATCAACATGCAAGAGTAACACATGAAGGATCAACACATAACATAGTGATTTATGTGGAAACTCAATTTGGGAAAAATCACCAGTAACATGCTACTCAATTCTCACTCTTCTAAAGTGATGCCTTGTGAAAGGCCTGATGTGTTAAAGGCTACAACACATTGTTAAATGTGACTTGGTTAAAGGATTTAACCACCTTGTTAGAAGTGGGCCTAGTTAGAGGACTTTAGAACATTCACTTGGGATGCCACCCTATTAAAGGATTTACAAATGGCTATTAAACAAACCTAAGTCCATAAGATTTTTACCCTAGCTGATGCAATTGCTAGAGAGTAACAATAAGGCATTTTGACCTGATACAACTCACAACTTAACTTGCATATTTTAGATCTTAGTTCAGCTCTCAAATTTGCCTAACTTTCAATCTCTACAGCTTTGACAGCTTGCCCTCCTTTCAAGCTTTGTTTCCTTGAGTCTCCATGCTTGATATACCAGTGCAATCTCCTCTATGGTCACCTATTGAAGAAGAGTCTCTATACTCTATTCCTCCTTCTCTCTCAATGCGTTCACTTTGACATCCTTTTAGCCACTTCAACAACCTAGCAACTCAACAACTCTTGCTTCTTGACCTATAACTCCTTAAATAGAAGTCTAGAATACTTCTCTCACTCTAATCTTCTCACTTTTAATTTCAGTTTGAATGGATTAGGTAAGATTCAATGAATCTACCTCATATCTTATTCCTTCTAGAAACATCATGAAGAATCCTCCTAAATTTTTTCAAAAATATTTTACCTAAAATTCTATGCCACCAGCTCATCATCCTTATCCTCCATCTGGGTCACAAAATTCAAGGTAACAAACTTGTTGGCTCAAATCTAGTGAATCTTTGACTTTTCAAATAATGCAGTAGCTTGGCACTATTGAAATTTTGATGCTCGACACATACTGTGTTACTTAACACCTACTATGTTTTACTGATGCTCAACACCTACTATGGATTCACTTGGCATCAACTAAGTTTTTAATGATGCTCAACACCTATTACTTGCTCGACACTTGAAGTTGCTCAACTCCTTCTATTTCACTTAGCACACACTAGATTATGCATTTGTTGGGCACTTACTGATAATCTTCTAGACATGAACTAGCTTGCTCAGTACCCACTAATGAACTTAGTCAAGCTTTGTAAGCAATTTTGTTACAAATTATTCTTACAGAGTTTCTAAGTGTAGCCAACATCTATATTTTTAAGTATACTGTCAATACATCATTTTACCATTCTCTTAATTGATCCTTGTATTTCATTACAAAACCATAACTCAACCTTTCCCTTAGGTTCTTTTTTTACATGTTATTGATTAAATCCTCTTCATCAATCAACTAAGTGATAGTACTTAGATCTTATAAGAAATTGTCATTCCAAAAAATAGTAGGTTTGACATCAGTGACAAAACAATAATTGAAAAAATTCTTTACCAACAATCTCCTTCTTTGCAAACAATCTCTCTTCTTCAATAATGATCCTTTCAATCAGATTCCAACAATCTCCCTCTTTAGCATTGACGATAAACCAAACTGATCAACCAAGTTATCAAAATGCTAACTAGGTTAAAATAGTGAGTCAAATGCCAAAAATAAATTTGTTACCCTTTTTATTTTCATCAGCTTTCACATCTCCCTCTTTGTGAATACATTGTCTTCTCTTTTTGTTCTACTCCTTCTCTGATCTACTATCCTAATTCTTGTCTACACTATTTTCTCCCTTTGAGCTGTTATTTCCTTTTCTCTTTCCTTTCTACTATTGTTCTACTATTTCCTCTCTCTACATATCTGATCAAGTTCTATATGTCTTCCCTCTTTTCTGTAGCTTACCTTTTTGATCAGTTCTACTTTTCCTCTTAATTTCTATTCGTCCCTCTTACATTTTGTTCATTTTAAATTTTCTATTTCTCCCTCTACACATTATTTCTCCCTCTGAATGCATTGATCAATTTTTGCTATTCTGATATCAACTCTTTCTTTTGATCAGTTTATCTACTTCTCCCTTTGTCCATTTGATTCTATAGATTTGATCAATTTTTGCCATTCTTCTAGTATTAACTCTTTCTTTTGACCAGTTTAACTACTTCTCCCTTTATACATTTGATTTTGTAGATTTGATCAATTTCTGCTATTTCTCCCTCTTTGACAACAATGCCAAAGACATATTATTTCAGCATCTTATCATGCATGTGTAGCATTTGTAGGAACTCCAATTTCTCCCTCTGTCACCTTGCTTGTGACTTGTTTGAAATTTTAGTACTTTGATTACTTTAGACAAAACCTAAAGTAAGTATCCTCTGCATCAATTCATAACATTTCAACAATAAGCTTATTTGATGATGGGCAATCTTGTCATTTCTTAGACAACCTTGGATAGGGGTATTACCCTAGCTTACCTATAAGATATTCAAATGCATCTTTACGTAATAGTTTTGTGAAGATGTCAGTAATTTTCTCCTTTGAGTTGACATATTCCATCTTCACGTGCTTGTCTTCCACCAATTTTTTTACATAGTGATACTTAATTGCAATATGCTTTGTGTTGGCATGCATCACATGATTCTTTGATATGTTGATGGCACTTGTGTTATCACAATAGAGTATCATAGGTTCAATTACCTCTTCCTTCATACATTGCAACAAATGTTTGATCCATACAATATTGGTGTAGTTGATAGTAGTAGCAACATACTTAGCTTCTATTGTGGACTGTGAGGTACAACTTTGCTTTTTGCTAGTCCAAGTGACCAATCTTTTACCTAAGAAAAGTGCTTCTCTACTGGTGCTTTTCCTGTCATCAATATTACCTCCCCAATCTACATCAATGTAGGCTTTTAATTCAAAATTTTCAGTCCTCTTATAGTATAATCCAAAGTCATTAGTTCCTTTTATGTATCTCAATATTCTTTTTACTACCATAAGATGATTTTCTCTTGGATTTGCAAAAAATCTTGCCACTATTCCAATAGCTATTGCAATGTCTGGTCTACTATACACAACATACTATAAATTTTCAATCATTGATCTATACATTGTCTAATTTACCTCAGCTGATTCATCATTCTTGGATAAATTATGTCCTATTACCATTGGTGTACTAACTAGTTTTGAATATTCTACACAAAATGTCTTGAGTATCTCCTTGAATATTTTGATTGGGTCACAAATATGTCATGTTTCAGTTGATTTACTTGCAATCCAACAAAGAATTTAAGTTCTCCAAACATTGACATCTCAAACTCATGTTTCATTTGATTAGAAAAATCTTTGCATAGGGCATCTTTTCCTCCAAATATTATATCATCAAAAAATATTTCAAATATCAAAATGTCTTTACCTTTTTCTACCTTGATATACAAATTACTGTTGTTATCTATTCTTTCAAATCCTATCTTCACAAGATATTTGTGAAGTCTCTCATACCATCCTCTAGGTGCTTGCTTCAAACCATAGAGTGCTTTGTGCAATTTGCAAAGCATATCTTTGTTGTTGTCATCAACAAATCCCTCTAGTTGTTCTATATAGACTTCCTCTTCTAGTATACCATTCAAAAAAGTAGACTTTACATCCATTTCGTAGACTTTAAAACCTTTGTAAGAAGCATATGCAAGTAGTGTTCTTACTCCTTCCATCCTTGTAATAGGGTGAATGTTTCCCCATAGTCCAATCATTCTTCTTGTGCATATCTTTTGCAGACTAGTCTGGCCTTATTTCTTGTGATCTCACCATTCTCATCTAGCTTGTTCCTAAATACCCATTTGGTACCAAACACATTTTTATCAGCTAGTCTTGGAACTAAGGTCCAAGTTTTTTTCTTCTCTATCTGATCTATCTCTTCTTCCATAGCTTTATGCCAATTATCATCTTGTAGTGCGTTTTTCACTATTTTGGGCTCAATCTTGCTTAGTAAACATGATTCATTTTTTAGACTGTTCCTTTTTGTTGGTCTAGCTTCCTTGTCACCAATTATTTTTTTTGCAGGGTGATGTCTTCTCATATACTTGGATAATCTTGGTTCTTTCCTGATTTTTAAGTTTGGTCTTTTAGCTTCAGAGTCACTATGCACATCTCTTTCTAGTATTTCATTATCTCTTTCATGTGTACTGATTTTAGAATCAGAATGTCCATTATCTTAATTCTGTATCTCAGCTTCTAAATGTAGCTTAGCATTCATTGGTTGTGACTTAGTTGATACTAAAACTTTTTGTTGATTCCCAACTTGATTGGCAGCTTCTTCTTCATCAAGCATTCCTTCATAGAAGTATACAAAGGATCTATACTCTTCAGGTTTCTTGGTTTCATCAGCTTGAACTTCTACATGCTTATCAAAATTTACATTTGCACTCTCTACAATTTTGTTAGATTTTGTAGTCAAAAACTTATATGCTTTGCTTGTAGTGGAGTATCCAAGGAATTTTCCTTCATCACTCTTTGCATCAAATTTTCCATTTCTAGAATCTTTAAGAATATAGCATTTACAAGCAAATACTTTGAAATGTTTTACATTGGGTGAGTGAGCATACCATAATTCAAAAGGTGTTGCATCTGTACCTTTCTTGACTTGTACTCAATCCAGGGTGTAGACAACTATACTTATAGCTTCTCTCTAGTACTTTAAAGCAACATTTTTCTCCATCATTAATGTTCTGGCATAGTCCATCATTGATCTATTCCTTCTCAACCCTAGCCAAATACCACTTAAATATTTGAAATGCATCATATTTTTGCTTTAAGAACATGGTAGTCATCATCCTAGAGTAGTCAAACAACATTATATATCTGTCTCCTTTGTAGCTTTACACTTCTATTGGGCCACACAAATTAATATGCACTAACTTTAGTACTTCTTTGAAAGTGTAGGTTTTTCTTTTGAAACTTGACTTGGTTATCTTTCCTAGATGACACTGCTTGCACATTGTATTTTTAGGCTTCTTCAGTTTACCCAAACCTCTGACTTTCTTCATTTTGTTGATACTAATAAGATTATCGAAGTTGACATGACATAGCCTTTTATGCCATAGCCACACATAATCAAATCTAAAAAAAAAATAAGATGCATCTTTCATATTTAGCTAAAACAAATTACTCCTAGTTTTTTCTCCTTTCCCTATCAGATTTCCATTAGTGTTATAAATTTTGGCAATTTTTTTTCCAAATTCTACTTTGCATCCTACATTTCCTAACTGTGACACACTCACTAGATTATAATTCAATCCTTCATCATAGTATGCATTGTCACATGAAATTTTCTCTCTAAGTTTAATAGAACCTTTTCCTTTGATTAGACATGGAGCATCATTTCCAAATCTAACACTATTTCCATCATATTGAGTAAAGATAACAAACTTACTTCTATCTCCTATCATGTGATGTGAGCATCCACTGTCTATGATACATCTATCATTATTATTCACACAATTTACCAATGCTATTGTTTCATCTTCATATAATTCATTCTTCATGGCTACATAGACTACCTCATCATCATTTTCATCAGAATCTTCTTTTTCAACAATGTAGCATTTTTTGTCTTTGTCTTTGTAATCTCTACTATCATCTTCTCTTTTGTTCTCATTCTTGTTTCCTTCTCTATAGTCCTTCTTCTATGTACATCTTGTAGCAATATGCCCTACTTCATTGCAATTAAAAAAAATGATAGGAAGCTTACCTTTGAATTTTCCTTTGCCTCTATGAAATCTTCTGGCTAGGATTACTTCCAATTGTTCCACATCTTCTTCATCAGTGCTGCTATCACTGGATGCATACTTTACCTTTTTCTTCTTCTTTGGTTTCACCTACTTAGTATCTTTTATTGATAGCTTGGCCTTAAAAGCAGATTCAAGGTTTTTAGGTCTGTAGTTATCAAAGTTGGACAACTCAAATGCAGTGAGTCTTCCCACTATACCTTTAAGTGTTAGTTGCTTTCCTGGTACACATCTTAATTCTTGTATGGTTAAAACTCTAATAGCATAGATGGGGGAGCAAGGTTATTAAGAATTTTCTATTAATAGTGTCATCATCTAAATGATCACCCATACTTCTTATTGCACTAACTACTTCTTTCATTCTAGAGGCATATTGAGCAGCGTTCTCACCTTCTTGCATTTTCATGTTATCAAAATTTCCTCTATGGCTTTCTGTTTTTGCTCTTTGAAAATTTTTATCTCCTCCATAAATATCAATCAAGGCTTTCCACATCTTAAATGTAGAGTCACATCCCTTGATGTCATCAAATTCATCATAGTTGAGGGCAGAGGCAATCTCAACATTACCTGATTGTGCTTCTTCTTTTTCTTCATATCTTCTATAGTGGGTACAACTAGATCAACATGTTCTACTTCAATTAAGGTTTGTGCATGGTCACTCATTGATCCAAGGTGTAGCTTCATTAACCTTTTCCATGCAGTGAATTTATATTTGTTGAGCTTGCGAACTTCTCTCTTGGAAATTTTGATCTTCCTACTTCTAGTACCTTTAAACTAAATTAGTAGATGGCTCTAATACCAATTGTTAGAAATTCTTTAGAATAACTAAGAGAGGGGATGAATTAGTTATTCAAGGTCCAAATGTCCTAATAAAACTTTTTTACCAAGTAAAGTGAGCCCATTTAACTAATCATGAATCCAAGCTTAAACTTTCCTACTTAGAAAGTTACTGTAAAATTAGGATACGAGAATAACACATGAAGGATCAACACATAACACATTTATTTATGTGGAAAACCAATTTGGAAAAAACCACCAGTAACATGCTACTCAATTCTTACTCTTCTGAAGTGATGCCCTATTAAAGGCTACAACACATTGTTAAATATGTCCTGGTTAAAGGATTTAACCACCCTATTAGAAGTGGGCCTAGTTAGAGGACTTTAGAATATTCACTTGGAATGCCACCCTGTTAAAGAATTTACAAATGGCTATTAAACCAACCTAAGTCCATAGGATTTTTACCCTAGCTGATACACTTGTTAGAGAGTAACAATAAGGGCTTTTGACCTGATAAAACTCACAACTTAACTTCTAGATTTTAGATCTTAATTTAGCTCTCCAATTTGCATGGCTTTCAGTCTCTACAGCTCTGACAGCTTGCCCTCCTTTTAAGCTTTGTCTCCTTGAGTCTCCATGCTCAATATACTAGTGCAATCTCCTCTATAGTCACCTATCAAAGTAGAGTCTCTGTACTTTTTTCCTCCTTCTCTCTCAATGCCTTCACCTTGACATCCTTTCAACCACTTCAACAACTTGACAACTCAACAACTCTTTCTTCTTGACCTGTAACTCCTTAAATAGAAGTTTGGAATATTTTTCTTACTCTAATCTTTCCACTTTTAATTTTAGTTTGAATGGATTAGGTAAGATTCAATGAATCTACCTCATATCTTATTCCTTCTAGAAACATCACAAAGAATCCTCCTAAATTCACTCAAAAATGGTTTACCTAAAATTTTGTGTCACTGGCTCATCATCCTTATCCTCCTTCTGGTTCACAAAATTCAAGGTAACAAAATTGTCAACTAAAATCTGGTGAATCTTTGAGTTTTCAAATAATGTAGCAACTTGACACTATTGAAATTTTCATGCTCAACACATACTATGTTACTTGGCACCTACTATGTTTTACTGATGCTCGACACCTACTATGGATTCACTCGACATCAACTAATTTTTTACTAATGCTCTGCACCTATTACTTGCTCGACACTTGAAGTTGCTCAGCTCCGTCTTTTTCACTTGGCACACACTAGATTATGCATTTGTTTGGTACTTACTAATAATCTTCTCAGCATGAACTAGCTTGCTTGACACCTACTAATAAACTTAGTCAAGCTTTGTAGACAGCTTTGTTACAACTTATATTCTTCCAGAGTTTCTAAGTGTAGCCAACATCTGTATCTTCAAGTATACTGTCAATACATCATTTTACCATTGTCTTAATTGATCCTTGTACTTCATTACAAAACCATAACTCAACCTTTCCCTTAGGTTATTTTGTTACATCTTATTGATTAAATCCTCTTCATTAATCAACTAAGTGATAGTACTTAGATCTTATAAGAAGTTATCATTCCAACAAATAACAGGTTTGACATTAGTGATAAAACAATAATTGAAAACATTCTTTACCAACAATATCCCTCTTTGCAAACAATATCTCTTCTTCAATAATGATCTTTTCAATTAGATTCCAACAACCATATCCCTTTTATTAGGATCAACAGAACTTTCTGGCTGTTCAATGTAGACTTCATCATCAAGAATTCCATTCAGGAATGTAGATTTAACATTTATTTGATATACTTTGAATCCTCTATGAGTTGTATATGCAAGTAGGGTTCTAACACCTTTTAATCTTGCAACAGGAGTAAAAGTCTCACCATAATCAATTCCTTCTTCTTGAGAATAGCCTTTACACACTAATCTAGTTTTGTTTCTTGATACTTGTCCATCTTCATTCAACTTATTTCTGAATATCTATTTTTTCCCAATCACATTTTTATCTTTAGGCCTAGGAATAGGAGTCCAAGTTTTATTCTTGTCTATTTGTTATATTTTTTCATTCATTGCCTCAATCCAACTTTCATTTTCTATAGCATCCTTAACACTTCTAGGTTCAAAATCAGCAAGTAAACATGTACTTTTTAATTTGCTTCTTGTCATAGTACCTTTTGATTTATCTCCAATAAATTGAATAGGTGCATGATGCCTTCTGACATACTTGGCCAATACAGGTTCTTAGCCTTTTGAATGAATTGCACTGTCGTCATTTTGAATTTCAACTTTAGGCTTGGGTTGTTCAAACTCGGTAGGTATTGACTTGGTAGTTTCAAAATGTCACTCGAGTCATTGTGTGTTAGTTTGTACTTCTTGCAACTCAGTAGCTATGGAAGACTCGGGAGGTGAAGTCTCCTTAGCTGTGCCTGGAAATGTATTAGTTTCAAAGCAAACAAATCTTTTGTAATCTTTTGGTTCCTTTTTTCTTTCTTCTTCAGTCTTTTCTACAAACTCATCAATTCTCACATGTGCACTTTCTATGATTTTATGAGTATATAAATTCAAACATTTGTATGCTTTACTTCTACAAGAATATCCAAAGAATATACCTTCATCACCTTTCACATCAAACTTGCCCTTTCTAGACTCTTTCAAAATATAACATTTACTACCAAATACTTTCAAGTAACTTACATTGGGTTTGTAGCCATATCATAATTCATAGAGAGTTTTATGTGAGTCCTTTTTCAACTATATTTGGTTCAAAGTATGAAATGTAGTGCTAATGGATTCTTTCTAGTATTTGATAGCAACATTCTTTTCAATCATTAGAGTCCTTGCTTAATCCATGATGGATCTATTTTTTCTTTCAGCTATTCCATTCTACTCAGGAGTACCAAGGGTTGATACTTTTCTTTTGATTCCTTTTTTAATGCAAAAATTATTGAATTCATTGGAGATGAATTCACTACCTTTGTTAGATCTTAAGCATTTCAATCTTTTTTCCTATTTCTTTTTCTACTCTTGCTAGATACCATTTGAATTTCTCAAATGGTTCTGACTTTTCTCTAAGATACATAATAGTCATAATTCTAGAGTAGTCATCTACAAAAAGAATAAAGAATTTTTCTCCACTATAAGTTTCTATTCCAATAGGTCCGCATAAGTCTGTATGCATAATTTTCAAGACATCTTCAGATTGATAGTTTTTTCTCTTAAAACTAGTCTTTCCCATTTTGCCAATCTAACAATTTTTGCATAATCCAACATCTGGTTTCTTCAAACTATGGATACCTCTTACTTTTTTAAATTTTTTTATCTTGACCATATTATCAAAGTTTTACATGACATAGTCTTCTGTGCCATAACCAACTTTTTTCCAGTTGAGCAATAAAACATGAGCAATCACCAAGATCAAGATAAAATATGTTACCTCTTGTTTGTTTGCCTAATCCAATTAGATTACCTTTGTCATCCAATAGTCTTGCCTTTCCATGCATGAATTCTACCTTGAATCCAATGTTGATTAGCTATGCCACCCTTAGTAGGTTATGTTTCAGTCCTTCAACCCAATAGGCATTGTCACATACAAGTTTATTGGTTAATGATATGCGACCTTTCCCTTTTATGCAACAAGGTTCATTGTTTCCAAACCTTACACTACATCCATCATAGTGTTCAAATTTGTTTTATCTCTAGTCATATGATGTCAACATCCACTATCTATGATCCATGTGTCATTTTTACTAACATGAGAGATAGTGCCATCTTATCTTCTTCTTAATTAGATTCATCTTTTACAGCAATGTACACTATTTCATCTTCACTCTTATTAGAATCTTTAGCCATAAAACAAGTCTTCTTACTTTTATATTTGAAGGATTTGTGACTTTTGGATTCCTTCTTGCCTTTGTACTTGTGGCTCTTTTTCTTATCCTTTCTTTCTATGTTGGGGGACCTGACAACAATATGACCAATTTCTTCACATGAAAAGTAGATTAAAGGAACTTTACCTTTGTACTTTCCTCTACCTTTAGAATGTTTCTTGCAAGTAAAGCTTCAACAACTTCAAGATCATTGTCAAAACTTTCCTCTATTTCTTCTTCACTTTCTAATTATATGTTCTTTATTTTCGTGCCTTTCTCTTTGAGTGAAATTTTAGCTTCAAATGTAGACTCAACATTTTTGGAAGCTAGAACATAATTGTCAAAGTTGTCTAGCTCAAAGGCTATCAATCTTCCTACTAAGGCATCCAAACTTAACTTGTGATTTGGATCACATCCATTTTCTTGAATAAAAAATACTCTAATTGCATAGATAAGAAGCAATGTTCTAAGAACTTTACTTACAATAGTTTCTTCCTTGATTTCTCTTCTAGAAGCTCTAATTTCACCGACACTAGCTTTGATTCTTTCCACATATTTGGCAACATTTTCATCTTCTCTCATTCTCATATGATCAAACTATCTTCTAAGGCTTTCTGCTTTGGCTCTCCTTACATTGTCATCACCAACATAAATATCCTTTAGCTTGTCCCACATATCAAAAATAGTTTTACAATCTTTGCTCTCATCAAATTCATCATAGCTGAGAGTAGATGCAATATCAATCATCATGATGTTATGATTCTTTTTCTCAGCAAGATTTCTAATAGATAATGTACCAGTAGTAGTTTTGTATTCTTCATCAAGGTATTTGCAGCCTGAATCACTAATGGTGGCTAGATGAAGTCTCATGAGTCCCTGCCATGCTAAAAAGTTGTCTTTGTTTAGCTTTGAAATCTCTCTCTTGTAAGATATCCTAATCTTTAGCTTAGGTCCTTGAAACCTTTCCTACAAGCACCAAATTATTTGATACCAATTGTTGGAAATATAGGAGTAACTGAGAGGGGAGGTGAATCAGTTACCACTAAAATAAACCTAAGATCCCTTAGATGTCAATAATAAAATTTAGACAGAGAAAATTGATTACTGTTGTTACTCGGTAAACATATAGAAAATGATATAACTTAGTAAATGTAAAATGTGAATTAATTTTAGCAGGTCTTAAGAAATTATCAATAATTAACTTGCAAGCATAAGAGAAATAACATGAACACATGAGACACCAAGATTTAACATGGAAACCCAATTTGGTAAAAACCACCAATGTAACTAGTTACTATTTTTCACTTTTCTGAAGTGAGTTCTATTAGGAGTGTTAGGATTAAACCACAGATAGAAATAACAATTACATGAAAATATAACTAATAATAGAAAATAATAGATCACATAGAAAAGAACAAAAGGAACCAAAATTTAACATGGTTCACCCAATCCCTGAGCTACATCCACCAAACAACAAGTTTGATATTATTATGATCTAGTGATTACAACCTGATTACAATCCGTAATCCCTTACATCTCAATACAACTAGAAGAACCAATTTTACATCACAACATAATAAAAAATACCTAACCCTAAGCCCTTTTATACAAGTATTTTATGTCATTTTAGGGTTACAACATGTCGACCATATGTCAAAAACAATGATGGCCACACGTCGGCCACAATACTTTCCTAATCAGCCACCACAAACTAACAATCTCCCACTTGGAGACTGATCATATAGAAATTTTTCTACTCCATGAGTCTCCCACTAGATCAAACCACCTTGGACTCTTCTATTCTTTTATTCATGTTCAATCTAGAAGACCAACCAAAGCTGAAGAGGAGTGCAACTTCTCCCTTGTTACTATCTTTATCAACATATATGCTAGATTGTCATTTGTATGTATCTTCTCCAACTTTAACTGTCTATCCTCCAAAACTAACTGAATGAAATGGTACCACAACTATATGTGTTTGGTCTTTGAATGTAGAGCTTAATTCTTTGCAAGATGAATGACACTCTGACTATCTGTGAATAAATAATTATCTTTTTGAGGATGTCCCAATTCTTCCAAGAAGAATTGAAGCCATGTCATCTCCTTGGCTGCCTCTATAGCAGCTACATACTCTACCTTTGTAGTGGATAGAGCATTAATCTTCTGTAACCTAGAAACCCAGCTCATAGCTACACCACCAACAATAAAGACATAACCTATAGTACTTCGCTTGGTATCAATATCCCCTGCCAAATTTGAGTCAACATAGCCCTGTAAATTAGTAGTAGAGCCCCCAAAGTGTAGACACTTATTGGATGTTCCTCTCAAATATATGATAATCCATTTGACTGCATTCCAATGCTCAATTTCTAGATGACTCATATACTTGCTAATGACTCCCACTGCATGTGTAATATCTAGCCTAGTACATACCATAGCATACATCAAGCTTCCTATAGCCGAAGCATAGGGTACCTTGGACATCTTATCCTCCTCGTCCTATGTTTTAGGACACATCTCCTTAGTCAACTTCAAATGACCAAGTAAAGGTGTGTTAACAACTTTAGCATTCTCCATAGAGAAATGTTGCAACATTTTCTTAACATAATCAGCCTCAGATAGCGTCAATATTTTGTTCTTCCTATCTTTGCAAATCTTCATACCAAGAATTTCAGCCCCCAAATCCTTCATAGAAAATGCATGTGCTAACTAGCATTTCAGCCCCTTAATATGATCCATGTTAGACCCAACTTTGATTGCAAATCCCTATGGCTAAGCCATATATATCTCTTCATCCAAATCTCCATGAAGAAAGACTGTTTTAACATCCAGTTGCTCTAAATGAAAATCTTCAGTAGCCACAAGACTTAAAACAGTACAGATAGAAGTCATTTTAACAATAGGAGAAAATATCTCATCAAAATCAATTCCTTTTTAATGTGCAAATCCTTTTACAACTAACCTGGCTTTAAATCTTTTCTTACCTCCTTCCTCTTCTTTCAACCTGTAAACCCACTTATTTTGTAAAGCCTTTTTACCTGCAGAAAACTGGGACAAATCCCATGTCTTATTCTTTAGCAAAGAGTCCATTTCATCTTTCATTGCAGACTCCCACTAAATATTAGTATCCACCTACATAGCTTCATCATAACTTTGAGGTTCACTAGCATCAGTAAGTAAAATAGAATACAAACAGGGAAAAAATCTTTGTGGAGGTCTAATTTTCCTTGTTGACCATCTAACATTCACCAGTGTGTGTGGTATTTGTTGTTGTGGTTGTTACACATCATGAGGAATGGCTAAAACATTAGCTTTTGGAGTATCATCTAGCACTACATAATCATCTTCTTTCTTCTAATGTTGTTGCAATAGATATTTGTACAAAAATTTCTCATTGAATATGACATCCCTAGTTCTTACAATTTTATGATTTTCAAAATCCCAAAGCCTATAACCAAATTCATTAATGCCATATCCAACAAATACACCTTTTTTCCACTTAGCTTCCAACTTGGTTCCATTTTCAGAATCTATGTGAGCAAATGCTTCACAACTGAAGGTCTTGAGAAAATAATAACTCACCTTCTTACCAGTCCATGCTTCCTCTAGAATACTGCAACCCAAAGGAGTAGGGGGACCTCTATTAATTAAATATACAACAATATTGATAGCTTCCACTCACATGTGTAAGGGCAACCCAACATGCAACCTCATGCTCCTTGCACATTTCATTATAGTCCTATTCATGTGTTCAGCCACTCCATTTTCCTTTCGAGTCCTTGGAACAATTTTTTGTCTACAAATACCATTAGTGAAGCAATAGTCATCAAAATCATGACTGCAATACTCACCACCATTATCAGATATGAGATATTTTAATTTCTTGCCAGTCTCATTTTCAACCAAATATTTCCATTTCTTAAAAGCTTGAAATATATCAGATTTCTATCTAAGGAAATAAACCCATACCTTTCTTGTTGCATCATCAATAAATGTAGCATAATAATGAGAACCTCCAAGGGAAGATACTTGAGTTGGTCCCCATACATTGGTATGCACAAGCTCTAATTTCTCCTTTTTGTTTTCCTTCCCAGTCTTTACAAAACTCACTCTCTTTTGTTTTCCATACACACAACTTTCACAGAAATCCATATTAACACATTTTAGACCTGGTAATTTTTTTTTAATGTAGTACTTTCATACCTTTCTCACTCATGTGCCCAAGTCTATTGTGCCACAATGTTTTATCAAAATCTATAGCAATTATTTGTTCTTCCTACTCAACTGCAACAATTGTTCTTGAATATTCATTTTTCTCTGACATAATCAAAGTAGAAGGAACAACATGACCTGTACAAAGATATAAGGTGCCTACTTTCACAACTTTTTCTACTACAAGGGAACCTTTTGAAACCTTCCAATTTTTATCATTAAAAGTAACTACACAACCCTCATCATCGAGTTGCCCTACTGAAATTAAATTCCTACTCAGCCTTGGAACATGTCTTACCTCATGTAGTAGCCAATGATTCCCATTCTACAATTTAATCTTAATTTTTCCCTTTCCAACAATCTGATAGGGTTTATTATCCCCCAAATAAACAAGCCCAAAATCTCCTTGAACATAATCAATGAAATAACCTCTATGAGGTGTAGCATGAAATGAAGCACCAAAATCTAAAACCCATGAATCATCAACACTTTTTAAAGACAAAAGAAAACCATCCTCTTCGGATTTTTTACTTACCACATTTGCCTCCTTTTCTCCATCTAGTTTATCTCCTTTATTTTTCTTTCGATTCTAGTAATCTTTCTTTTTATGACCTAGTTTTCCATAGTAGCAGTCATTCAGTCCTCTTGATTGAGACCTCTTCCCTTTTGACTTTCCTCTTGATTTCCCACGATTTCCAGAGTTACTTCCTCTCTCAGTTGTTTTACCCCTACTTTTTGCATTCAAAGCACTTCCTGATGTAGATCCACCTGAGGATTTCCTACTAGTTTCCTCACTCAAAACAACACCGATTATATCATCATATTTTAGGGTACTAGATCTAGGAACAAAATTAGTCACAACCATTACCAAGCCATTCCAACTTTTAGGCAAAGAACACAAAATCAAGAGAGCCCTAATTTATTCATCAAAATTGATACCCATAAAAGATAACTGACTAGTAATAGTATTAAACTCATCTAAATAATCTGCAATAGATCCACCTTCTGCCATTTTTATATTAAATAAACACTTGATTAGAAATACCTTGTTTGAAGTGGAGGGCTTTTCATACAGTGCCGCTAGGGTTTTCTTCAACTCTTATGTCGTCTTCCCTTTTGTAATATTAAATGCCACAGATGGTGCCAGGCATAATCAAATGCTTCCAAGTGCCTTTCTGTCCAAAAGATCCCATTCATCATTTGACATAGATCCCTGATTCTTGGCTTTGCCTTCCAACAACTTTCATAAATCTTTCTGATAAAGATAGTCTTCCATTTGCATCTTCCATAACTAGAAGTTTTGCCTATTAAACCTATCAACCCTTAGCTTACCCTCATCTGCCATCGCTCCCACTCAACCATGAGACTTTTTGGTAGAGGATAACTAAAAAATAACCTCACTCTGATACCACTTGTTAGGATTAAACCACAGATAGAAATAAAAATTACATGCAAATATAACCAATAACAAAAAATAATAGATCACAAAGAAAAGAACACAAGGAACCAAAATTTAATGTGGTTCACCCAATCCCTGGGTTATGTCCACCAAATAGCAAGTCTGATATTATTACAATCCAGTGATTCCAACCTGATTACAATCCGTAATCCCTTATAGCTCAATACCACCGCAAGAACCAATTTCACATCACAACATAATAAAAATTACCTAATCCTAAGCCCTTTTATACAAGTATTTTATGCCATTTTAGAGTTACAACATGTTGGCCACAACACCCAAAGAATTTATGAAGTATGTATAGTACTTTCCTGATTAGTCACCACAAACTAACAAGGAGCCAACCCTGCTAAAGTTTACAAAACACAATGTTAGGTGTGACCCAATTAGGTGATTTAATCACTCTACTAGGAGTGGCCTTGCAAGAGGTCTTAAAAAAATTCAATGGAATTGCCACCTTGTTAGAGGATTTACAATTGGCTATTAGACCAACTCTGTTAAGAGATTTTAGATCACTGCTACAATGGTTAGAGAGTAATAATAAAATGACTTGATTGTGATGCAATTGAATTGCTAAATCCAGATCTCTTTTTTTCTTAAACATGATCCTTCCTGATCAAATATTAATTTTCTGATCCACAAGGATACTTGCTTATCCTTCAAGTTTGCTCCCTCTCTTTTCTTTTCAATTCATTCAATACACTTGCACACACACTGGAAATCTCAATTTGACCTTTTATTTATACCTTCCAGATTGTCAAGTCGACCCAAATTCAAATTGCAATAACCAAAATTCATCACCATAGTCGGCTAAAATCAATACATAAAGTAATTAAGCTTCATATGCCAAAACAAGAAAAATCCTTCGAAAGCCGACCCTACTTGGTAGAAACTAACTTTAGAATGATTCTTTGTGTTAACCAATAGAGGCTTGGTTAACATTGCGAACTTGTAGAAATCCTTTAGAAACTGAGTGAACTCGATGAATACTATCTCTGTCCATCTTTTCCTTTGTTAATCGAGTCAGTTCGGTTAACACTCTTTTCTACCTCAATTCCTTTGACACCTAAGTGAGCTCAGTAGATACTATCATCTATTCAAAGTAAACCTATGAATGCTTGGTAGACAAGGAAAACTATCATCACTGACCAAGTGAGCTCGGTAAGCACTGTCTGTCAATTGATATGACATTTGTGTAACATCAAAGACAACACATAGTTAATCAATTGTATCCAACATTTACATGTAACAAAGTTGGTCATATTATTTGAAAGCATCCTAAGAGAGATGGGAAGGAGGAAAATAAAGAAAAAAATGTCAAGAAAAGAGAGACAACAGAGAATGTTGAGGTAATAAAGAGTAGAAAGGAAAAAGTCAAAAATCTTGTTACATTGGTGAAGAAGATGATTTTGATAGTGTTTCTGATGAACATGATGAAGAATTTTTTTATGTTGCAATGAAAGATGAATCAAATAAGATGAGAAAACTTCTCTAATAGCACATGTGAGTAAGAATGATAAATGAATAATTGATAGTGGTTTCTCACATTACATGACTAGCGATACAAATAAGTTTGAAAAGCTAGAGATTATATTGGTAGTTGGGTTAATTTTATAAATGATGCACCATGTTATATGAAAGGTGAAGGATCAATTATATTGAATGATAAGATTAGGTGTGACAATGCATATTAGGTTGATGGACTTAAATATAATCCATTGAGTGTAGCATGGTTGAATAGTTCAGTTTATCAAGTTGAATTCCAAAATAAGAAGGCAAATATCTATGATGCTACTGGTGAACTAATTAGAAGTGAAGATAAAATAAGAGGTAACTTGTTCTATCTAGGCCTATATGGAGATTTTAGACTATTTGCACCATTTTTGGATATTTGATTATGGAATAAGAAGATATTTCATGTGAACTTTGATAATTTGGTAAGTATTAGTAAGATGGAAAGAGTTAGAGGATTACCAAGACTGAGAAAACCTGATAAAGTGATCTGTTAACAATGTCAAATGGGAAAAATAGCAAAGTCTAGTTTCAAAAGCATGACCTATTCTTCTGATGATATTTTTGAGTTGGTTCATAGTAATTTATATGGTCATGTTGGAGCGCAAAGCTATTATGGTGATACATACTCTATTATATTTGTTGATGATTCCTCTAGAATGTTGACTGTGATGTTTATACAAGAAAAATTGATGCTTTTCAAATATAGAGCTAAAAAGGAAATAGGTAAGAGTCTAAAGTGTTTGAGATCAAATCGAAGAAGTAAATTCATATCTAATGAATTCAATACATTCTAAAATGATAAAGTAATCAAAAGAAAAAAGAGTACACCAAGGACTCTACCAAAGAATGGGATAGTTGAAAGAAGGAATAGATCAATCATGGACTGTGAAAGAACATTGATGATGGAAAAGAATGTTTCACAAAAATATTGGAGATAAGTTGTAAGTACTATTGTTTATACACTAAACTAAGTTCAGGTCAAGAAAGGTACAAACAAAACCCCTTTTGAACTGTGATATGGTTATGCACCTAATGTCAAATGTTTCAAAAGATTTGGAAGAAAGTGTTACATATTGAAAGATGCAAAGAAAAGAAAACTTGATGGAAAGAGTGATGAAGGTATATTCTTAGGATATCCTACTAAAACCAAGGCATAAAGTGTTTGAATTCTAATACTAACAAAATTGTGGAAAGTGAAAATGTTAGAGTTGATGAATTTGTATAGAAGAGTGAAGAAGAATGAAAAAATGAACATGAAGATTATATAAACTTTGTATACATCTATGAAGGAGAACCAATTACCTTACTTGAAACTAGGAAGGAGAGTGTTGAGCATCAAAAGACTATAATTATTGAGTATTAGCAGACAAGCTCTATTGAGTGATAGTATGCTACTAAGCATTAAGTTGTAAGACTCAAGTAATAGAGAGAGGATACCGAACACCTAATAGAAGAAGTTGAGTTATAGCAAGCGATATTTGGAGAAGTTGAGAAAGATGAACACAGTGAATTGCCACAAGGAGAAAGAAGACCTTAACCTGTCAAAGCAAGATATTTGAGAAGACACCATACACTAGATCAAATCAATGGAAAAAAAGATATAGGATTCATGAAAATAAATAAATTGAAGAAGGATACATGTTTAATATATGAGTTTGTGCCAAGAATAGTTAAAGATGCACCTAAGGATGAAGATTGGATTAAAGAAATGAATGATGAATTATATCAAATAGAGATGAACAATACATGCATATTGGTACTGAATCCAAAAGATAAGAATGTGATTGGAACAAAGTGGGTATTAAGAAAAAATTTAAATGAGAAAGGTGAAGTCACAAGGAACAAAGAAAGACTAGTTTGTAAGGGATATACTCAAGAGGAAGGAATTGAATATGGAGATACATTTGGCCCAGTTGTAAGGTTTGAAGGAGTAAGAACATTACTTGCATATGCTTCTTACAAAAGTTTCAAGGTGTATCAAATGGATGTGAAATATGCATTTCTAAATGAAATCTTGGAAGAAGTCTACATTGAAAAACTAAAGGATTTGTTGACCCTAGCAAGAGGAACTAGTATGTAACTTGAACAAAGAATTATATGATTTGAAACAAGCCCCTAGATCATAGTATGAAAGGTTACATACATATTTTCTGAAAATTAGTTTTTCAAGAACTATAATAGAAATTTTTATTTGAAGAGTGAATCTGAGAATAAGGTATTGCTAGCTGAAATCTTTGTTGATGATATTATATTTGGAGGACTTGAAATGGTGTGCAAATCATTTTATATTGTGATGAAGAAATAATTTGAGATGTCAATGTTTGGAGAAATTAAATTCTTTGCTAGTTTGCAAATCTATCAAATGAAAGGAGGTATTTATATTACAAAATCAAACTACATCAAGGAGATATTGAAGATTCAATACTAGTTTGAACACCTATGGCTACTAGACATGAACTTTCAAAGAATGATGATTCTACTAAAGTGATTCAAATATTGTATAGGTCAATGATTGGAAAACTAAAATATGTTGTTCATAGTAGACCTAACATTGCATTGTCTATTGGTATTGTTACAATATTTTCTACTAATCCTAAGATGAATCACCTAATGGTTGTGAAAAGGATACTAAGATATCTGAAAGGAATAGAAGACTATGGATTATGGTATATTAAAAATAACACCTTTGAGTTGAGAGTTTACATAGATGTTGATTGGGCTAGAAATATTAATGACAAAAAGAGTATAATTAGAGGAACTTTTTTCCTAGGGATTAAGATTATTTCATAGACAAGAAAGAAGAAAAATTGTGTTTCTTAATCCATAGCAGAGGTTGAGGATGTTGTTGCAATAATTAATTATTGAAACATTGTGTCGATCAAGTAACTATTGGAAGGAATGAATGAAGATATTACTGAACTTGGAGTGATATGTTGTGACAACACAAGTGCTATAAATATATCTAAGAATTATGTGATGCATACAAATATCAAGCATATTTCCATTAAGTATCATTATTTGAGGGAATTAATGCAAGACAAAGAAGTGAGATTGGAATATATGAACACTAATGAATAGATAGTTGATATATTCACGAAGACATTACCTAAGGATGCATTTATGTATCTAAGAGGTAAGTTTGGTGTCATCTACCTATCTAAGTAAAACTGAGAAGAGATACGGCATTGCATCAATTTTTGTGATCAGAATATCTTATAGATTGATGCAAGAGTTTGCACTTTAGGAGTTGCATAAAGATGTGAAAAGATGGACAAAAGTATGCATAGATAGTACTATAAGTCTAAGATTAAAGAGGGAGTAATTATTCCAAATCAGATAAACAATTACAAGAGGATGATGTGTATAAAGTCGATGATTTTTTTGGCATTGATGTCAAAGAGGGAGATGATGTATGTCAGTTACCATCCACCATTGATACAAGTTATAAATATAAGAGGGAGAATATGTCGTTATGTTTGTCATGTTACTGATAAAGAGGGAGAAGATGAATATCTGAAGATGTTTAAGAGAGAAGTATTTTATATTATGTTACTATAATGGAGATGTTAGAGTAAATAAATAAATAATTATTAATTATTTATTCTATTTACTTAATCTTACTTAGGTTAATGCATTTATTTAATATTTAGTATTTAATGCATGTAGTGATGAGTTGTTGACAACACAAGAGTTTGTTCCCTTCTAGCATGTTCCACCTTTTTGTGGAAGATACAAGTTGTAAATATAAGAGGGAGAATATTTCGTTATGTTTGTCATGTTATTGATAAAGAGGGAGAAGATGAATATCTGAAGATGTTTAAGAAAGAAGTATTTTATATTATGTTACTATAATGGAGATGTTACAGTAAATAATTAATTATTTATTCTATTTACTTAAGCTTACTTAGGTTAATGCATTTATTTAATATTTAGTATTGAATGCATGTAGTGATGAGTTGTTGAAAACACGAGAGTTTGTTCCCTTCTAGCATGTTCCACCTTTTTGTGGAAGAGTGCTTAGTTGTCAACCTTATCTTCTACCACCTTCCAGCTTGTTCTACAAGCTTCCATGAGGCCTTTATAAGTGGTCTCTCTCACATTGTAAACACAACTCATATTGCATTATCATTGTAAATACAATTTCATTGTTTTGCACATTTTCTCTCTCATGTCCGTTTAGGGTTTTTCCCTAGCTCCACGCTCTTCTTTTCTTGGCTTCCCTTTGATAGGTTATTGCATGCAAGTGATCTTGGGCATCTTTGGAGTTGGATTTAATCAACTCTAACATGGTATCAAAGCCTTCCTGCTACTACTTCATTGAAGGATTTTTGAAGCTGTGATTTGAAGTCACAAACCCTAGTTTGTTTGTGCTTTTTTCTTCAAATCGGGGGAACAAATTTTTTTTGAACCACATTGAGCCTAAATGAATACTACCATTGGATTTAGAAGGAATTTTTCAGCTAGGATCCATATAAAATTATTTGATTTTGGAGACAGGGCTCCGAGAGGAAAAAAATTTAGTTAGAGGCTTTTTCCATACGATCGTACGACCGCACAGTTCAATTTTTTTTTTTAAAATTTAAAAATCTACACTGTTGCTGCCATGCCACCATAACACTAGTGTGTGGCCCACAGCGGCCACAATAGGTGTTGGTTTAAAGAATATTTTTGACAACTGAGTGTCAATACACTTAACCATTTTTCACTATACATGCCGAGTGATATCAAGTGCTGAGTGATATCAAGTGCCAAGTAATATCAAGTGCCGAGTAACATAAGGTGCCGAGTGATACAATTTTGTTTAGGTGCTGAGCTATCTAGGAAACAGCATGTGCCGAGCATTAGTAATGCTTCATGAGCCGAGTAACTTAGAATATTAGCATAAGAGTTTGTAATTGCACAAACTATAATGTAAACCGCCTTTGTAGCCGACACAAGGTAAATCTCGAAAGATCTAGAGATAAAAATGAATCTTTTACACTTCCTATACAGTCTGCATGCAGCCAATTGAAAAATTGGAAAGGCATGCAACCAATTAGCAAAAAGGGAAGTATTGAGCAGGAAATTGAGATTCAATGTGGATTGTAGATCCATATCTAACCCTAAGTCTTCGAAGTCTTTTTAAGGAAGATGAAAGTTTCATTTTAATAGGGATGATAGAAGGAGAATAGTGTTAAGGGAACACCATAATGGAATTCAGTGAAAGGAGACATAGAGAGTAAGAGCAGCAATTCAGTATTCAGTTGATCAGAACATCAAACAAAAATCAGATCTTAGAGGATCAAAATCAGAGAGAGAGAGAGCTAGAACAAGTGCCTACATTTAACAATCAAGGATTGCAAACTATCAGGTTTATAATACCTAATACTCTTTTACCATTGTATTAGAAAGGAAATCCTATGTAGATAGGTTGGCTTAACAACTATTTGTAGATCCTTATCAAAAGGTGATTAAATCCTTTAACAGGGTGACACTTCATGTTAAGTGTTTGTAAATCCTTTAAGTAGGTCACTATTGATATAGTGTAAAGCCTTTAACAGGGCAGGCCTTTAATAAGGCTGACCATCATAAGTGGTTCAACAATATTACTGCAATGATTTTTGTGGGTATCATCCCCACCCCAGTTTTACCTTCTTATTTCTGGAGGGTTTCTGGGTTATTAAATTATAGTATTATGTGTTGTTGATGCATGTATTAGTTTCATGTTTATTTGATGTGTTTACATGCATGCAATTTACTTTTAGTTAAAAGTTTTATTGCTTAAAGTGCCATACTTCTGATTCACCCCCCCCCCCCCCTCTCATAAGTATTCTTTCCATATTTGAATATTCCAACAGTAGGCAGCACCACCTCAACCACTGATCTTTGTCTGAGGGGCTTCTCTGTTCTGATCTCCACCAGTGACTTCTCTGATACTCTCCGCTTAGCCCAAGTTTTGCTGCTTAGCCCACTGCCTAGGGACACCTCAACTCACCCATTCTATAGCTTAGTTGGCCTTTTTGCGCCTAGTCATTGTGTCATGGGGGTGACACATGGTATGGGTGCTACATGGACCCTACCATGTCACTTGCCATGTGGCACTGTCGCATGGACTATTACGTGGCATCTTTTTTTGTGGTGATGGCTGGATGTTAGGATAAACCACAGACATAAATAAAAACTACATGCAAATATAAACAATAACAAAAAATAATAAATCACATAGAAATGAACACAAGGAACCAAGATTTAATGTGGTTCACCCAATCCCTAGGCTACGTCTACCAAACATAAAGTCCAAAATTATTACAATCCAGTGATTACAGCCTGATTACAGTTCGTAATCCCTTACAACTCAATACTGCCACAAGAAGCAATTTTGCATCACAACTTAATGAAAATACCCAACTCTAAAACCTTTTATACAAGTATTAAACCACTTTAGGGTTATAACATGTCGGCCATAAATTAGCCATAACTTTAGTGGCGAATCTACGAATGGCAAATAGTACCAATTTTTTTTTTTTGGGGCGATGCCTCGAACCCCGCTAATTATGAAGTATGTATAGTACTTTCTTGATCAATCATCACAATCTAACAATCTCCCACTTGGGGACTGATTAGGCTCCACACTAAACAATAATCTCCCACTTGGAGACTAATCCTGTAGCAATACCACTACCACATGGGGCTCCCACTGGATCAAACCACCTTGGACTCTGCGATTCTTTTATTCATGTTTAGTCTAAAAGACCAATTGAAGCTGAAGAGGAGTTTAGCTTCTCCCTTGGTACAACCTTTGTCAACATATCTACGGAATTATCATTGGTATATATCTTCTCCATCTTTAACTGTCCATCCTCCAAAATTGACCAAATGAAATGGTACCGCAACTGTATGTGTTTGGTCTTAGAATGCAGAGCTGAATTCTTGGCAAGATAAATGGCACTCTGACTATCTGTGAACAAATAATTATCGTTATGAGGATGTCCCAATTCTTCCAAGAAGAACTAAAGCCATATCATCCCCTTGTCTACCTCTATAGTAGTGACATACTCTACCTCTGTAGTGGATAGAGCATTAATCTTCTATAACCTAGAAACCCAACTCACAGATGCCCCACCAACAATAAAGACATAACTTGTAGTACTCCAGTTGGTATCAATATCCCCTACCAAATCTGAGTTAACATAGCCCTGTAAATTAGTAGTAGAGCCCCCAAAGTGTAAACACTTATTGAAGGTTCCTCTCAAATATCTGAGAATCCACTTAACAACATTCCAATGCTCAAATCCCGGATGACTCATATACCTGCTAACGACTCCCACTGCATGGGCAATATCTGGCCTAGTGCATACCATAACATACATCAAGCTTCCTATAGCTGAAGCATAGGGTACCTTGGACATCTTATCCTCCTCTTCCTATGTCTTAGGACACATCTCCTTAGTCAATTTCAAATGACCAGGTAAAGGTGTGCTGACAGCTTTAGCATTCTCCATAGAGAAACATTGCAACACCTTCTCAACATAATCAGCCTGAGATAGCGTCAATGTTCTATTTTTTTGATCTCTACAAATCTTCATACCAATGATTTGTTTTTCTACCTCCAAATCCTTCATAGCAAATGCATGTGCTAACTAGTGTTTCAACCCCTTAATATGATCCATGTTAGACCCAGCTACAAGCATATCATCAATATATAAACATAAAATAATGTAGCTATCATCATCCAACTTCTTAAAATAAACACAATAATCTGAATGACACCTATTATAGCCATGCTCATGCATAAACCTGTCAAATTTTAGATACCATTGCTGAGGTGCTTGCTTTAAGCCATATAAACTTTTCTTCAATTTACACACTAAGTTCTCCTTACCTTTGACCTCAAATCCTCGTGGCCGAGCCATATATATTTCTTCATCCAAATCACCATGAAGAAAGACTATTTTAACATCTAGCTGCTCTAAATGAAAATCTTCAGTAGCCACAAGACTTAAAATAGTACGAATAGAAGTCATTTTAACAACAGGAGAAAATATCTCATCAAAATCAATTCCCTTTTTCTGTGCAAATCCTTTTACAACTAACCTGGCCTTAAATCTTTTCTTACCTCCTTCCTCTTCTTCCAACCTATAAACCCACTTATTCTATAAAGCCTTTTTTCCTGCAAGCAACTTACATAGATCCCATGTCTTATTCTTCAACAAAGAGTCCATTTCATCTTTCATTGCAGACTCCTACTGAAGCTTAGTATCCACCTACATAGCTTCATCATAACTTTTAGGTTCACCAACATTAGTAAGTAAAATAGAATACAAAGAGGGAGAAAATCTTTGTGGAGGTCTAATTTGCCTCGTTGACCATCTAACATTCACTGGTGTGTGTGGTATTTTTTGTTGCAGTTGTTGCACATCATGAGGAATGGCTAGAACATCAGCTTTTGGAATATCATCTAGCACTACATAATCATCTTCTTTCTTCTCATGTTGCTGCAATAGATCTTTGTACAAAACTTTCACAATGAATATGACATCCTGACTTCTAAAAATTTTATGATTTTTAAAATCCCAAATCCTATAACCAAATTCATTAATGCCATATCCAACAAAGACACATTTCTTTAATTTAGCTTCTAGCTTGGTTCTATTTTTAGAGTCTATATGAGCAAAAGCTTCACAACCAAAGGTCTTGAGAAAAGAATAACTCATCTTCTTACCAGTCCATGCCTACTCTGGAATACCACAACCCAAAGGAGTAGAGGGACCTCTATTAATCAAATATACTATAGTATTGACAACCTCCACCCACATGTGTAAGGGCAACCTAGCATGCAACCTCATGCTCCTTGCACGCTCCATTATAGTCCTATTCATGTGTTCAACCACTCCATTTTCCTGTGGAGTCCTTGGAATAGTTTTTTGTCTATGAATACCATTAGTGGAGCAATAATATTCAAATTCATGACTGCAATGCTCACCACCATTATCATATCTGAGACATTTTAATTTCTTACCAGTCTCATTTTCAACCAAGCATTTCCATTTCTTAAAAGTTTGAAATACATCAGATTTCTATCTAAGGAAATAAACCCATACTTTTCTAGTTGCATCATCAATAAATGTAACATAATAATGAGAGCCACCAAGGGAAGATACCTGAGCTGGCCCCCATACATCTATATGCACAAGCTCTAATTTCTCCTTTTTGTTTTCCTTCCTAGTCTTTACAAAACTCACTCTCTTTTGTTTTCCATACACACAACTTTCACAGAGGTCCATATTAACACATTTCAGACTTGGTAAAACTTTCTTTGAATGAAGTACTTTCACACCTTTCTCACTCATGTGCCCAAGTCTGTTGTGCCACAACGCTGTATCAAAATTTATAACAGCTATTTGTTCTCCTTGCTCAACTGCAACAATTGTTCCTAAACATTCATTTTTCTCTAAAAAAATCAAAGTAGAAGGAATAATATGACTTGTACAAAGATATAAGGTGCCTACTTTCACACCTTTTGCTACTACAAGGGAACCTTTTGAAACCTTCCAATTTTTATCATTAAAAGTAACTACACAACCCTCATCACCGAGTTGCCCCGCTGAAATTAAATTCCCACTCAGCCTTGGAACATGTCTTACCTCATGTAGTAGCCAATGATTCCCATTCTGCAACTTAATCTTAATTTTTCCCTGTCCAACAATCTGATAGGGTTCATTATCCCTCAAATAAATAAGCCCAAAATTCCCTTGGACATAATCAATGAAATAACCTCTATGAGGTGTAGCATGAAATGAAGCACCAAAATCTAAAACCCATGAATCATCAACACTTTCTAAATACAGAAGCAAAGCATCCTCTTCGGATTTGTTACTTACCACATTTTCCTCCTTGTCTCCATTTGATTTATCTCCTTCATTTTTCTTTTGATTTCAGCAATCTTTCTTTTTGTGCACTAGTTTTCCACAGTACCAGCAATCATTTGGTCCTCTCGATTGAGACCTCTTCCCCTTTGACTTTCCTCTTGATTTCCCATGATATCTAGAGTTATTTCCTCTCTCAGTCATTCTGCCCCTACTTTGTGCATTCAAAGAACTTCCTAATGTAGATCAACCTGAGGATTTGCTACGAGTTTCCTCACTCAAAAAAACACTGATCACATCATCATATTTTAGGGTACTAGATCCAGGAACAGAATTACTCATCGCCATTACCAAGCCATTCCACCTTTCAGGAAAAGAACACAAAATCAAGAGAGCCCTAATTTCTTCATCAAAATTGATACCCACAGAAGATAACTGACTAGTAATAGTATTAAACTCATTTAAATGATCTGCAACAAATCCACCTTCTGCTATTTTCATATTAAATAAAAGCTGCATGAGAAATACCTTGTTTGAAATAGAGGGCTTTTCATACAGTGTCACTAGGGTTTTTATCAAATCTTTTGTCATCTTTTCTTTTGTAATATTAAATGCCACTGATGGTGTCAAGCGTAACCAATGCTTCCGAGTGCCTTTCTATCCAAAAGATCCCATTCAGCCTCTGACATAGTTCCCTGATTCTTGGCTTTTCCTTCCAATGACTTCCATAAATCCTTTTGATATAGATAGTCTTCCATTTGCATCTTCCATAACTGGAAGTTATGCCCATTAAACCTATGAACCCTTAGCTTACCCTCATCTGCCATCGCTCCCACTCAACCGTGAGACTCCCACTTAACCATGAGACTTTCTTGCAAAGGACAACTAAAAGACAACTTGGCTCTAATACCACTTGTTAGGATAAACCACAAAAAGAAATAAAAACTACATGAAAATATAGCCAATAACAAAAAATAATAGATCACATAGAAATGAACATAAGGCACCAAGATTTAACATGGTTCACCCAATCCCTGGGCTACGTCCACCAAATAGCAAGTCAAAAATTATTACAATCCAATGATTACAACCTGATTATAGTTCGTAATCCCTTATAGCTCAATACTACCACAAGAAGCAATTTTGCATCACAACTTAATGAAAGTACCCAACCCTAAACCCGTTTCTACAAGTATTAAACTACTTTAGGGTTATAACATGTCGGCCATAAATTAGCCATAACTTTAGTGGTGAATCTACGAACTAATTATGAAGTATGTATAGTACTTTCCTGATCAATCACCACAATCTAACACTGGAAAGCTGTCAATTTTAATTCCCTAGTCTTTTGACATTAGCATGATGTCACTACATCTTGAGCCTCTTGCACCTCTCCAAAGGTCATTTTGGATCTACTTGTGGTTTTTTGGCCATAACTTGAGCATACAGAGGTATTTTTTCGATCCAAAAGAAGCGCCAGAAAGCTGGCTCTAAGACGAAGACATTGGTGTAGGTATTTTAAGGTTTTAATGTAGTTTTGTTACCTTTTTTTTAGTTGAAGTTTGAAGTTCTATTTTTTGACTCTGATATGCATATCTTTTGTGTCCCATGTCAGTTTTTTGAAAACATTATATTTTTGGAAAGTTGGTTTTGTCATCTTTTAAAAAATGTAGTCATTTTCCTTAGATTTTGGCCCATGCTCTTTCTATCATATTTTTGACATTTTGTCTCTATGGTGGATATCTTGGGTGTTTTAGGTCCAAGGATCATTTTCTTGGCATGGTTTCTTTTGTTTAAGGCTGCACTTTCTTTTGTGTTAACTTTTTCTTTGTTTTGATCATTGTAAACATCATTTGTAAGTACTTTTGTATACACATTGAGATAAAGTGTCACTTTTGCATTTTGAGTTCATGAACGTTGTTTTTAAGTCAGTTGTACATGCATTATTTATATAAAGTACCATGGGGGGATAGTTGTTTGCTATTTTAGGCCTTCTCCCTTTGTCAAGTGAGTGCCCCTTCCATGACATTAGCCCCATGTAGCATCATTGTGACTGTGTCTTTATAGGTGTTTGTACCTCTTTCTCTCTCGTCATTCTTGGTTCGTCTGCAGGAGATTTTTGCTCCACCTTCTCAGTTGCTTGTCATCTCACCCCATCTACATTAAGGGGGGGTTATGCTATTGTTCTAATGCATCTATGCGTCTATGGTTTGATAGTGTGAACTATGTATTTAGTGGTTGATCCTATATATGAGGTGATTTTAGTGGTTGGTTACCTAAGCATTTCAGTGAGATGGATCATCTACCATATAGACACGCTCAATTCATGCCTTCTTCTACCATGAAGGTTCTTCAGATCAACAATTTTCTTTCAGATGGAAGATTTTGTGGCTTCTTCATGCTTTAGTGATGCTCTTCATGATCACTCGTTCCTATTTTAGGGGACATTCCCCTAGTTGGAGGCTTCTTCAATTCTTCACTAGGTTCTTACCTTTTTTGGGGGGACGGTTTTTCCCATGTGGTTTTCTCTCTTTCCCCATTTTCAGAGGTTGCATCTCTTTGCATTGTACATAGGTACCTAACATGGCCTTGTTGCCAGGACCCATTCTACATTTCATCTTAGTTTTGTGAGGTTAAGGCATTCTCCTAAGTTGCACTTAAGGGGGGGTGTTAGAGTAAATAATTAATTAATTATTAATTATTTATTCTATTTACTTAAGCTTACTTAGGTTAATGCATTTATTTAATAATTATTATTTAATGCATGTAGTGATGAGTTGTTGACAACATAGGAGTTTGTTCCCTTCTAGCATGTCCCACCTTTTTGTGGAAGAGTGCTTAGTTGTCGACCTTATCTTCTACCACCTTCTAGCTTGTTCTACAAGCTTCCATGAGGCCTTTATAAGTAGTCTCTCTCTCATTGTAAACACAACTCATATTGCATTCTTATTGTAAATACAATTTCATTGTTTTGCATATTTTCTCTCTCATGTCCATTTAGGGTTTTTCCCTAGCTCCATGCTCTTCTCTCCTTGGCTTCCCTTTGATAGGTTATTGCATGCAGGTGATCTTGGGCATCTTTGAAGTTGGATTTCATCAACTCCAATAGGAGAGATGTTAAAGAGGGAGCTAATAAAATTGGTATCATAGAGGGAGAAGTGTAAAGGAGTGCATGTATGAGAATTAGAATGAAACTAAGCATATGAATGAAGATCTAATACAGAACATAGAGAGAATTGATAGTGAAAATTAAGAGAAAGTCTTTTGCATTTGCATAGTAACTAAAGGTGTTGCTATCAATTACACAGAGGGAGATTTTTGGAATCTATAGTTGGAACAATTTTTATGTTATCATTGATATCAAAACTTACTAGTAATACATTTGCTAACAATGTAGAGTGTCATATCAATTGATTGATGAAGAGGATTTAAAAAGAAGAGATAACTAGATGAACTAGTGAAGTTGTTGAGTAAAGAGGATTAAGTGTGATGGAATTACAATGGGAACTTGAGCATTTATTCTTTTAACAGATAGTCAAATAATCAATATTAGTTGAGTGATTGTTATGGGCAAGCAAGTTAAAGAAGAAAACTATAGAAGTGATTGAGAATAGTGAAGGTTGAGAAAGATAGAAGAATAAAGACCAAGCTACATAGTGTTGTCCAAGTAGAAGAACACAGTGATGCCAAAGTGTCAATATTTTAACATTTCATGAAAGAATCAAGTTTTGAGGCCAACATAGTTGAATTCTCAGATTGGTCAAAATGAATAAATTATAAGGATAGATGAGCTCTCATAGTTAATGCTTGAATTGAGTTTGTTAATTGATCAAGTATTTAAAGATAAGTTTATAGAAGTTTCAAAAAATGAGAAGATGGAAAAAATGATGGAAAAATTCAATGGACATGGTCAAACCATAAGATCTATGGTGATGTTTAAGTAGCTAAAGATCAAAGTTACTCATTTAAGGAGGCATAAGAGATATTTTATGGTTGTTGATTAGCAAATTTGTGAATGACTTGTGAAGAATAGTGTAGTAGAGGACAAATGAGAAAGTTGGTGAAGGGTGATTTCTTAAAGTGTTGCTAAGTAGACTAGTGATGGAGTATATGATAAAGTCTAGTCAATGAACTAGGAATGAATTGAATGGAGATTTGGATTTGAAAAGTGAGTTGTATTTTATTAGATCAAGCCTAGTTATTACTTTCTAACCATTGTGGCAACAAAATACTTTAATCAAGGTTGACCTAATAGTCATATTATAAATCCTTCAATCAAGGTGACATTCTAATGGAATGATATAAATACCTTTAAATGGACCAATCCTAATAAGGTGATTACATCCCTTAACAAGGTCATACCTAATAGTGTATTTTATAAACTTTAATAGGGTTGACTCTTAAATGAGTTCACTTTAGAAGAGTGAAAAGTGGTAGTATGTTACTTGGTGGTTTTTTCCAAATTGGGTTTCCATGTTAAATTCTAGTGCCATACATGTGTGAAATTTGTTTGGTGATGTATTTTATTTAAGTTGTTGTTTATTTATGCTATCGACATATACTAAATCAAGAACTAGTGTTGAGATGAATAAGTTGATTTACTGATAAGTTGCTATATTGATTGAGTGATTTTATGAGTTGGAATAAGTTGTTTGAAGTTTTTAAAAGTTTAATTGGTACATATAGACTTGAGGATAGATGATGCACACCCCACCCCCTCTTAGTTATTCTATTATTCAAACAAAACCTTTATCTATTTGAGCAATTTATTTCATAGGAGATAAAGGGGAATTAACATTAGGAAATTAGTTAACCCCTATATGATCAAATGGAGGATTTCATAGTTAAGAGAAAGTGAATATGGATGTAAGGAAGCTATGGTTAATAGTTCATATGACTCTAAGTTCATATTTTAGTGGGTGATCATAAAGAATTCTCTGATTAATCAAATCAAATTTTTGAAGCTTGCGTACTTACATGTTTAATATGAAGTAAATTGAAGTAGATTTAATAGTTGAAATTGATTGTTTGAGTATCATTTGATTGGGAAAAGAGTTAAGGAGATCTTAGAAGAAAATTTGAGAGAAGTATTGAAGTATTTTGAAGAAAATTGGAAGTAAATTGAGAAATTCCTAGTTTCATGATTTTAAAGGTTTTTATCACTTACACAATTATATTTTAAAAAGAAGTAAAGGTTTAAGTTTTGATGAATGGATACTCCAAATTTTAATGAAATAAGTGAGATAACTAGGTACAAGTTTGAGAAGAACCCATGTATTTCTCTTGATGATGATTAGTCTAGCGTATTTTGGCAATTTCTTAGTAGGGTTTTGCACATAGAAGACATTCATGCTTATATTCACTACAAGTTTAAGTCAATTGGAAATGATGATATTCATAAGGATATGATCCTATTTTAAAACAATGAGATAACCTTCAAACAAGGGTTTGAACACTTGCAAAACTTGAACATAACTAAGCATATGTTCTTTGAAGAGTTTGACCAACATGAGTGGACAAGAATAATTCTCATCCAAATTCATGAGGATATGCTTTGGGTAGGTGATATTTTAGTAATGATTGACAATTGCATGATTCATAAATTTACTGGATTAAGTAATGAGGGAAGTAACCTTATGAATGAGAAGAATCTTAATAAATTGGTTGAGACTAACACTGAATCTATGTCTAATGGAAGGAACATGAAATTCTATAAAATCAAGCAAGTTGATGTGAGATTGATCAATAAGATAATTGTTTATAAGATGAACTATAGTTCTATAAACTATGTACCTATTTGATTCATCCATGCAACCTCTATGATGACTATAGGAAATGAAAATGTAAACATGTGTGAGATCCTTAGACAACAACTGATTGATAACATTGATAGAATTAAGAAGAGTAAAAGTGTTGCATTTAGATTTAAATCTTTGTTAGCACCCCTATTCTTTCAAGTGAGGAAGAAATTCCCTAGAATTACTAATTATGAGTGGTATAGAAACAAGAGTACCATGGAATTGATTACCCACTATTATAGAAAATAACCTGCTAATATAATCACAGAAGACATTTCCAAAATGATGAAGAGTTTTTAGTTCGACATGAAACAAATATTTAGGATCCCACCATCTATTGAGAGAAATACAAAGATGAGTTATGTTTTATGGTTCAAACTAATGTGACATGTATGGAAGTAGTTGAGCCAAGTATAAAATTCATTGATCCATATGATATGAAATGAGTGAGGAGTTAGTTGAAGGATATGAAAAGATAAAATTTTATTCAAGAAGGGATAAAGAATGTCCTAGATGGGGTTCTAATGAGGAAAAGTTGAAAGAATTTCAAATTCATTTATATAGTAAAGACATAAAAAATAAATCTAACAAGAAAATTGAGGAGTTACTAAAAGAAATTGGTATGACCAAAGAGCTATTTAGAGAAGCAATGGCGATAGAAAAGGAAATGAGAGCTAGTGGTCAGTCAAAAATTTTGGTTTCCCACCACCAATTGAAAGTGGGCCTTCTATGGAGGTGACAGTTGAAAAACCATTAGCAGAGAAATACATTGTGCCCTATGCAATAGTTGAATGTACCACAAAAGAAGAAGAACTCAATAAAATTGAAGTACATAAATGTACAGTAGTATATTAGAGGATATTTACTAGAAGCACATCAAAATCTATTCAAATTAATGTAAAGAAAGAGAAAGAAGAGTCCCATAAGAATAAAAGAGCGAAGGGATTAACCACTTGACCTAGAAAGAGGCAGAAAACATTGGTCACCTATATTGGAAAGAAGAAGCTAGAGGAACAAGAGAATTAAATAGGGGAAGAGAAAGTAGAAAAGGACAAACTTGAAGAGAGCAATGAAGGAAGGAAGAAGTGGAAACCTAAGATAGAAAATATGAGCAACATGATCATGAATGAAGGAAATCTGACTAAGATGAACAAATTTTACCATTCATATGATAATTGTGAGAATTTATAGTTAGAGAATGTTATAATTAGATAAATGATCTTTTTTAAACATAAGTTTACAAACATTCATGGACACATATCTAATGATTTGTATGAGAAACTAAAGAATTAAAAAAAGGAGAGTGAAGGAAGAAGATAAAGCTATAAGGGAAATAACTGTCAAAAGGCTTTGTGAAATTGAAAATGAGGAACACTTTGAGAGAATAATGAAAAATATAGAGATGTTGTTGAGGGACATGACAAGAGAAATCTTGATCATGGAAGGAAACTATCAAAAAGTACACAAAGAAATAGAAGATTCCATTATAAAAGTGGTGACATAATTTAAAGATACTTTGATTGTGACATGGAAGAATAATGTTAGATACTCTTGAGCCTAGCAAAGAGGAACTAGTATGATTTTAGGGGGAGCAACTCCTACCACTGTAGTAGAAGCAGAAATAGAGAAATCTATTGAGGTAAATGTTGAAGAAGTCAAAAAAGAGGGAGAGGAAATTATTAAGGAAGAAGTCAATGAACCACCATAGATTACCATTAGTGAGGACCTAATGAATATTAGTAGTACTCATATCATAGAGATGAGACTACAGATCCATTCAGGGATCAAAATCAAGGAGATAACATTGTTGACAATTTGGCTACTAAGATTCTAATCAACTATCTTAGTTCTGATGGAGAGGAGGATTTTGAGATGAAGGAAGGAGAAAACAAGAAGAGTGATGAAGAGAATCTAGACACATTGAATAAGACCCTTAAAATATTGATGGAAAGTTATAAACTGATTGAAGGATAATTATTCAAGAAACATCTTCTTTTGCACCATAGTTGAGACATGCAAAGGTAGAAGAGGAAACAATTGACAATTTCCAAGAAGATGAGCTAGAATAACATGAGAAGAATACTAATGATGGGTTGGCATTTAAGCCCCTATAGCTAAAAGAGTGTAGTTAAACAGTAGAAGAGCAATTGGTTACTCCAACTACAAAAGCAAGAAAGGGGATAACTAGTTCATCAAAGACTCCATATGAATGTTTGTTAGCTAGCATAATGGGTAGTACACCACTAGCAATAGAAAAAGACCCAAAAATTAAAATATTTAGTCAATTATCAACTTTTTCTATGAGTAGAATAATTGAGAAGAGTAAATGAATTAAATGCACTAGAGAGATTCTTGAGAAGATGACAAGAAAGATGGAAAGTTTGATAAATGTGTAGATCAATGAGAAAAATCCACAAAAGAAGAAAACCAGTGTACTAGAAGAATTTGATAGTCATTTTAAGACTTTGGTAGAAGTTTCTACAATCAAGGCACAAGATGAACATGATGCACATCTATTTAGCAAGGTATGTAAAAATGTGAAAGATGACTTAGCAAATTTGGACACATGCATAAAATAATTGAGGAAATGCATTCGTGAAGGTAAGGAATTATATGATAAATGTGTAATAGCACAAGAATACATGTAAACCTTTACATATCATATTAAGGGAAATGAAGATGAATTGAAGAATGTGATCAGTGAGTTGAAAAGTGCAAATGCTCAAGTTATTCACTTGGAGTAGTAGATAAGTAAGATGCATGAGAGAAGAATGTTGGAGGTTTGCAAGTAGAAGATATTGTAGAGGTTCTCTTTTTTAAGAGAGCACTTATCTTTGAATATTGACCCAGTACAAAAACATCTTAATGATGTCTTGAAGGAAAAGGTATGATATGAGCATTTTAGCTACCTGAACTTCCAAACCATAGAGTTAGCATCTTATGGACTATGTACACTTATCATAGTCTCAAATTCAATCAAGAGAGCACTGAATATAGGCTTGATCAGCTTGAAGAGAAGTTTTATTAATTTGATTGCATTATTATCAAATTCATCAACATAGAAGAAAGGTAGAATCAAAATTTTGAGTTGTATATAGTTTTTGACTCACCTTTGTCATTAATGTCAAAGGGGGAGTGATTGTATGGAAAATTGTATGTGCTAGGAGATATAAGGAAGAATATGTAAAGACAAAATATAATAAAAATGATCCACATTTTGAAACTTTTGTGTGGTTGTGTGAAGAACTTCATAATTTTAAAATTTCACATTTTGGGACTTAGCCAGTTTTCCCATGTGTTGCCATCAATGCCAAAAGGGGAGATTCTAGGAAATTTGGCTAATAAGTGAGTATTAAAATATGTTAAGGTTTTTATTTATGGAAAAATATCATCCCTCTTAACTCAACATATCATGGAGATAGAGCTTTTCCTTGAAGAATTAGAAAATTATCTAGGTATCACAAAGTTTATCTATCAACCCATACACCTTTTTAGTTGTCAAAGATCATATAATTTATTGGCATGTGCACACTTGAGTGAAGCAAGAATTGGGTATGAAAATTCTATATGCAAGAGAGAAAATAATTATGAGAAGTGCATATGGAGTTATTAATGTATTATCAGTTGCAATACTATATAGGTAAAATAAGATAGATTTTAGGAAAGTGGTAATTTGTGTTAAGGAATTTTATTTTATCAAAATAATTGCTTAACTATTTAGGGATGACATCCTAGATGTTAACCCTAAATAAGAAAGAGTTAGTTTTGGATTTTGGGACATATGTGAAGACATGAAGGCCGACATGACACAATTACTTGGTATAAAGGACAAAGTTTTGGATGCAAAGTTGTGGAATTGTTGTGTAGTGTTTTTGTGATGAAATTTTATTTTATTATGATGCAAAATTGATACTAGATTAGAGAAAGATCAATATATGTGAAGTTGTGTATAGAGAGTTACAAATGACAAATTAGATATTGCATATATTAGCATTGTCAAAAGGTTTATGTGTTTATTCCTTGTGTACAATAGAAATCATTATAATTGCATGTTTGGGTAGTGGGCTCATCTTGCTACTTTTGTATTGAAATAGGATTGATGCTTCTAACAAGGAATCATCCTATAAAAAATATTAGTTAGGCTTGATGCTAGAGTGATTTGAGTATGTTGCTCAGTAGATGAAGTGATGGAAACTTCACTCATCAATCCACTTAGTAATATTTCTCCAATAGTTAGTTGAGTGACTGGTGAAGTAGGGTTTACCTCAACTAACTTGGTAGTAGCCTTCTTTGAGCTAGATGGCACTAAGGCTTTTCTCAAAGAGTTAGGAAGAGAGGCCATTACCTCTACTGATATCTGTTCAGGATCTAAGTCTTCAATACTTTGGATTTTAGGAAGATCACCTCATGTTGCTTCTTGATCCTCTTCATCTTCAACATCATCTCTTTCCATATTTTCTACTTCCTCATCATCTATATCTTCATTATCTTTTTCCACATTTTCTACTTCATCATCAATTTGCTTAATCTGATCACTAGGATTGTGCAACCCATAGATATTCTTCCATGATATAGTGTTGGATTTCATAATAGATTCTATGTCCTTTGAAAAGATCAATAATGTATTGAATTTTGGTGTAAGCTTCTGCTCATTTTTCTTCAATGATTCCTTTACTTCCTTGTCTGACAGATTAGGCATAAGTTGCCTCAAAGTCTTTTCTCTGATGTCTTTTGCAACATTTGATGCATTCTTCCATATAGGTGTAACAACCTTTAGAATATTGTTATGAACTTTCTTGACCAAATTAGCAGGAGAGTATTTCCATTTTACCATTTTTTCCACTAGGGCATCTTCGATCTATTTCTTCTCCTCTGCACTCCTATTGTCATACCTAAGAGTTTTGGAAGATCCTATACCTCCTCCTTCTTCTAATCTTTTTAATCTTTCTAAAAAGGTAGGGGCAGTCTTCTGAAATATGATTTTATCTGCTTCATCTTCTTCTTCATCATCACCTAACTTCAATTTATTCCTTGATTATGTTGTTCTTCTGGTGAACACATTAGGGGAGGAATTTACATGTTTAGTGATTGTGACCTTCCCTTTCTTCTTGGTAGTTTCCTCATCTTTAGGTTCTTCCTCTACATACTCTTCCTCTCCTTCTTCTTCATCAAGGTCATCTCCTTTTCCTTCAGTTAAATCAAGTATATTTTCCACCTTCTTTCTTCCTCTTTTCATTTCTTGGGGAAGCTTAATTTCAAGAGTAATTCTACCCTTGGCTTCCTCATAAGTACCAAAATAAGGTGCCTTAGGGTCAATAGGCTCATTCAAGAAATCTAATGATGTCCCTTTTATCACCTATGTTTACTTCATATCCCAGGGGCTTAATCCATGCCACTCTTGGCCTAACTATGAGGCCTCGCCCCGACCCATCCTAGCATCAATGATACTTTATTATTTTGATACTCAAGACTCAATATGTTAGAACATTACTTTATGCATTGAACCTTATTATACTATTTTATGATGGGTGATGCTTACTTCAGTTATTTGATTTTGTCATTTAATGCTTTATGAACATATATGATGATGAAGTGAATGAATGCAGAACTAACACTTTGATTTTTCCAATTTTAATGAATGGAATGAGATAAACAATTGATTATTAGAAAAATGGATGTTTTAATTTATATGATTTTTCTAATGTGTAATTTACATAATGCATGTGATTTCGTGATCTACTAATGTGTGCAATGAGTGTGCAGGAAATTTAGCTGGGAAACCCCATGGAAAGACGAAACTAAAACCCCCTGTTAATTTGTACTATCCTTGCATTATCTTTCCTTGAAGGTTGTTAATTGGTCTTATTATTCTCCTAGCCTTTTTTTGTTTCCTATTAAGTCTTTAGGGTTTAAAAATATTAAATTTAAGTAACCTAGGGGTAAGGACATGGGTGGGGAGCACTTTCCAACCCCTTAGTCTCTTTGTTTGACTTTTAGGGTCACTCAAAAACCCTATTTTTGGTTGATTGCAAAAATTGATTATCTCCTACTTGGGTTGGTGACTCAAAACTCCATCTTGAGGTTACTTGAAGTCTAGTTGAGTTAAGGATTTTACTTAGAGGGAATTTGGAGTAGGTTGGGTTTTGTTACCCAGTCTCTAGTTTTGGAGAAAGGTTGAAGATTGAAGGAATAAAAGGAAAATCTCTTCTCAACTTACCATTTTGCCATAAATTTTTATGAAGGTAGGAGTTATTCACTCTCTTGACCTTTTCTTCATGTGTTCATGCTTGAATCATGCATAAGGTATTGTGTTGTTCTTTGTATTACTTGCTTGTGTGTTGGGGTTGAATTGGAGGGATCTTAACTTGTTTCTTGAGGTTATTCTTATGCTTGCCTTGATCTTTTGTTCTTGAGGGGATTTCATGGGGATTGTTTTGGCATCACTCACCCTTGGATAGGGAAGAAGTGGCTATGTATGGGGGAAGGGCCTTAGTTGGACCTCAATAGTGTAGAGTCTCCTCTCATGGTGAGAGGAGGGAAAGAGGGTAGGGTGTATGGGCCCCTACTTGTCATCCCATACATTGTATGAAAATTGGAATTCTTGAAGAAGGGAAGGAATGAATACCCTTGTTATATTGGCCCCGAAAGGGCAATTGTAGAAGAACGGGAGTTCTTGAATGATTAGCCTCGAAAAGGCTATGTTATGGTATGGTGATTGAGATCTCCTATTGAGAAAATCCACCTCCCCTTATTTTTGGTTCAATGTTGAACCTATTGTGCAAAATCGGGTTGGCAATGCATGCTTGAATTGTTCATCATATTATGTTGTTTTACCTCCATGTTGGTTCTTGTCTTTCCATGGTTCCCTTGGTGCATTGAAGATATTGGAAAAGACCTCTTGTGAAAGACCTAGAAGTGATTTCATTTGAATTGTAACTTTATGTAATAATGTATTTTAAAATTTGATGTATTTGGCAAAGATGTTGGGTTTTCTTACTAGTTCTTTCCCAATGGAGCCTTGAACCAAGTTGAATAATAGAGAAAAGAAAAAAAAAAGAGAGATTGTGAAAGCCTCCTTGCATTGCTATTATGTGATTTCAAATTTTGCACATGTATGTGAGAAAATAGAGTAATAGATAATGTCTTCGAATTATGAATTCTCAAGGTTTCAATTATGTTAAGGAAAAGTAATTTGATATGTTGAAGTTTTCAATTCACAGTTATATGCATTAGAAGGAAGTAAATAATCATAAATTGAGGAAAACAAGATTTTCCACCTTCCTTGATAAACTATGTAAGTGGCTAAATCAATTAGACACAAAAGAATATATACATTATTGTATTAAAAGAAAAGGATGTTGACACAAAAATAAGCCTCTTAGAAAATTAGGGAAGATAGAAAAAAAAAAATTCACACTTCAAAATGAAACCATCACTTAGAAAATATTGGTTTAAAAAAAAAATGAACACTCCCAGGAGAAAAATGCTCTCTGGATTTTGTATGGGAAAGAATTAAGTCATCTCCCCCTTGCAATAGAGAATCTAGAGATCCTTCTATTATTCCTTTCTTGGTTTTATTATCATTACATATTTAAATGAATTAAAAAAATAACATTACTCTCTACTTAACTTGATATTGTGACTCCTATCTCTTCTTCCTACCAAATACACTTTTAGACATTAATTCTCCTGCAAGTGCATAGGCCCCATAAGTGATTAGGAGGGAAAGAAGTTTATAATAATATAAGGGGAGTGATTGTTTAATGTAGAATTCTACCACAAAATCTTGGGATCACGTGCCTAGTCGATAATGTCTTGGTAATGAGTGTTGGGCTCAACATTTATTAAGGGCAAGATCTTAAAACCCCTTTTTACTCCACCTTGGAAACACAAGAAAAGTATATACTTCCTTTCAAAAAGAAAACCCCACATTTATTGCTCCTTGCAGGTCAATTTAGGTCCCACCCTTTTTGGCAGGTGATGTGGGGGGAAGAAGGAGTTAGGTGGGACTTAGTTTGAGGCATTTCACTTTGGGAAAGTTGGGGGTGTAAAAATTATTAATGGAAACTTGTTTTTTTCTCCCACACTCCTCCATGCCTAGCGCACTCAACATGAAAGCTGATACACATTAGGAAGAAGGGACAAGTCTGTGCTTGGCAGACTTGGGGTAGTGCACATTGTCTTGGGGTTCTCCTAGAACACCTTGGGGTGTGGGGCAGGGAGGAGGCCAAGTGGCCAAGGGAATAGGGTAGTAGGTAAGTCTCAGGCTAGTTGGTTAGTTAGTACTTCATGTTATTAAGATAGTATGATATTATTGTTAAGTTAGTATGTGGATAGTTTATGTTAGTGGTAGTGTTAGGTTAGTTTTAAGTTTTAAGTTATTAGATTAGTTTAGTTTATTTTCTTTTAGTTTGAGTTAAGTTAGTTTTAGGATTAGGTAATCTTAGTATTAGTGTTTAGTATCTTTTGGCAATTTTATAAATTGCAAGTTGTTTTATGATTTTAGTTTTAGTTTTAGTTTAAGATATATGTTAAGTAGATTAATTTATTATGTTGGTGGATATTAGTTAGTTTAGTAAGATAATTGTAGTATAAGTTAAATTGTTATGATTTCTTGTTAGTAATTTCAAAATTATCATAATTATTGTTAGATGATAGTTCTTTTTTTTTTGTTTTTTTAAAAATATTTAGATAGTATAGTTGGTATACATGTTTTTTAGCTATTTTAATTTTAAATATTTTCATAATAGTATAATTAAGTGTTCTACTTAAATTATTAAATTTAATAAATTAAGTTAGCTTGGCTTAGAAGATAGTATGGTTGAAATTAGAAACGTTAAATTTATCTAGAAATTAATTTTCAATTAAGTAACAAATTTTTTTAGTATATTCAAAGGGTTTCAAGTATATTTGTGTTAGTTATTATCTCATATTATTAAATTAGTACTAATCGTGTCATTGTTTGCAAATTGATTAATGTAGATTTCAATTAAATAAAGTTTTTATCCAATAAGTTGTTATGTTTAAAACAAGTTATGTTAGACTAATGAGATAATGTTAAATTGTCTTGCTTAGTTAAATTTAAGTTCAATGTATATTGTTATTCAAACGTGGATACTAATTTATAATGAGTATTTAACTTTAACGACGCTTTCCTTCTCATGATTATAAACTTAAGATGAAATGTAGTAACCTAATTCTTGCAATCGTGAATTAAAATCTTAAACTTTAGTGCACTTTATTTTTATTATTAAAATAAAAATAATAAAAAATTGTGTGTTTTTTGCCCTTGTATTTTGGGCATGACACTAACTACATGGATATGGACTTAATCAAAGTCAACCAGAAAACAAATATCTTGTTCATAGTTTTCAATTAATTTCTTAGGAATTCTATATCTCCTTTCCATTTTTTCTTTGAATTTTTTTAAATAGGCATCCATTATACTTTCAAAGTCGTCACCCATTTCTATTATAAATTCATTAATCTGATATAACACTGGTGTATCTTTCTTCCACACCACAATTCCTTTTGGAAGGAAAGAACTTTTGCACATAAAATAATAGACAAGTCAAAAAGGAGCCAAACTTACATGGATTGTTCTTCAAGAATCAGATGCTCACCATGTTCTTTTTGAATTGGTTCAATAGTAGCTTGACAAGGTTGAAGGATAGGTTGTTCTTTACCACCTTAAATGCTAACTTAACAGCTTCACAAGGAACATTGTTTAATTTTCTTGAGATGTATATTTTGTGTGCAATCACATGGATCCCAAACTTTATTTCCATGTCTATAACTCCATTGATTTTCATACCTCTATTATCCCACTCGACAAGAGTTCTTTTAGTTAGTTCAACCTGACCTAGGGTTTTTTTAGTCTTTGCCTTGTTCAACATTGGAAACATTGTTATCCTATGTATCATCTTCTTAGAAATTTGAATAGGGTGATATAACCACAAGTGCATGTTATAGACTTGGCTCAGGATGAGTCTACTCCATTTCCCTTGGAAATCCCTCAGTATATGCAAGATATGTGTTAACCCTTTGGTTTCCAAATTCTTGTGCTCAAGTTTCAAGCTCCCATCCACACATAGTTTATTGAATGTTTGGTTCATCTCTAGGGTTCCTAACTCTTGAATTGAACAGTGATAAAATGATTGAATGTCATGGATTAAAGTACCTATGGAGGAATCTATGAATATGCTCCAATGAGATCAAGTTCCTTTGTGATTTTTAGACTATATTTGAATGTTGAAGCTTTAAATCTGACACCTCAAACCAACATCTTCGAACCCTTCTTTGTTTTATTGTTGGAATATGCCATACTTGCTTGGTAATGCTTCAAACATAAAAGAAAACTTCAACAACAATGTCTTCCAATTGCTTGGGGCTCTAGGATGCTCTTAGCTCTTAACTCTATAAAATTTATGGCAAAAAAATGACATTTAATTTCTCCTTTTAACTAAATTCAGTCTTCAAGTCACCATTAATGCATCGTACAATTGTTCACTCAGTGACAGGTTGTCCTCCACTTAGTTAGGTTACCACCACTTGGTCTAAACTTAGTAGAGACACCAACTCAATATTTGTATTTGACGCTAAGTAAGGTTATGCAACCCGACCTTGCTTGGTAAGGTCTTGTGGCTTGACCTTGCTTAGTAAGTTCTTCATTTTTCATATCTACTTAGTGATCCTTGTGCATCTTAAATGTTGATATGGATTTTCTACTTGTTGGTTAGAATAGATGTGAGATGTCTTCTTAGAATCATAGTTCCAGTGATCTCCATAAAGAACTAGGTTGAAATGGTTGAGTCACCCAACTCATTGACTTGGGGGTCTCCACTTTCATTACTTTGATTTGCATCCTCAGAAGATTTCCTTATGCATTGTTGCCCTCATCTAAATTTTGATATTGTTAGCCTTTTCTTTCTTTTTATCTTCAACGCTTCCTTAATTCATACAATTCTTGTAAATATTTCCAAGTTCTATACATAAAAAACATCTCTTTGTAGTGTCCCTCTTCCTTGTGTGATATTTTATGTAGTTTCCTCCAATGTGTTCAAACTCACCACAATAGTAACATCTATACCTTGTATTGTAATCCCAACCAAATATAGCTTTGAAAATTTGTTCTACTGGGTTCTATTTCTTGGTCTTGCACTTTGAAGATGTTTGTCTTTGTTTATTACAATTGTGACACTTTCCTTCAAACTTAGGTTTCTATGTGCATTCACTTGCTCTATATCCTAATTTGTTGCAACTATAACACTTTCCACTAAACTTTGATTGATCATGTCTCCAAAACTTATTTTATGTATGTCCTATTTTTCTAGAATGATGACATGTAGGCCTTTTTTTCTTTTGAGATCCGTGTTGAGTTGATTCATCTTCTTTTATGTATCCCAATCCAACTTTTCTTTTGTATCTAAATTGACATATCTCATTCAACTGATTTATGCTTTCATTATATTTCATCATCCTCTCATTGGTTTACTTCTTTACACTAAGATCATTCTGCAATCTTTCATTCTCTAACTTCAAGTTGATAAGCTCCTGATTTGCATCATTTAGTCAATCAATCTAATCTATTTTCTAAAGAGATAATTGATGAATTTCACTATCCTTTTCTTCTATTTATTCTTTGGATTTTTCCTTTTGTTCCATGACTTTACATAATCTAACCAATTGAATTTCTTGTTCTCTTTTCAACTTTTAGACTTATGCTTGAAGAGTAAGTTTATTTTCAAGTAGATTTATGATTGCTGCATTAGCTTCATCTGAACTTCTTTCTTGACAAATGTCATCAATTCTTTCTTCAATGTAGACATTATCATTCATTTGTATTTTAAGATCTTTTCTTCTTTTTAGGGATTGAGAGAGTTGTTCCTTTATTTTCTTGAGTTGATCCATGGCCAATTATAGATTCAACTTTTCATTTTATATAGCTTTCTCCAGTCTATAGACTTCCATTGTCTTTGATCTTTTCTCAAGCTACTAAACTTCTGATGTGAGGACCAACACTCTGATACCAATTGTTGGAAATGTAGTATAGACTAGGTGACTAAGAGTGGGGGGGGTGAATCAAGAACCAATAAAACTTATACTTTATTTTACCAATTAAACATTCACCATGAAATCTGATCTAATTACATTCATGAAAGATTAAAAGAAATAAAACATTCATAACACTTGACACAAAATTTGGTAACCCAGAAACCTTCCAAATAGAAAGTAAAAATGGGGTAGGGATGATACCCATAAGTGTTATTACTGTAGTATAAACTTAACATGTTAAAGCTTACAATTGATCACTTTTGATGGTCTATCCTATTAGGAGCAATAAGTACTATTAGGTCCACCTTGTGAAAGGATTTGCAATGTACAATGAAGTATGCACTCTGTTAGGAGACTTGGAAAAAGACTATTAAGTCCACCTTGTTAAAGGATTTGACTAATGCACCTATTAGGATGAATCAATGGCTGATCTCTTATCTGCAACTCAATTTTCTAAATGAGATTAAATAACAATGGTCACCTAATTGTGTAGATAAGTCTCTACTTCTCCTTATACTACTTGTAGCTTTCTTTAATTCACACTCATCTACTTCTTCTTGTTCATATTGATATTTGGATATGATAAAATATATTACATAGACCAATCCAATTCATTACCCTTATGAGTCAACTATAATATCAAATTCAAACAATCTTCACAAAGTTAGCACATTGCTGAAACTTGGGTTTTGAAAACCACTCGGGTGATGTTCTAACACTCAGCAAGACTTGTCAACACTCAAAAAAATATAGCACTCAGTTAATGTAGATTCTCAGTCTATACTAATCACTTAGGGTAATAGGAATTTGGTCAACACTGGATGATTAGAAAAATACTAAAGAACTCGGTAGACTTAATTAATACTACATGACTCGGTCAACACTACCTTTCACTTCATTAACACTGCAAGCTTGATAGATACTACAAAGCTCGGTTAACACTATACTCTATCTTGGATTCTCGGTAGATACTATGAAGCTTGACATGAACTGTATTCTGACTGATTGACTTGGTAGCAATTGAAACACTTGGCTTACACTGCTAGCAGTATGATGAGCTTGATAGCAACTTTAGAGCTTAGTATAAATGTAACCAATTGACTCAGTGTTGAGTCACTAATAGAAAAATGATTTGACCAAGAGGTCAAAAAATGTCACCCATAGTTTTCTTTACAACCTTCTCATCTTCAACATAGTGTTGATTCAAATAAATGATTAGATCAAGTTAATAAACTGGTCTATATGATGAGCAATTGGATTCACCAATCTAACTAGTGTCATTGTAATGCAATGTCTATATCTGGTATCTAGTTGTTCACATTGTTGTAGAAAACCATCCCAAGCTGGGTTTCCTATCTTAGTATCTCATATCTCTAAGTGTTTGTTAACCATTATGGATGGTAGCTTGTTACCCATGTATTTGTACTTAATTTTCTGAGGAGAATACATTTGATAGTTCCTAAACAAAATATAGTCATTAACAAATTTATTGGAAGTAATTGACTAACCTATAAAGAAACATTGATTGAATTAAGACTAACAAAATTGATTGAAAAAACCCCAAAAGGGGAAAGTAAAAAAGGTTTATAGAGTTTTGAAGTGTTAAGAGTGCAAGAAAACATCAAAGTGAAAAAAGTTGAAAAGGATGAAATCTAGGTGATTAACAAAATAACACAACATTCAAAGTTTTAGAGTGGCAATATCTTCATAGTCTGAAAGGCCGAAAGACTATGAGTTTAAGTGCTTTTTGTTTTCAGGCAAATTTGGAGATGTTAAACTTTAGAGTGCAAATATTGGAGTCTAAAAATGTTGAAAGGGTAACAACATCTAGGAGTTATCTTTGAGTATGAAGTATTAGAGACATGGGATTCTTTCAAGTTTCAGTGGTTCAAAACTATGAAGAGTTCAAAGTTTCACAATACTTGGACAAAATTGTAAAATATTAACCTACCAAGAAACTCTAGGATAAATCTTGTTAATGTTGTATCTTCAATAACATTGAATGAACTTAGATATAATCCTTATATGGCTACTAGTTATTTATTAATTAGACAAACTCTCCAACATATATACATATACATATATATAAATATAAATATAAACATATATATATATATATATATATACATTATTCTTAATATATTATCTAATGATGATTAAATTATAATTTACCATAGAGAGACATGTCTCCTCTTCTCATATTTATAAGTCTTCAAATATGCATTTGGAACACACACAAATAATGGTAGTGTTATTACATTTGTAGAAAATGATCTATAAAATCAACATGGTATTAGAGCTAGACTACAAATGAAAGAAATATTCATTTGAGAAATAGATTTAAAAAAAAATTGTACAAAGATCAATATGGATGAAGATACTTTGCATACTTAGATGATGATCATAAAATTCTTTCAATTTATTCAAACCAAATTTAGTACATGATAGGGAATAAATTGAAAGACTAGTTTGAAGTGAATGAAATATCTTAACACTACTAATAACCATGCATCTAAAAAATGATGGAGGTGTTGAGAAAGTCATTAATTGGTATCATGTAGCATTAATCTCACATGTCAATCGAGATTGTGCTAGATCTTGGGAGTGCATTGGAATTCATAAACATTAGAAGTACCTAGAGTGTAGATTGTCATGTATAAAAGTCCCTAGGAAAACCCTCAAACTAAAACGAGACAAGTCTATAAATTTGTAACAGATGTTGGAGATCAGTAAAAATTGCAGATCACAGTGGATCCAAACTATATACTTAAAACTCTGAAGCAACAACAAATAGTTATTGGATCAAGGAGAATAATGAAGGGTATATTTTTTATTGATAACCCAAAGGTTTGGCAGATTTTGGATGTATTATTCAAATATGATGAATAAGTGTATGTTATAGCTATATAATCTTGCATCTATGATTCACATCAAAAGATTATAGAAATGAACACCTAGTGGTAATAAGTCAACGTTGAGCAAAATTCATAACACATAGGAAGGCTTTGTGTTTGGCACTAAATACTCGACAAGATAATTCATGTACATACTCTAGTATGGATAGACACATGTGAGTTGAATAAAGATATTGTAATAGAGGAAAGTTGATGATAGAAGATTGGAGACAAAAAAAATGCACAAAAATGGAAATTTTGGTTTAAATATCATTTATAACAAAGAAAAGGCATGTGAACTATTCAACTAAATATAGATAGGATTTCTTCCATCTGTGACATATTGCAGACCCTCTAAATGGATTAAGTTTTGATCCACTTTGCTCCATCTGGATCAACACATATAATATGCTTGCATCAACCTCTGCTATGTCTACCATCGCTTGATAGATAGGACATTGGTTACACCATTTATAGGAATTGTCTCATTCCTTATGTGTCAGAGATAGAAGGAAATGATGTGGAAAGGAGCATAGTAAATATGGCAGAAAATAGAGGATGAAATGATAGTGGAGGTCTTTACATTTCTAGAGGAAGATATTATAGTGATAAAGGAGGATAACATGGTGAGCCCATGTTAAGATAGCCACAAGAAAGTTGGACAATGGAACCTTTGGAGATAGGCATTCAAACCAATACAATCTGAATATCACCCACAAACCACGTGATTCAACCAATGTGGAATTAGTAATCCCAATGCACCTTGTTCCACTTGGGCCATGGAGGAATAATAAAAAATGGGTTTGACTCTAAAAGGTTGGACATGATCCACCTCACCATTAAAGTAAAGGTAAGGGGGCACATCATTGGAGGTATGGCACATTATAGGTAGTGAAATTGTTCTCATCAATAGAATAATATTTAGGAGAATAGTAATTTTACATATATATTTGTTCTTCTCAATAATATATAAGAACTAATTGGATAAATAATTACGATAAGATATAAATTGAAATTTAGATTAATAGTGTGTGTGTAAACATAAGATGGAATATATGCTTATATATTTAAAGTATAGAAATTTATCTATATTATCTTATATGATTGTATATTTTAATTACTATGTGAGACACAACTATCATCCACACACTATTAAGGGGTGATGAGAGTTGTAGCCAGTGAGAAGGCATGTAGTGGAGATTGCTAAAAAGATGTTGTGTATTGTGGCCCACACATAATAAGGTAAACTAAGGTAGTGTATATATGAGTTTCCTTTATGTTATTAAAAGTTCTCTCTCTCTCTCTCTATATATATATATATATATATTTATTTATTTACATATACATATATTTGCATATGTACACACACACACATATGTTGACATCTGATTGAAAAGATCATTGTTGAGAGAGATTATTGAAAGAAGGAGATTGTTGAAGAAGATTATGTGTTTCAATCATTGTTTTGTCATTGTTGTCAAACCTGCTATTTTCAAGTAAGATAACTTCTTATAAGATTCAAGTACTATCACTTAGTTGATTTATGAAGAGAATTTGATCAATAAGATGTATCAAAAAAGAACCTAGAGGAAAGGTTGAGTTATGATTATGTAATGAAGTACAAGGATCAGTTAAGGCAATGATGACATGATGTATTGATAATCTACTTAAGGTTACAAATGTTGGCTACACTTAGAAAGTTTAGAAGAACAAGTTACACAAAGTTTGTCTACCAAGCTTGATCGAGTGGATAGTAGGTGCTGAGAAAAGTCAGTGCAAGTCGAGCAAAAAATCAATTGGAGCTGAGTAAAAGCAAATTCTAGTGGATGTCGAGCAAGACAGTTGATGTCAAGTAAAGTTTATTGATATTGAGCATTAGTAAACTTTAGTTGATGCTGAGTGATTTTATAGTTGATGTCATTCAATGTAGTATGTGCCAAGCATTAGAAGGTTGATAATGCCAAGCTACTACATTATTTTAAAGATCAAAGATTCACTATATCTGAGCCAACAAGTTTATTTTCTTGGATTTTGTGAACTAGGTGGAATATAAGGATGATGAGCTAGTGGCACAAGATTTGAGGTAAATCATTTTTAGGTGAATTCAAAGTGGATTCTAGGAGAATTTTCTAGAAGAGATATGAGATATGGGGTAGATACATTGTATCCTACCTAATCCATCTAAACCCTAAATTTGGACAATGGAGAATGAGTAGAAAAACATCTAAATTTCCTATTTATATTAATGTCTAGTCATGAAGCAAAGTTGTCACGTGCAAGAACCCAAGGAAGAGGATTTAAAGGTTTTGCTTCATCAAGTGACCTAAGAGAAGAGTCTGCAATGGCATGTTAAATAATAAGGCTTAAGAAGATGTATGCTTGAAGAGTGAATAAGCTATTAGAGCTAAAAAGTATAAAGGCCAACCAAAATGGAGGATTGAATAGAGATCTATAATCTACAAGAGAAGTTGTGAGCTGTGTCAGATCAAAGCTCTGCTAGTGCTATCTAACAATTGTATCAGTCTAGGGTAAATCCTTTGGATTAAGGTTGACCTAACAGTCATTTGTAAATCCTTTAATCAGGTCGCATTCCAAGTGAATGGCCTAAAGTCATCTAACAAGGCTCAATCCTAATAGGGTGATTGAAATCCTTTAACAAGGTTGCATTTAACATTGTGTATTATAACCTTTAATTGGGTTGGCCTTTCATAGGGCATCACTTTAGAAGAGTTGAAAAGAGTAGCATGTTACTGGTGGTTTTTCCCAAATTGGGTTTCCATGTAAATCATTGTGTCAAGTGTGTTGATGAATTTGTTATGTTTCATGCTTTACATCTTTGCAAGTTGATTTGATAGTAACCTACAAGTTTTTAAGTGATTGCATAATCTTATGGATGCATCCATGGATATTAATTTTTTATGGGTTCACTAAGCTATGAAAAGTTTTATTTATACATCTAGACCTTTGATAACTAATTCACCACATCCCCCCCGCCCCACCAAGTTATTCTAAATAATTCCAACAATACAGACATACATACATATATGTATATGTGTGTGTGTGTGTGTGTGTGTGTGTGTGTGTGTGTGTGTGTATACATGTATGTATGTATGTATGTATGTATGTATCTATATATACATACATACATACATACATACATATATGTATATCTATATATATATATATATATATATATATATATATATATATATGATGCTCCACTTATGTTATGGACTTAAATACATGATTCTATAGCATTGAGTTGAGATGGAATTTTATAGTGAAGCAAGAGAAATTATTCTTTCAAGAAGGATGTTTGTCATTTTATATAGATGTGATGGGAGCTATTGAATTTAGTTGTTTAGAAAATGAATATAATTCTAATGACCCACTCTACTTAAATATTATTATGGTAAATTTTAATTAAATATATAATGGTCACACCTATATTTTCACAAAATTTTTTTGAGTAGAATCAAATCCTTATAGGGTGATTTTTTAGAGTTTAGAGTCGAAAAAAAATTGTCTTAGAGTTCCACTTAAAAACTTGAATATAAAAAATATTTTATTGGACAAGTGAGGAAATAAATCTATTCAAATATTGTCTATTGGCACCAAAAGAATCACCATATTCTCTTAGCATAGATTAATTGTTGACAAGAGCCATTAAATAATTAGGAGTTATAGGGGCATCTTTGAGATTGCAACACTCGTTTATTTGGCATTCCCAAGAGAGTAAAGTGGTGTGAATTTTATATTATTACAAATTTCAACTACAATTTGCATTGATATTACATATGTATGTTTCTTATTCCCTCTTTAATACTAATTTCATTTTCATATCTCTTAACTATTTTCATGCACGTAATATAGGAGTTATTTTCTTTATTATTATGCTCTTGTTCTTTTCCTTGATCCCTAGGATGAAGTTTTCCATATTTGATGCAATGTAAAATTTTTAGATGATATAAGAGTGGGAATGTCACATTATGAGGAGAAATTATAAACACTATTCAATTCCCATATGAACTATTATTAGAGTGAAGATGTCAAAAAAGAGACACCATCAAGGATTTGAAGGGATGTTCTTCAAGAAAAGAAGTGGTACATTAAGCATGCTACCATATATTATGTAGGACCCAATTTGATGATAGATCTAATAATCATTTGATGATAATCTAGATAAAGTGAAGCTCTTAAGGCAACATTTTATATCAAGAGGGAGCATGATGGTTCATTAAAGGAAACCTTGGACAAAGAGAGGAAGATGATAGAAGATATGTTTCAATCAAAATTTTGGTGATCTTTGATCATATTGATTCACATGGAGTAGACCATATCAAGATGGATTCTCCAGTGATCATATATGTAAGTTAGAAGGTATTATGCTATTAAGATACTTTTTGAACTAGGGAAGCTCAACATGACCTGTTGCCAAGAGATTAGAAGGATAATATCAGTTTTAGAGGGAGTCTGACTCTTCATCAAAGAAAATCTTGTACAAGGAAGTCAAAAGGTTGATATTAGTTTCAGAGGGAGTTTTAAATTACATCAAAAGCAATCTTGGACCGATAAAGTATACAAATTGAGAGGGAGAAGTTAGAGGTGAAATTCCTTGTAATGCATTCTTCTCTGTGAGAGATAATTTGTGGTGAAAACCATTATTCCACCCTCTAACTTGGTTCATGGTGGTTACTATTTTGCATATGCAGGTTATGTCATGAAATGTGACAATATTTCATTGATTTATTTTCAAAGGATTACTATTGTAAGGCGATAATCTTATCAATAGCTTGAGTTGATATCATGACATGTTACATTAAGTTGTTATCCCAGAGTGTTGATAGTCACGATAATGAATGTTTCATGATTAGACTTCATTTTTGTCCCTGAGTGACATATATCATGATAATTTTCATCACTAGTACATTTTGGAAAATATGTGACTATATGACTAAAAATTTTAATCATGCCACTAAAACATTTAATGGCATGACTAAAAGTGATCACATTCCACTATTTTTTTGCAATTTACAAGTATAGGTGACTAAATAAGTGACTAATTTGGTCACTATTGACACAAAAGTCTATACCCTTTCTTGAGGAACTACTTCTCAAGAAACTTTGTGTAACATGGAAATAGCCTCCAAATGTGGGACTTGCACTTTGAGGCTGAATCTCTGGACAAGGCCAATTTCCTCACTATCAAGATGGGCCTAAACTACAACTCAAAAGAAAAAGGGAGAAGGAAACTAAAGTTAAAATGCATAAAGGGAAAGGGGGGTGATGCACCAAGATAGAAATAGTGGTTATAGCTCTGTCTATGACTGTACTGTACATCAATGAAAGAATACAAGAGTCTTAACTCTTTTCTACCTTCAAAGAAACCACATGCAGGTTTAGAACTAGTTGAAGTGTTGAAAGGAAAAGAATTTCACTATATAACAACTGCTAACAGACTTAACACAACACATGAATCAAGAAAATAGAAAAGAAACATTCACTATAAGGAAAAAGCATGCACTAGATAATAGAATGGCAAGAATAGGTAAGAGCAAGGTTTTTCCATTAATGGAAGGCAAAAATGTAGAGCATAATGCTACTGCAAAATAAAAATGGAGAAGAACCAAGAAAAAGTATTTCCATTTTCCTTTTAGAGAGTTCAGGCATAACTCAAATCTAAACTTGAAGTTCAAACCCCAACCCAAGGTCGAGTCAAGTGTAGAGAGCAAAAATAAATGAATATTAGAGCTAAATTTAATCATGAAATATAATATGTGGTAGAAGTGACAGGAAGAAACCAAAATCAATGCATCTAGTTGTAAGAGATCAAATCAAAAAGATATGGTCATTACATGTAATAAAGAGTCATGTAGATGAATTAATGCTATAGAAAAAGGCCCAAAATGTTGGTTTGCATTGACAAAATGATCCTTGTAATGTGTCATGGCCAAAAAAAATAAGTTTGTACCATTGTCAAAAAGTGTGGGATGAGATAACATGTAGTGTTAACCCATTGCAAAAATTACAGAGTTGATCGATGTGGAATAAATCTAATTTTCCCAGAGAAGGTGTGAATTGTTGATGTAGATCTTCATTTTGAAATAAATGACCTAGATGCTACAAAAATCTCCTCAACAAGTGATTAAAACCCAACCATAGATCAAGATATTCTTCAAAAGAATGGATAGCCCAGATGCATCTAGAGAATATCAAAAGATTCGTAGCCCAACACAAGGAAGATCCACCATGTGGCATAAATCTGTTGGTTGACACATTTCTTGAATGTTTGATTGAATAGGCAACAACTATTTTGCTATTTCAAAAAGAGCAAAAAAGTCATTCTCTGAAATGGTGAAAATGGTTAACACAAAATGTTAACCCTAGTAGAAAATATGTGTTAACCTACAACTTGACACATGAAGGAAAATGAGCCAATTCGGTCAATGAAAGGATCGAGCCAACTTGACTCATGAAGAGACCGAGTCAACATGAAATGTTAACCCAACCAAGAAGCATGTTAACCCACATCAAAGAATCTAGCCCATTTAAGATCTCTCAGATCGGTTATCAATGATGGGCTAAATGGGGAGCAAAAATGGCCAACACTCTTGGCAACTCAGAGAGGATGATTTCCTAGTAAGCATAGACCAGTATCCTTAAGAAATCTATTGGGCACAGAGTCACCAAAATAAATGACATGCTATCCCACCTGCAACCTCACAAAATTATACAACCAACAAAAAAAAAAAACTTTAGGGAGCTCTGGGAAGCTTAGAACTGCTCTAGAAAAAAAAGGAGTAAATGTGCTCATCTACTTCTTGGAAAGCTGAAAACACCTACTCTACTATGTCCAAATATTTACAATTACAAAAATAAAAAATAGTCATTAACTAGCTTGTTGAAGTAGCTACCCTTTCTCACAAACTAATTTTTCTTCCATGCATGTGAGCAGTTGAAAATAGTAGCAAGCACAACAAGCATATTGTTGCATGGAACACCTCCTTCCCAATGCTGAAAAAAATGAAGCTTTCCAACACTAGGACATTGTCAACTTGAACAAAATATGTTTGCTCTTTCCTGTGGTCTTCTCACTCATGCTTTGGAATGAGTATGACCAGGGGCAACTTGCATTACTATAGTGCTAGATGCCTGATTGGGCATCTTCTTGATGGCATTGGGTCAAGGTAGTCAGCCTTAACCATTTTTTTCTCTACAACACTTGTATCCTCATGGCCAGTAGGGGGTGGCTTTGATGGTATGGCCAGTGATGTGTGTGTCTCCACTTTCTACAAAAGGGGAAGGACTACTTTGCATAAAGTAAATTTTTTTTTTCCTTGGGGGCTCCTATGCTTTTGTCACTTGCAACTAGGCAAGCTTGAGCTTTGTCTCCTCCTAGTCTACACCAAACCATCTATCAAGGTCCTCCTTAAATTGGGCCACCCTCGCCTTAAACTTTGGAGAGCGGAGGTAGGCCAAATATTCATCTTTATTCTCATAATATAGAGGATTGAATTTCTTTTTATCTTCATAGAGGGGATCCATGAAGAAGTGTTTAAATTAGGAACCTCGTAGAATAGTGTGAGAAACACAAAAAGATCAAAAAATCTTCACACAAATCAACACTTGATCTATTGAAACCAAAAGATGAATAGAGTCACCATGGTGTTAGATAAAATGCCTCTAAAGGATGATTTCACTGAGAATAAGACCCAAATTCTTGAATGCATGAAGATTACAATGGCTTCCAACAAACTTAAGTAGCTAAAATTGATTGTCCCACTGGGCGTGCCAAAAATTGTTGACACAAAATTCTACACCCTTGCTTGAGGAACTTCTTCTCAAGTGACATTGTGTAATATGAAAATAACCTCCAAGTGTGGGACTTGCACTCTAAGGCTGAATATCCAGAGAAGGTTGGCTTCCTCACTATTAGGATGCACCTAAACTATAACTAGGAAGGAAAATGGAGAAGGAAACTAAAATTAAAATGCATAAAGGGAAAGGGAGGTGATGCACTAAGATAGAAATAGTGGTTACAACTCTGCTTATGATTGCACTACACATCAACAAAAGCACCAAAATACACTAATCTTAACTCTTTTCTACCTTCAAAGAAACCACATGTAGGTTTAGAACTAGTTAAAGTGCTGAAAGGGAAGGAATTTTACTATACAACAACTACTAATAGACTTAACACAACATATGAATTAAGAAAATGGAAAAGAAACATTCACTATAAGGAAGATACATGCACTAGACAATAGAATGACAGGAATAGATAAGAACAAGGTTTTTTCGTTAATGAAAGGAAAAAATGCAGAGCATAATACTGCTACAAAATACAAACAAAGAAGAACCCAAAAAAAGTATTTACAATTGCCTTTTAAAGAGTTCAGGCATAACTCAAATCTAAACTTGAAGTTTGAACCCCAACCCAAGGTGGAGTCAAGTGAAGGGAGTATAAATAAATTAATATGATAACTAAATCTTATCATAAAATATAATATACTATAGAAGTGAAAAGAAGAAACCAAAATCAACGCATCTAGTCATAAGAGATCAAATCCAAAAGATCTGATCATTACATCTTTGAAAGAGGCATGGAGATGCATTAAGACCATGGAACAAGGCCCAAATGTTGGTTTTCATTAAAGAAATGATCCTTGTAATATGTCATGGATACAACAAATAAATCCATACCACTGTCAAAAAATACGGGATGGGATAACACGCAGTGTTGACCCACCACAAAAATTACAAAGTTGACCTATGTGGAATAAATCTAATTTGTCTAGAGAAGGTGTGAACCATTGATGTAGATCTTCATTTTGAAATAAATGACCAAGATGCTACAAAAATCTCCTCAATAAGTGATTAAAACCCAACCATAGATCAAGATCTTCAAAAGAATAGACAACCCAGATGCATCTAGAAAATATCCAAAGATTTGTAGCCCAACATAAGGAAGATCTACCAAGTGGCATAAATCTATTGGTTGTCACATTTCTTGAATGTTTAGTTGAAGAGGCAAAAACAATTTTGCAATTTTAGAAAGAGCAAAAAAGTCATTCTCTAAAATGGCAAAAATGGTTAATGCAAAATGTTAACCCTAGCAAAAAATGCATGTTAACCCGCAACTCAGCACATGAAGGAAAATGGGTGAACTCAATCAATGAACAAACTAAACTAGCTCAACCAACGAAGGAACCAAGCCAACTTGGCTCATGAAGAGACCAAGATAACATGAGATGTTAATCCAACCAAAAAGCATGTTAACCCACATTAAAGAATCCAACCCATTGAAGATCTCTTAGATCGGTTATCAATGATGGCCTGAATGGGGGGCAAAAATGGCCAACAATCACCAAGTAAAATCACAAGATTAACCAAATAGAAATAACTAAATAAACTACCTAATAAATGACTAAATAGGTGGCTACATAATTAGTCACTAATAATTAATCATTTGTACTTTATCTCAAATATTTTCTAAGTTTTGTTTATTAATGGATAAGGTTAATTTTATTTTCCATAGCTCATTCATGACCTATGGACCTTCTCTTTCTCATACTAATCATGGTATCACTTTTCATCTTCTTAGATACATAATTCTTGGTAAATGAATTGGGATATTTTATTCACCATTTTGGGCTTTTCGATCAATATTGCAAACTAATTCAATTTTCCTCTAAGATGTATATCAATAAATGAGTGTATTATTTTAAAAAAAAAAACTTTTAGTTCTCTTCTATTTATATTACTCCTTTGGATTCTTAATTATTTATTTCATTATTCATAATTAAAATAATTATATGGTTTACTATTTTGAAGTGGCTATTGTTTAGTCAAATATTTATTACATATAGGTTAAACACACTTAACAAATCTTTAGCAAGTATTGTGTCTTATGAATTGTTGGATACAACTGTCTAATTGTGTGTTGTCTTTGATGTTACACAAATGTCATATCAGTTGGTAGACAATGCTTACCAAGCTCACCTGGTTAGCAAGGAAGTTTTCCTTGTCTACCGAGCATTCCTAGAGATTAGTCTGCATAGACAGTGTCTATCGAGCTCACTCGGGCATCAAAAGAAATTGTGGTAAAAAGTAGTGTTAACCAAGCTCTCATGGTTAATGAAAGAAAGTTGGTCAGAGTTAGTGTTCACCAAGATCACTCAGTTTCCAAAGGATTTTGCAAGCTCATAGTGTTAACCAAGCTTTTTTTTGGTTAACATAGGAAATCATTTCAAGATCAATGTTTACCGAGTAGGGTCGACCAATGAAGAATTTTGTTAATTTGAGAAATGAAGTTTAATTATTTCAAGTATTAATTCCAGCCAACTAAGGTGATGATTATTGGTCATTGTAAGTTGTAATTGGGCCGACTTGATAATCTGAATGGTATCAATAAAAGGTCAAGTTGAGATTCTAAAGTATGAGCGAGTATGCAAGTGTATTGATTGAAAAGGCAAGTATGAGGGAATTTGAAGGATGGTTAGATATCCTTGAGAAGAAAGAAACTTATATTTAATCAGGAAGGATCTAGTGTGAAGCATAATAGAGATCTGTAATCAACAATTTAGTTGGATCTCATTCAGGTCATTTCATTGTTACTTTCTTACTATTGTAGCAGTGGTTCCAAAATCTCTTAGCAGAGTTGGTTTAGCAGCTAGTTGTAAATCCTCTAACAAGGCGATAGTTCCATTGAATTATTCTAAAGACCTCTTGCAAGGCCACTCCTAATAGGGTGATTAAATCCTCTAACAAGGTCACACCTAATAGTGTGTTTTGTAACCTTTAACCAGATTGGCTCCTAATAGGGCTCACTTCAGAAGAGTGAAAATTAGTAGCTAGTTACTTGGTGGTTTTTCCCATATTGGGTTTCCACCTTAAATATGGTGTCTCATGTGTTCATGTTATTTTTATGCTTTCATGTTAATCACTGTAAATGTTTAAGATTTGTTAAAGTATAACATACACTACATTTACCGAGTTGCAACATTTTTAGTATGTTTGCCAAGTGACAATAGTAATTAGTTTTATCAAACATCTAAGGGATCTATGGAGATATTTTTGTGATAACTGATTCACCCCCCTCTCAGTTACTCCATCTATATTTTTAACAATTAGTATCAGAGCTTTTGGTGTTTGCAGGAAAGGTTTCAAGGACCTAAGCTAAAGATCAGATGTCTTACAAGAGAGAAATTTGAAGGCTTAATAGAGTTAACTTTTCAGCATGGCAGAGTCTCATGAGACTTCATCTGGCTTCCATTGGTGATTTAGGGTTGAAATACATTGATGAAGAATACATAACTCCTTCTGGTATGTTATCTGTTAGTGACATTGCTAAGAAAAAGACTCATAAAACCATGATGATAGATATTGCATCTGCTCTAAGATATGAAGAATTTGATGATACCAAGGACTACAAAATTTCCTTTGAAATGTGGAACAAGCTAAAAGATATCTATGGTTGTGATGAAAATGTTAGAAGAGCCAAAGCAGGAAGCCTTAGAGAACAATTTGATTAGATGAGAATGAGAGAGGATGAAAACATTGCCAAATATGTTGAAAGGATTAAAGTAAGTGTTAGTGCAATCAAAGCTTCTAGAGGAGAGATCAAGGAAGAAACAGTTGTAAGTAAAGTTCTTAGAACATTGCTTCCCATTTATGCAATTAGAGTATTTGCAATTCAAGAAAGAAAATGTGAAACAAATCATAAGATAACTTTGGATACCTTAGTAGGAAGATTGTTAGCCTTTGAGCTAGATATCTATGACAATTATGTTCTAGCTTCCAAGAATATTGAATCTACATTTGAGGCTAAGGTTTCACTTAAAGAAAAAGGCAAGAAAATAAAAGACACTCAATCAGAAAGTGAAGAAGAATCATATGAAAGTTTTGATTGTGATCTTGAAGTTGTTGAAGCTCTACTTGTAAGGAAATATTCTAGAGGCAGAGAAAAATACAAAGGTAAAGTTCCCCTAATCTATTTTTCATGTGAAGAAATTGGTCATATTGTAGCCAGGTGCCCAAAAAAAGCAAGAAATGATGAGAAGAAAGGTCACAAGTGCAATGGCAAGAAGGACTTCAAATCATTCAAGAACAAAGGTAAGAAAACATGTTTTATGGCTAAGGATTCTGATAATAGTAAAGATGAAATAGTTTACATTGTTGTGAAAGATGAATTTGATGATGATAAAGAAGATAAGATGGCATTTATCTCTCATGTGAGCAAAAATGATACATGGATCATAGAAAGTGGATGTTCACATCATATTACTAGTAACAAAAAAAAGTTTGAACACTTTCAAGACTATGATGGTGGTAGTGTAAGGTTTGGAAACAATGAACCTTGTTGCATAAAAGGGAGAGGTTGAATCTTATTAACAAAAGAACTTGTATGTGATAATGCCTATTGAGTTGAAGGACTAAAACATAATCTATTGAGTGTGGCACAACTAATCAACATTGGATTCAAGGTGGAATTCATGCATGGCAAGGCAAGACTGCTAGATGACAAAGGAAAATTGATTGGATCAAGCAAGAAAACAAAAGGTAACCTATTTTATCTTGATCTTGGTGAGTGCTCATGTTTTATTGCTCAAGTTGAAGAAATTTGGTTATAGAACAAAAGGTTATGTCATGTAAATTTTGATAACATGGTAAAAATAAACAAATTCAAGAAAGTAAGAGGCATTCCTAGTTTGAAGAAACTTGATGTTGGTCTATGCAAGAATTGTTAGATTGGCAAAATGGAAAGACTAGCTTTAAAAAAAAAAACTATCAATCTGAAGATATCTTTGAAATTGTGCATACTAATTTGTGTGGACCTATTGGAATTGAGATCTATAGTGGAGAAAAATTCTTCATTCTTCTTATTGATGACTACTCTAGAATGATGAATGTTATGTACCTAAGAGAGAAGTCAGAAGCATTTGAAAAATTCAAATGGTATTTAGCAAGAGTAGAGAAAGAAATAGAGAAAAGATTGAAATGCTTAATATCAGATAGAGGTGGTGAGTTCATCTCCAATGAATTCAATAACTTTTGCATTGAAAGAGGAGTCAAAAGACATGTGTCAGCCCCTAGAACTCCTGAGCAGAATGGAATAGCTGAAAGGAGAAACAAATCTATCATGGATTGTGCAAGGACTCTAATGATTGAAAAGAAAATTGCCATCCAATACTAGAAGGAAGCTATCAGCTTTGTAGTTCATACCTTAAACTAAGTACAGTTGAAGAAGGACTCATATAAAACTCCGTAAGAATTATGGTATGGCTATAAACCCAATGTAAGTTACCTAAAAGTATTTGGAAGTAAATGTTATATCTTGAAAGAATCTAGAAAAGGAAAATTTGATATAAAAGGTGATGAAGATATATTTTTAGGATATTCTTACAACAGTAAGGCATATAGATGTTTGAATTTGTCTACTCATAAAATCATAGAAAGTGCACATGTGAGAATTGATGAGTTTGCAGAAATGACTAAAGAAGAAAGCAAAAAGGAACCAGAGGATTGCAAGAGATTTGTTTACATTGAACCTGATACATTGCTAGACACATTTTTCAATCAGGAGGCTTCTACTCCTAAGTCTTCCTTAGTCACCGAGTTGCAATAAGTTCAAATTGAGTCACAAGAACCCGAGTCACATTCTGAAGCTATCGAGCCAATACCTACCAAGTTTGAGCAACCAGAACCTAAAGTTTAAATTCAAGAGGATGACAATGCAATTCATTTAAAAGGCAAGGAACCTATATTAGCCAAGTACATCATAAGGCATCATGGACTAGATCAGATTATTGGAGATAAATCAAAAGGTACTGTGAAAGCTAAAAGGTACATCTTTACTTGCTGATTTTAAACCTAAAAATGTCAAAGAGGCAATAGAAAATGAAAGTAGGATTGAGGCTATGAATGGAGAGATAGAGAAAATAGAGAAGAACAAAACTTAGACTCTTGTATCTAGGCCTAAAGATAAAAATGTGATTGGAACAAAATGGGTATTCAAGAATAAGTTGAATGAAGATGGTTAGGTATCAAGAAATAAAGCTAGATTGGTGTGTAAAGGATATTCTCAAGAAGAAGGAATTTATTATGGTGAGACTTCTTCTCTTGTTGCAAGATTGGAAGATGTGAGGACCTTACTTGCATATGCAACACATAAAGGATTTAAGGTATATTAAAAGGATGTTAAATCTGCATTTCTCAATGATATTCTTGATGAATAAGTCTATATTGAACAACTTGAAGGTATTGTTGACCTGAAGGTATTGTTGATCCAGAAAAAAGGGACATGGTTTGCAAATTACATAAAGAATTGTATGGTCTGAAACAAGCTCCTAGAGCATGATATGAAAGATTGAATAACTACCTTATTCAGATTGGCTTTTAGAGAACTAATGATAACAATAGTTTGTACATCAAGAAAGGACCAGATAACAAGATTGCTTTGGTAAAAATATTTGTGGATGATACTTTATTTATAGGGAATGATGTTCTATGCAAAGAATTTTTTTAAAAAATGAACAAAGAGTTTGAAATGTCTATGTTTGGTGAGATTAAGTTCTTTGTTGGTCTTAGTATACAATTGAGCAAGAATAGTATCTACATCACTTAGTCTAAATATATCAAGGAGATACTCAAGAAGTTTGGTATGGAAGATTCAAAACCAGCTGGAACCCCCATGTGTACTGGACTAAATCTTACCAAAGATGATGACTCAAAAGAGGTAGATAAGACCTTATATAGATCAATGATTGGAAAATTACAGTATGTAGTTCATACAAGATCTGATATTGCTCTTGCAGTTGGTATAGTGGAAAGATTCTCGGCAAAACCCAGAGAAAATCATATGATGGCAATCAAAATAATTTTGAGATACTTGAAAGGCACTAAAGATTATGGCTTATGGTATAAACTTGGAGGAAATCTAGACTTAAAAGTGTTTACTGATGCTAATTGGGTAGGAAACATCGATGATAGAAAGAGTACAAGTGGTGAAGAATTCTTTGTTGGAAAAAGGTTGGTATCTTGGACAAGTAAAAATAAAAATTGCGAATCCCAATCCACAACAGAAGAAAAATATGTTGCAACAATAGTAAATTGTTCTAACATTGTTTGGTTTAAATAGTTGTGGAAGGCATGAAGGTTGAGATCAAAGAACTAATTGTTATGTTTTGTGATAATACAAGTGCAATTAACATATCAAAGAATCTAGTGATGCATTCCAAAACCAAGCACATTGCTATAAAATATCATTTTTCCAGAGAATTGGTATAGGATAAAGAAATTAGATTGGAATATGTCCATTCAAAAGAATAGATTGCTGACATATTTACCAAGCCATTACATAAGGATGCATTCTTGTATCTAAGAGGTAATTTAGGGGTTATTCCCCAATCTGAAGCTCACTAAAATAAAGTTTTAGTGATGCATCACCAAGTTGAAGATCTATCAGTTGATGCAACATAGTTAAGGGAACATTGCATATGAATAAGTACTCAAGGTATGTTGATACTCATTTGGTATGTGTTGTCTTTGGCATGTGTTGTCAAAGAGGGAGAGTTTACTTTCATATCTTTCTAAAATTTGTTTGAGGGAGAGTTTACTTTTGGAGAAGAAGCTATGTAATTCCTTCATAGAGGGAGATTACTGCATTAGAAATTTTGTGGCATCAAATTTAAGAGGCATAAATTTTCTATTACGGAAAGACTTATTTTCAAATTTTATTATGTTGTGACATGTTGTGTTGCCATAAATGCCAAAGAGGGAAGATTGTTGGATACAATTGTCTAATTGTGTGTTGTCTTTGATGTTACACAAATGTCATATCAGTTGGTAGACAGTGCTTACCGAGCTCACTTGGTCAGCAAGGCAATTTTTCTTGTCTACCAAGCATTCCTGGAGATTATTCTACATAGACAATGTCTATCGAGCTTAGTTGAGCATCGCAAAAAATTGTGGTAGAAAGCAGTGTTAATTGAGCTCTCATGGTTAATGAAGGAAAGTTGGTCAGAGTTAATTGAGCAGTGTTAATTGAGCTCTCATGGTTAATGAAGGAAAGTTGGTCAGAGTTAGTGTTCACCAAGTTCACTTGGTTTCCAAAGGATTTTGTAAGCTCACAGTGTTAACAAAGCTTCTGTTTCTTAACACAGAAAATCATTTCAAGATCAGTGTTTACAGAGTAGGGTCGACCAATGAAGGATTTTTTTAATTTGAGAAATGAAGTTTAGTTATTTCAAGTATTAATTCCAACTGACTAAGGTGATGATTATTGGTCATTGTAAGTTGTAATTGGGTTGACTTGATAATCTGAATGGTATAAATAAAAGGTCAAGTTGAGATTCTAAAGTATGAGTGAGTATGCAAGTGTATTGATTGAAAAGGCAAGTGTGAGTGAATTTGAAGGATGGTTAAATATCCTTGAGGAGCAAAAAAGTTATATTTGATTAGGAAGGATCTAGTGTGAAGCAAAACAGAGATCTGTAATCATCAATTTAGTTGCATCTCATTTAGGTCATTTTATTGTTACTTTCTTACCATTGTAGTAGTGATTCCAAATCTCTTAGCAAAGTTGGTTTAACAACTAGTTGTAAATCCTCTAACAAGGTGACAGTTCCATTGAATTTTTCTAAAGACCTCTTGAAAGGCCACTCCTAATAGGGTGATTAAATCCTCTAACAAGGTCACATGTAACAGTGTGTTTTGTAACCTTTAACCATGTTGGCTCCTAACAGGGCTCACTTCAAAAGAGTTAAAATCAGTAGCTAGTTACTTGGTGGTTTTTTCCATATTGGGTTTCCACATTAAATCTGGTGTCTCATGTTTTCATGTTATTTTTATGCTTGCATGTTAATCACAGTGAATGTTTAAGATCTATTAAAGTATAACATACACTGCATTTACTAAGTTATAACATTTTTAGTATGTTTACCAAGTGACAACAGTAATTAGTTTTATTAGACATCTAAGCGATCTGTGGAAATATTTTTGTGATAATTGATTCACCCACCCTTAGTTACTCCATCTATATTTCCAACAATGGCCATTCATTATAAATTTTATTCCCCTTTCTACTATTATTCCTAACATTGAATTGCATTCAATAATTACAATATGAAAAATACTTAAATATTAAATATTGTTAAACATTGAATACTTAAATTGTTATTTTAGTCAATACAAATATTTTGATTGTCTAAAATTCTAAATTAATAGAAAATAATAATTGTATTTTTAATTAACCATATGAAATATGATTGGTGGGAAGGGAAGTGATCTAAATCCCCAATTTCTTTGGCTCCATAATTTTTTCTTCAATTTGGGAGTGATTAAGAAGATGATGATGAGAAGGGTGGAGGAGATCAATTAGTGAGGTAGGCACATGGAATATAAATTCCTGATTGAAAATAGAAGATTCAAGGTTATTCATGTAAGTCATTAAGGTGGCTAAAATAGGACATCATCGACTCATGCTAAGAAATTTTCCTTCTCCACGAGCTTCCTTCACTCCACCAAAGAGATCATCATAGAATATATCCATAGAAAAAATATCCTTTTCAGGCTCTATTGCTATTTTTCTAAAGGTAACATAGGTACTGCATTTGAATCCTCTCAATTTCTACATGCAAAACCCAATGCTTACTATATAATTAGAGTTATTTGGTAAAGATTTAAAATAATCAAACTTTTTTGGTAGAGATTCAGTGAGATATTGAGCTTATCTATGAAATTATCAGTTTGAATTTTGTTATTAATATTTTATTTCAATGAAAGGGTCTATTGAACTTTAGTCATGAAAACCTTAGAGAATCATCCTTATAGATCAATAATATTAATAAAGGCATTTAATTTGATCCCAAGTTAAAAAAAAATCCATGATCTCAATAAAGCAATGGATTTTAGTTGTTTGTGTAGACACCTAAATTTGATTACACCGCTTTAGTAATCCTATTTAGTTATCTCTAAAGGCATCATTAATTAAATTCCTATTTAATTAATCTTTTGCCATCCCCTAGCTAATTAATTTAATTAATCATCTATAGTCCTAAATTGATCAATCAAACAACCTATCATTTGTCAATTAAATCCTTTTCTCTTATCTAATTCCAAAAATCCCCATTTATTAAATAAATCCATTTGATAAATAAAATTCTCAAATCTAAAAACCCCTAACCTATCCCTAATCCTCCATTTAGCCTAATCCACCCCATCCACCCATACTAACCTAGCTTAGCCACTAACTCACCCAACCTCATTAATGTCATCCACTTGCACATCTCTAACATCCTTAATCTAATCCTAAACCCAAGCCTAATCCACCCCCTAATGTTGTCACATTCCTTAAACAAGTTTAAGACTTTCCTAAACCAAATCAAAGTGCCCTCTCCAAAATATCCCAACCACCAAGCAATGAGTGCTCTTACAAACCATAAAAGACTCTTACATCCCTCTTCCATACTCAATCTCCCTCATCATGCCTTTAACCAATGCCTTATCCTATCCTCTCACACTCATCCTCCTTGTGACAAGTGTCACCTTCCCATTGGTGCTAAACAAGCACAATCAATGTGCTCTCCTTTGAGTGCATCCTAGCCCTCCTTAAGCTTTCATCTCTCCTTGCATCTATGCCATCCATCCCTCTACCCCTTGGCCTATAAATTGAATCCCCTCCCAAGCCATTTCATCACCATCCTTGAGCTAAAGTTACCATGCTATTTTGAGAACCAAAGTTATCAATCTTAACCTTATAATGCCAAATTGAGAGCTCACAAGGCTACCAATTTTCCATTACCCATATCCACCATTGAAGCAATTGGGAAAGCAATTGAGCATACATCCACATCAAAGGACACATCTACAAAATCAAGGAAGCATGAAATGTTTTCTCTTTTGAGGTTTGCATTTCTTGTTTGCTTTCTTTGTTTAAACTTATATGTGAATTTAGTTTTAGTTTGTGAATGTCTACTTTAATGGTAATGTTCTTTGCACACTAAATCTTGCTCTACATTTTGGCACGCCCGGTGGGACCCCACTATGGGTCATTTAATCATCCATTTCTATATATATGTTTTTTTTTTCTAATAATCTAATGTTTCTTGTTGTTTGAGTGAGTTGTAGGGTGTTTCACTTATTTTTGTAGGTTGAAGAACGCACTTAGGAAAAAAACATACCCTCTAAAAACTTGAAAAAAAAAAAAAAAAATTCTGGAAAAATCTGTGCATTTTAGTTTTGTTCGCGCAGTGTCATCTCCGCAGATCAACATCTCCGCAAATTGGTGTCTGCGCTTGGTGAATTGTCATCTGTGTCTACAAACTATCATCTCTGCAACCTCAACTATCATCTCTGCAGGTTGGCGTCTGCACCTGCACATTGTTGTCTCTGCCAGATACTCTGTTGTCTTCGCTAGATACTCTGTCATCTCTGTCACTAACAACCTAAACACTCATCTCTGCAACCTGAACTATCGTCTCCGCCGCCGCCAACCTAAACAATCATTTTTGTAACCTGAACTGTCGTGTCCACCTCTTTCTCTGTCATCTCTATAGAATAGTCATCTCTGTAACCTGAACTATCATCTCTGCTTCTTTCTTTGTCGTCTTCACAGATCAGCATCTTTGCAGACCAGCATCTTCGCAGTTTGGCATCTGCGTCTGATGAACTGTCGTCTCTGTCTGTCTTTGTTGCATTTCTGTTTTAACATCTTTGTTTTTGCACTTTTTAGTTAAAATTTTTTTTTTAGAAAAAAGTATAAATCAAATTTTAACTTTTGGTGGTTCCATAAAGTAGAGGTTTTTTAAAGCATATTTACGCCTAGGAAAAAGAGCAAAAAAAGTTGATTTTATTTTTTCCATAGTTAAGCTTCAAATTTTGAGATTTTTGAGTTACTAATCAAATTGACTTTTTGTAGCTATTGCAGGTTAGAGCACATATGAAACCACTAATCATGTTTTTTTTGCAGGTTCTCTTTACATGGTTTAATGCGCTTGAAAAATGAACTTGAATGTTTAAACACTTGTCTTTGGATGCATATTGCTAAAATGAACTTGAATGTTTAAACATTTTTCTTTTGAATGAATGTTGCTCAAACATAATCTTGAATGCCATGGATTAAAATCAACCTTTTTTGGAATGCATGCTTAAAATAACAAATCCAATCTTGAATGCCATAGATCAAATAATCATCTTTTGGGGCATAAAAAGAATCTACATTCTAGAAACTTCCTAAATTATAAAAACCAAATAAAGATGCTCTAAGTAAGTTTGTAGTTGGACTCACCCTCTTTAATCACCCATCAATTTAACCATTGGTTGCAATCTCAGTGCCATCTATGGGGATGGATCCACCTAAGAGGGTGTTAAGTGCTCCATAAAGATCAAACTCCACGTGTGTTTTTATTAGTTTTTCTAACTTAGAAATTTTTTTGAATGCACATTAATCTCACTAACACTTCATTTGGGCATTAAAGTTTGAAAAAATCTTGATGTAGAGGGCCTTTGAGTGCACGCTTGAAATCGAGTTTCACACATCTTTATTTTGGGCTTAAAAAAAACTCACACTCAATCTTGAATACCTTAAAGAAAATGAATTAGAACTTGACGTGGAGGGCCTCTGGGCACGTGAGTTTTCTTTTTGTTGACCCTAACTCTTCTTCTTGCTTGCATTCTTCGATCGATTTTACTTTTGTTGGCGCATTTCAAGTTGGAATTGAACATTTGCATCTTAAACATGAGTCTTGCAAAGTCTAGATCAAAAAAGATAAGCGTCAGTTGGAAAAGAATTATGTCTTTTAGCCCAAGATCATCCAAGTCTTATCTCCCTTTGTCATCTTTCGAGGCCATCTTGGGTGCATAAGATTAGGATCCAAAATCTTGTTTAAATTTTTAGGAGGCCTGCTTGGGGATTTCATCACCCCTTAGGATGACCTCAACTCTAGCGTTCCGACAGAGTATAAGAATTGAGAGGTGAATCGAAAGACACCTCTCTTGGGATCAAAATTTTGTCACTTGGGCTAAGCCTCAAGGAACTTTATACCCTTGAGAAGTGAAAGAGGAGAAGTGGGTTACCGCTCCTCTTGGCTGTGTGACATCTTTTTGGTTTCATCTCCAGATTTGGGCCTCACGTACCTTGCGTATATCGAGGACTCCCTAGCTAAACCAACTGTCAGCCTTGCAGACAACCATCTAGGATGTTAATGTGTTTGAAGTGACTGATTGAAACATTTGTAGAACATACACACTCCTTGGCGCAAGTATCACATTCTGAGAATCACAAACTTCTATTTGGTTGTTCCTATCTATTGCTTGATTTTTTATTTTGTTGAATGAATGTTTGCCAAACTTGGTTGATCCTAGCGTAGGGCACACTTAGCATAGTCACTGCCTGTTCTAAAAGTCGAATGAGTTGAAGCAAAACAACTAAGATCTCTCCAAGCCAAACAGATTCAAAAATTTATGTCAGAACAACCCAAACCCAAACAGAAGTTTTACAAAGTCAAACTCAAGCCATCTCAAGTATACCGAGAAATTTTAGCCAAGAGAAAGGAAATAACACCAAGCCCTCGAATTGCCAAACTCCACAAAGCAGAAGATAAAGCGGCCAACGAAGCCCTTCAAGAAGCCTGGTTAGTACGCACTATCAAATTTAGCCAACATCTAGGAGTTAACCCTGCTTATGCCTTACCAACTAGGCATGATTTCTATGATTAGACCCCTTTGTTTCTTCACATCTTCTTGCCTAAGTTGTACTTCAGATTCATCTTTTTAGGAAAGCCAGCCATTCTAGGTCATCCCCTTAAGAATTTTAGCTCATCCATCTCATTTAGAACCAAACCATCTAGCCAATAAAAAAAAAAAAAACTTCACATCCAAGCCTTCAGAATTGTTGTCACTTTGCTAAAAGTTTTCCATTCCTAACATTTTCCAAATCCACCAATCTCACCAAGGTTATCCCTTTGACAGAGCTTTTTCTAGGGTAATCTAGCTTTGTCACTTTTTATCCCTCATCACCTTGAGCTAAAGGTTGGGATCCACAAGTGGTCAATCTTGTGTTCTTCCTAAAGGATCATCAGTCTGTCCTTAAGTTGACACAATCACCACCAAGCTTGCACATAGGAAAGCAAACCTTTTGTGCTTTGGCAACATATCTTTGAAGTTAGAATCCCCTAGCCAATCCTCTTTAGGTTTTTTCATACAGCTTTGCCTCAACTTAGGAAATCATTTGCATAGAAAAGCCTTCCCCCTTTGCATCCGTTAGCATTGTTGCATCTCATCCCTAGGAGCATTTTCATGCCACCCGTCACTCGCTTAGCCAAGAAGAAGAAGGAAACAATGGAGCCCTATCATTTGGATCAAACAACATCACTCCCCTTGAGCACTCAACCATCCTCCAGCCCAGAGAACACTATACCATCACCTACTGACATTGAAGCTTTCATGAACCAACCAAGAAATGTAGTATTGGTGAATGCCATTATAGACAAGAACAAAGAAACAATCATGGCTAAATTTTGAAGGGACAATATAGGAGCCTTCGACTTTGGAAGACCTCCTCCATTATCAAATCCATCTCACCCATTGTTTGGGCAACTGCCACCACCCATAGGCTCTTATGATTCAAATTATCCTCAATATGTGCCAAAAGAAGAGCCTCAAGCCAATCCTTTTGATCCAACAGACCCAAACATACCATCCTCCACCCAACTTGAAATCTCCATTCCGCAAGCCAACCTAGCCACCACCACTCCATCCTTGGTTCATACCTCTCCACTCCAAACTATCTTTTCCCAAAACACCTCACCATTCACTCCCTTCACTATTGTTGGTGCTGCTCTCCAACCCAGCCTTCCAAATCCACCCATCTCTCAAATCAGTGCTAGCATCTTTGGCCAACCTCAGCAATATAGCATAGGAATGCCACCTATGGGACCAAGTAATCAACCTTTCATCACCCCCAGCTTGTTCACCATAGCCCAAAGCACAATTTCATCATTTCCATTAGGTCCTTGGAGCTTAGTGCCATTAGCCACAAATCCACAAGCTACTACCCTCACTCCACAAAGCTATAAAACCCCACAAGCTACTACCAATGTTCTGCCCAGCTCTCAAGTGACCCAAGCTCCTGCCACCACTCTACCAAGCTTCCAAATCCAACCACCAAGCTATCAAACCCCATCAGTTCCATTTCCAAGCTTTCAATTCCTTCCACCTCCACCACCAACTATTCCATTACCTCCTATTACCAACTACTTTTCAATGCCACTTCTAGGAGGTAATCCACCACCCCATCCAACCACCAATTATTTGCAGATACCATCCCAAATGGGGGCGCAACCCACATATATTGGTCAAACTTCTCAAATCCAAAGTCAAGTTCCACAAGCTCCCCGATCCTTTCCCCAAGCTTCACAACCATCTTATACCTTACCTCCACAAAGCAATCCATTTATCCCACAGCTGGCTTATGTTCCTCAATCCCAACCTCAAATCCCATATCAACAGCAAGTCTTGTAGCACATGCAACAATATGTGCCTCCTCCACCTCAGCAACTCGTCATCCACCATGCAACTGCCCAAACAATGTACAATCCCTATCAGCAAATCCCTCATAGCCATCCATATTTAGTGGCCCCATCTAGCGCATACCTACCTCAAGGAACTCCTACATTGGGGGCACCCCAGCCATCACCTATCAATTTAGAATGGAAACAAATGAAGACAACTCTGAAAGCCATCCAAGAAGGGAATGATCTGAAGACATTCAAGTTTGAGACTTATCCATTTGATAGAGCCATTACTATGACTCCATTCCCCAAGCATTTTGAGATACTTAAATTTGACAAATTTAGAGGAAAAGGAGACCCAGTCACCCATATTAAAGGATTTTACATGCACTGCCAAGAAGTGGCATACAGTGACGTCTTCCTCTTACACCTCTTTCCCAAAAGCTTGGTTGAGCCAGCTCTTGAATGGTTTTATAGAATCCCATATGGCACAATTAAAAACTTCGTCGAATTTTTTGAGGCATTTGTAGCCCAATATGCCCATCTTGTTGAAACAGAGTTATCAATAGTTGACCTTGTCCACACTAAGCAAAAAGGTGGAGAAAGCCTTGCCAAATACCTGCAAAGATGGAAAACCCTTACCACCTGCATATCTTGCACCTTGCCAGAGCGCCATGTGGTGAAAATGTTTATTGATAATGCCCATCCTAGCTTGGCTCACCACATGACCATGAACTGTTTGTAGACCTATAAAGATATCAAAGAGAAAGGAATGATCCTTGAGCAAGGACTCATTAAAGATGGTGTGGTCAAGATTTACAAGGAGGCCAACCAAAATCAATCACATTCCAATGACAAGTCTAGGTATTGGAACAAAAACAAGCACATTGCAATAGATGGGGTTACTGATACAAGACATGTGAATATTGTTGGGCCTCCCCAAAATCAGTCCAACCCACCATATCAACCAAACAATCAGCAAGCTATCAACTACCAACAACAAAATAACCAAAGCTATCAAAACCACAATCCAAGACCCAACTTTCAAGGTTCTAACAATCAAGCTAATGCCATCAATGTAGCTGCAGGGCAAAAACCCAGATTCCAACCTGCACCTAGAAACTATACACCGCTTAGTGAGCCATTGGATGTCATTTTTGAAAAATTGACTAAGTAAAACCTCATCAAATTTCCTCCTACCTAGAAAATTGATCCAAGCCAATCCAAAGCTGAATGGTACAAAGACAATGAGTACTACAAATTTCATAGGGTAAAAGGTCACACCACCCTCAGATGCATGAAACTGAAAGATTATGTGCAGGACCTCATTGATCAGAAAGAAATCACAGTTGGAGCACAAACCTCTCCCAATGCAAGCTTGCAGATCTATCAAAATGCTTTTCCTCCTCACAACAACCAAAATCCTGGAAAAGCACCTATCAAAAACAACAACAACAACAACACCAACAACCGCCAGACAAACCAACAACATGGGAAGAATATTGACCACACTTCATCCTATATAGACTATGGTAGCCTTATAGGTTGTATATATGAGAAAGAGCCTTTTGTCAATGTTATCAATATCTGAGGACCAGACAATGAGTGTGTAGTCACCACTCAAAGAGTGTAATTTAACATCACAGGCCTACCAGTTTCATTAGCACCATCAGCTCCATCAAAAAGCTGGTACAATATCTTGGAACACCTTAAGAACATGCCAGGCCAAATCTCCATTTTAGACCTTCTCCGCACTAGTCCTATGTACAAAGACATCCTTGATAGTAATCTCATAGAATCTCATGTCCCTTTAGATATCAATGCTACTGATTTTTGTAATCTTGTTGGACACCTTTCATCCTCATGTGCCCTATCTTTCAAACCCACTGACATACCCTTGGTTGAGCCAGATCACACCCTCCCGCTTTGCATAGCCATCATGGTATCCAATTTTGTCGTAAAAAGAGTAATGATAGATAATGGATCAGCCTTGAATATTTGTACCCTAAAATTCATAAAACAAGCTGGGTATACTGAGGTGGATATCATCAGTGAGGTTATCACCATCAAAGCTTATGACAACTTGGAAAGAACCACAAAAGGACCTATTTTGTTGCCAATCAAGGTTGGGCCAGTCATCCAAGAAACACTTTTCCATGTTATTGATCTAAACCTACCATTTAACATCCTCCTCGGTTTCCCATGGATTCATGCCATGAAAGCCGTTCCATCCACTTACCATTAGTGCATCAAATTTCTACATCAGGGCACTGAGGTAACCATCCATGCCGATCCAAAACCCTTTGCTTATTGCAATGTGGTTGAAGCCTCATATACAAATGATTGCCCTAGAATTGATATTGGCATAGCCATTGCTAGCTCATCCCACACTTGTAATGACCCAAAAACCATCCTCGCCTCCACCTTATCTACCGTGAAGATCAATAACAAAGGCTATGGAGAGTATAGTTTGTCAGATGCATTTGCTGTCGGGGCACTCCCACTTGATCCACATGCCCATGGATGACCAACATATCACAAAGCTAAGGAGATTCCACCTCCTCAATACAAATAGTTTGGCCCAACAACCTTTGTATCCTCAAAAATCCCTCTTCATGAGGAGCTCACTCCAGATATCAACAATTGGTTACATAAGGATGCACCTCCAAGAAATCAAGCACACCTTGATCACTTGAACCAGAAGTATCCCCAAGAACATAAGCTCATCGCTAACAAATGGAACTATCAAGGTGGTGGTCTAGAACCAGAAGAAAGAGGCATGCAATGCGCCATCGAAGCACACAAGTGGGAATCAAAGTCAGGTCTTGGCTTTGGCATACCCACAACTAGGGGCACCAATACGGACGGTCACGCTTTTTTGAACATTCACCGCGACCTTGTAAAAATCAAAGACATTCTTGAGGAAGTTGAAAAGAGTGCCTATGACGATATCCCAGACCAAATCTTCTTCGGAGACTCTGTTCTGCAAGAACTATCCATCCATTTCATTGACCTACCACTTGCCTATCCACAACTCATAGATTGGGACCAACCAAGCATCATACACGTTGATGAGTTCACATCAGAGTAAGTGCTTCTAAGATTCATGGGAGCTGAAACACCTAACAAGAAAAAAAAAGCCAAAATTTGCCTATATCTATAAGCTAGATCCCAAGGGGTATTTTGGAGAAAATCCCCAACCTAGTTTCGATACACCCAAAACTGGAACTAAGCTGAATCTGAGACTAGCTAAGGCAGTGAAGAGAACCCCTCAGCAAGAACATCTAGAGCCACAAGCAGAATATGAGGATTTAGCATTGCCTCCTCAAGATAATCGACCAGAGGTGTCTTCTATTCTAATTGAGGATACTATAGAAGTCAACATCGGTTCTTTAGAGATCCCCAGACTTGTTCACATTGTTGCATCCCTATCATAAGACCAAGTTGACCTCCTCTTTGAGGTCTTAAGAGAGAATATTAGCCAATTTGCATGGTCATATCAGGACATGCCAGGGCTTGATCCAAAGCTTGTAGTTCATCATCTTGCAGTCGATCCAAAGATCAAGCCTGTTAGACAAAAGCTTAGAAAAATGCACCCCAAGGTGGCATTACTGGTCAAAGATGAATTAGAAAGAATGTTAGCTACTAAGGTTATCCGACCTATCGACTACTCAGAGTGGATCTCCAACATGGTCCCTGTCACTAAGCCTTCTGGTGACATCAGAATCTGCACTGATTTCAGAGATCTTAACAAAGCTTGTCCAAAGGATGATTTTCCCTTGCCCAACATGGATATGATCGTAGATCTTATAGCTAGACATGAAATTTTGTCCCTCATGGATGGATTTTTCAGGTATAATCAAATCAAGATTGCAGAAGAGGATCAACATAAGGCAACATTCACTACCCCTTGGGGAACCTTTTTCTACACCATGATGTCTTTTGGCTTAAAGAATGCAGGGGCTACCTATCAAAGAGCTATGACAGCCATTTTCCATGATCTTATCCATAGCATTTTGGAGGATTATGTGGATGATATCTTGGTCAAATCTCATACCTTCATGGATCATCTTGCTGACCTAGAGATAGTATTTGATAGGTTAGCCAAATATCATCTCATGCTGAATCCCAAGAAGTGTGTCTTTGGGGTCACATCTGGCAAGCTTCTAGGCTTTATAGTTTCTAAAAGAGGCATAGAGATCGACCCCAAAAAGGTCAAGGCTATCATAGACATGCCTCCTCCCCAAACACTGTGACAACTTCACACTCTTGAGGGAAAGCTTCAATTTGTCTGACGCTTCATCTCCCAACTTGTAGACAAGTGCACCCCCTTCACACATTTGCTAAAAAATGATGAGAACTTTAAGTGGGACCCTATATGTCAACGTAGCTTCGATCAGCTCAAAAAGTATCTTGCCAATCCCCCTATCTTGGTTCCACTAGTTCCTAGTCATCCCTTGATCTTGTACATATCAGCAACACCTACTACTCTAGGGGCACTTCTAGCACAAATTGATGACTACGGCAGAGAAAGAGCCATCTACTACATCAGTAGAACCCTAGTTGGTTATGAACTCAATTACATGCCTATGGAAAAAGCTTGTTTGGTAGTTGTTTTCTCAACTCAAAAAATTCGCCACTACATGTTGAGTCATACCATACAACTAGTATCCAAAATTGATCCCCTCAAGTATATGCTCTCCAGAACAACACTTACAGACCGTTTGGCCAAATGGGTTATGCTCCTTAACGAATTTGACATCCAATATGTGGATAGAAAGGCAATCAAAGGGCAAGCTATAGCAGATCACCTAGCTGATGCACCTCTAATAGATGCATATCCTTTGATCACAGAATTTCCAAATGAGCATATTTGTCTAATTGAAGAACAACCCCCATGGAAACTTTATTTTGATGGCTCATACACATCTCATGGATCAGGGGCAAGAATATTGTTGGTTACACCTCAGGGAGATTACATTCCAAAAGCCTTCAAGCTACAATTCCCTAGCACCAACAATATAGCAGAATATGAAGCTCTCATAGCAGGATTAAAGATAGCTGCAGAATGGAACATCACTGAGTTAAAAATCTTTGGCGATTCTCAGCTCATCATCAAGCAAGTCCTAAATGAATATCAAACCAAAGATGAAAAGCTATTACCCTACAAAGAGCTAGTTGATCAGCTAACCCAAAATTTTACCAAGCTTCAGTTTACACAAGTGCCTCGAATGTAGAACAAAGCAGCAGAGGCTATGGCTACTATTGGCTCACTCTTGGAAATTCCCCAAGTAGCTAAACAGTATGAGTTTTTAGTCAAGCAGCTCCTCACACCCGCCTATGCGAATGAGGATTCAAACTGTGTTTGTATCTTGGTTGGTCCCCAATCCCCTTGGTACCATGAGATTCACGCTTACCTTAATGATGGTATCATATCCCCTCACCTCACACGTACCCAACACCAAAACCTCATCTGAAAATCATCCCACTATGTTATCATAGCCAATACCCTATATCATCGGGGTTATCACGATACTCTCTCTAGGTGTTTAGACCAAAATGAGGCCACGATACTCCGAACTTTGCAGTGCCCACATGAGTGGTATTGTCCTAGCACAAAAAATCCTTAGAGAAGGCTACTATTGGCCTACTATTGAAGAAGACTCCTGTGACTTTGTCAAAAAGTGTCTCCCATGTTAGCAGCACATAAATCTTGTGCACGCTCTAGCATAGGATCTACAACCTATTGCACCACCTTGGCCTTTCGCTTGTTGGGGCCTTGATCTAGTTGGAACTATCATACCTCTCTCATCTGATGGACATAAATGGATAATAACAACCATAAACTATTTCACTAAGTGGGTGGAAGTAGTCCCCCTAGTCTCAGCTATAGGAGTTCAGGTCTCCAAGTTCATCTTGTACCACATTGTTTGCCGCTTCGGCATCCCATCCACCATTTTCACTGACCATGGAGGTAACTTTGAAAATCTCAATATGGAAGAATTATGCACCTTCCTCTGCATCCATCACCACTTTTCTAGCCCATATTTCCCACAAGGTAACGACCAGGCAGAGGCAACTAACAAAACCCTCCTCAAAATGCTAAAGAAAGTTGTTAATGATTCTAGTCGCGATTGGCACCTACAAATAAATTCAGCCCTATGGGCCTATCGAACCTCCTTTCATACATCCATAGGGATAACTCCATACTCCTTAGTCTATGGTGCCGAAGTGGTACTACCCATAGAGGTTGAACTTTGCTCATTGCGCATATCTTTGTGAGGGCAAATATCAGATGAAGAATATAGAGTAGCTCGGCTCACCCAGCTAGATCTCTTAGATGAGAAGCGACAACAAGCTTATGATAATCTCACAGTCTATTAAACTCATCTCAAAAGGAATTTCAACAAGAAAGTGCTCCCACGACACTTTCAGCCAGGCGACATGGTCCTCAAAGAAAACATGAAAGTCCTAGCAGAGCGAGAAAAGAAAGACAAGTTTGAACCTACATGGCTTGGTCCTTATGTTGTCACTACATCCTTTGGCTCCAGAGCCTATTAGCTATCTACACTAGAAGGAGAACTCTTGAATGATTCTACTAACATCATTCATCTCAAGAAGTTCTATGCTTAAAGATCCTTGGTATACCCAGCTTTTGAAAACTAAAAAAAAAAAGTAAAGAGAAATAAGCGTCCAATGGTGAAAACTTGGCAATTCAAGCACCTTGGATAGGTACCTTGGTGAAAAATTGGTAATTCAGATGCCCTGTATACTAAAGACTAATCCATTATCTATCACTATCCTATCCCTCACCCATTTCACCCACCATCTCATAAAACACCTGCTTGTTCCCTTGGTGTTCCAACCAAATATCCAAAATCTAATGAAGCTTGTAAATACCTCTTGTACAACTTGTAAATCTTTTACCTCAGCTTGTAAATCTTATACCCTAGCTTGTAAATCTTGTATCATCCCTTGTATCATAGCTTGTATATTCAAATCTTGTCCAAAGCTTGTACCATATTCCAACATGTAAATAATCTTGTATCCTAGCTTGTATCCTATCACATGCACACAAAGAATCCCATTTTCCTTAAGCTTTTCGCAAACCATCTACCTATCCACCTATCAACTATTGTAGACATCTCATCCTTCACGAACATTTCCATCTCATAAAACCAAAACATGAACAAACTTGTACATTTGTAACATATCCTGGTCTGTCAGCTTGTACATCCTCTTTAGCTTAGCACCATTGTATCTATCTAGCTTTCGTGTCAGTTCCTCCTTGATCAGCATCTTGCACACATTGCACAAATCTTGGTTAGTTGTTCCAATGCATCCTTTAGCTAGATCTCCTATCACCAAAGTGTTATCCTTCTTAGTTCAACTTGCCAGATGCAACACTCATCTAGATCCATCAGCATAGGTGCTCTCTGATAGATCCTTGCAAGATATAGCTTTCCTCATGTCTGATCTTGGTTCGTTAGTACCTCGTCCTACCCATCTCATTGGAAAACAACTCTCTTTGGATTTTCACATTCTTTTGATTTGGAATCTTCCCTTTTGGGTCTTGAAGTATCTTTTCCAAGCAATCTTTTTGTTCCCTCCTCAAGGTTGCCATGATCTTCCATATCATGGCATACTGCGAATGGGACAATTTGAGCATTAGGTCTTGATCATGTCTTTTTCTTGTTTCCTTTTCTACTTCTGGGTTACCCAGTGTTGTTTCTACATTGCTTCCTCTGGGATTCATGTGTGATACTGGGGCAATCCTTGCATGTTTGTTTTGAGTCAGTTCATCATTCCTCTAGACAGTTGGTGAAAAGGCCTTGATGTTCTTGGTAACCTTGTCAATTAACCAATAGTCCTATAGCAAATCTAGTGCTCAACTACATGGTGGTACTTCTCTTTGGAGTATCCCCCCACTCAATAGGCTTCAATGGAATCCCTTCATCTCCATTATCCCCCATCCATATCCAGCATCTATCTCTCCTACCCAAGCTTATGCATCAGTATCTCTTTGAATCAATCATCACTCTTAGCTTTAGGGATCCACAATCCTAGTCTTAGGGATCCACCCATCCAATCAATCCACCAAGCCTCATCTTTTGAGATCCACAATCCTAGTCCTAGGGATCTCTGAAACCCATCTTCTGCCAATTTGACTCTTTGAAATCCTGTTGCATCAGCTTTATCATCCCCTCATCCATATCCCTATCCTAGATTCCTTTTTATGGTGCTCCGCTCCTTCATCCTCCACCTTCCCTAAAGTCTTAAGCTTGCTTCCCCTTATGCATCTGATTCTCCTTTATCATTCTCCCATAGTGAGAGTTTGAGCTAATTTAGCCCCTTCTCTTTGCCAATCTGTGTCTCTACTCGTCTCAATTTTTAGTACTTTTCAAGAAGCCATCGAGCCTCATTTCTCTCTCTGCCACCTTCTTGAGGGGGCATCATCTAATTCTAGTCTCTCCTCTTCTTATCCGAGACTGGGGCAACCTTGTTGCTAAAACATCTTCCTCGTGTCGTCTTCATTCGAACTTCTTTGAAATAGTGTTGTCTCAATACTATGTCAAAGAGGGGCAAAATGTAGACACCTAAATTTGATTACACCACTTTAGTAATCCTATTTAGTTATCTCTAAAGGCATCATTAATTAAATTCCTATTTAATTAATCTTTTGCCATCCCCTAGCTAATTAATTTAATTAATCATCTATAGTCCTAAATTGATAAATCAAATAACCTATCATTTGTTAATTAAATCCTTTTCTCCTATCTAATTCCAAAAATCTCCATTTATTAAATAAATCCATTTGATAAATAAAATCCTCAAATCTAAAAACCTCTAACCTATCCCTAATCCTCCATTTAGCCTAATCCACCCCGTCCACCCATACTAACCTAGCTTAGCCACTAACTCACCCAACCTCATTAATGCCATCCACTTGCACATCTCTAAAATCCTTAATCTAATCCTAAAACCAAGCCTAATCCACCCCCTAATGTTGTCACATTCTCTAAACAAGTTTAAGACTTTCCTAAACCAAATCAAAGTCCCCTCTCCAAAATATCCCAACCACCAAGCCAGGAGTGCTCTTACAAACCATGAAAGACTCTTACAAGCCCACTCATGACTCTTACATCCCTCTTCCATACTCAATCTCCCTCATCATGCCTTTAACCAACCCCTTATCCTATCCTCTCACACTCATCCTCCTTGTGACAAGTGTCACCTTCCCATTGGTGCTAAACAAGCACAATCCATGTGCTCTCCTTTGAGCGCATCCTAGCCATCCTTAAGCTTTTATCTCTCCTTGCATCTAAGCCATCCATCCCTCTACCCCTTGGCCTATAAATTGAATCCCCTCCCAAGCCATTTCATCACCATCTTTGAGCTAAAGTTACCATGCTATTTTGAGAACCAAACTCATCAATCTTAATCTTATAATGCCAAATTGAGAGCTCAAAAGGCTACCAATTTGCCATTACCCATCTCCACCATTGAAACAATTGGACAAGCAATTGAGCATACATCCACATCAAAGGACACATCTACAAAATCAAGGAAGCATGGAGTGTTTTCTCTTTTGAGGTTTGCATTTCTTGTTTGCTTTCTTTGTCTAAACTTATATGTGAATTTAGTTTTAGTTTGTGAATGTTTACTTTAATGTTAATGTTCTTTGCACACTAAATCTTGTTCTACAGTTTGCATGTCTTATTTATCTAATAAGTATATATTGGCATAAGAAATGCTAGTAGAGCCTTTGAAGAAAGGAAGACTAGAATTTATCAGTGATCTTGTTCCCAAAGCAAAGACAATACCATTTGAGAGGATTTTGTGTCATGCTACAATAGGTAATGTGTACCTAAAGCAGGCTGCAGTTGAGCAACCAATCACTAACTGGGTCAAGGGAGAAGGTTCATTAATAATCCTCTTGCATTTATTGAAAGGTTAAGGAAATAATTTTTGGTAATTAGATTAGATTTTTTAATCAAATGAAAATACTTTTCACATTGCAGACTCTCTTTATTAATCTTTAAAATCAAGGTGAATACATCCAAGAATGACATTTCTGAAGTGTCTACAGTAAAACTTTTTCAGTAAAGATTGAAATAAAAATACAATAGCATCCACTAGTGACTAAGTGATTGTCAATGATTGTAAATTGAGAAGCACACTATGCTAAACATGATTCATCCTTAAGAATTTCTTCAAACTAAAGAAAATAGAAAATTGACACTACTAATCTAATTTTTGGTTGGATATTAGTTCTCTGTGACTCTGACTACCTCTTCTATAGTATGGTTTAACTGTATTAAGCTTTAATTTCATAAATATTAGGTAGGGTTCATAGAGATATCAAACAAATGAAGTATATAAAGGTACTAGATAAGCTAGCACCAACTTTACATTGCTCATATATCACTCATCATTATTTGCATTGTGGGACTCTAGGTGAATTTCCATTTAACATCCACATAAGCAATAGATAGTCATTTCTTAGGGATTTTTTGTTCAGAACCACAATAAGATCATGTATCAGTCTTCAATGTTCATCATTCAATTGACCAAATTCTTTAGCTATCAAAATCTCGATCTTCACTTTCAGCATGAAACAAACCATAATCAAATTGGAAGAGAGGAGTGGTACAATATGAGCCCCATCTAGGACCACTACTCAGCCCCAACTCAAGGTCAGGACAAGTGAAAATGCTACTTCCACTTACTGTGTGTCGATTAACACTTGACATAGTTTATTATAGGCATAGTGATTTTCTTACCCTTACCTTGCTTATATGAAAATTTCTCTAATTATAATTCCAACAAGAGGAATCTGAATGACCATCTTGGCTATAATTTTTACAATAAACATATTTCTTCTTAGTACTTGAGGCATCAACCTTATTTGTCTTTTCTTAAGCTACACCTATCCTTTGTGAGGATGGAGCATTATCTACTTTATGTGGTGAGCATAGGAACGTGTATCATCTATGGCCACAAGTTTGGATATGAACACAAAGCTTTAAAGATCAGATATGAAGAAATCTAATAAATTTTATGAAGAACTCATCTTGTTTTCTTTTTCCATCTAGACACCCCTACTATGAAACTCACTTTTGTAACCAAATGCACTTTGTCCCTCTTTGTACTTCAAAATTTGTGATCAATATATGTTTCATCTCTATGATAAAGAAGACAATTGTTTCATAATCTAGGAAAATAATCTTTTTTTTCCAAAGTAATAAAATGCATGCTAAAGTATGCCCCCCAAATCTACCAACTAGTGCTCAAGATAGTATGTGTGTGTGCACATCTTCTTCATATGGTAGAATGTCAAATTTGGTCTGCACTTTGGATAAAAATTTTGTTTGGATAGATTGTCTTACCTTGAAAAGTGTCATCTTCCTTTTTGGAGTATGATTTTCCTTTGCATTTGGCATCTTCCAAAATGCAGATGTTCTCCATGAGTCTCCATTAGACTCTTAAGTATTTTTTGACTGAAGAAATATTGCAATGTTAGCTGCCATCTCAAGGAACTTTTCCTCTTCATACATAAATTGCTCTTATCTTACCATGCTTCTTAGATCTTCTTCCACTTATGTTGGTTATTGCATCTTTGATAAGATAAATTATCTTCACTTGAGCTTGTTGTTGGCATGAATATGTAAAACAATTGGAACTTGGAACAACTTCCACAAAATTAAGTGATACCACTTGATTAGTAAACTAGGATTGATATTCCACACTCTATTCATCACTCTACACATTTTGCATCGAGGACAAATATGAATGGAATTATAATATTATAGTAAGCACAACTAAATTTAGGAAAATTCTTGAACTAAATAGTAAACATCAGCACAAGCTTGGGACAATAATTAGCCCCAAAGAATCCATACCTTGTGTGAGAGAAAGCTCTAGCAAATGGGCTACTAATAACATAAATCCTCACTACAAGGACAACTTACATGGCACGAATATAATTTGATAGTATCCTTATGACTATCAAATTCTTATATTTTCACATCTTCCTTTAATTCCCAACACCCTTGCAATCTCTCTCTTTTCCTGAGCATCTCCAATGCCTAATACCCACCCCCCACCTCTTACAGTGGGCATCTCCAAAGCCTAATTCTTTCTTTTTTGCTCTACCTATCTAGGCCCTAAGGCCTTTTATTGTGTCCCCAACCTTCAATTTTAGACTTCAAAATCTGAATAACAACATTCCAAATGAAATGACTTAAAAATCTCTACATTTCTTCAACAACATCCCTAGTGGGAGATATCTAGTTAGAATGGTTCATATTGAAAGGATTAAGGCCATATAATGGCACTCGAGGGTATAGTTGATTGCTTCCACTAATTGATGAAGTCCTTTGGGTTGCCAATATCTGAGATTGAACTTCTACCATCTTTGGAACTTTGGATGCATTGGAGAGGAACTTTGCTACAAAACAGTCATGATATTCACTATTACCCATACCTCCAAGAACATAATTTGGAGCAGCAAGTCTTGCCATGTATGGTTAGGGTACAAAAAAATACACTAGGGACCTTCTTAGTAAAAACATTATGCTGAGATGCCTAAGAAGATATACAAATAAGGATGTCATACCTTTATTGCATGTACCAAGACTTAAAGGAATAGCAAGTAAATATCCCAATTTATGGGCACTTATTTTCTTTGAACAATGGAAATTTAATATTGGATGTTTTAATATTAAATAATGGATAACCATTATGGAATTAAAAAATTGATATTTAACAAATGTACTATTTGCAATAATAATTGTGGATTTTTTTGGCACATTGACTATGGCATTTTGAACTTATTTCCTATCTTTTAGGCTGCAAGTCTGTGTACATTATGATTTATAGTTTAGGTATTGATTTTCCTAGAACTCATCTAGTGAAAATCCATAATGACATATAATTCTCGAAGGTGTACCTTATATTGGTTGAGAATCTAGAGCTATATCTAATAAATAAAAAATGGTTAAACTTTTATTCAAGTTGATGACAACATTGAATGGATCATATTGTACTTACAAACTATCTTGACATGAAATCTATCTGATTTTAGGGCACACATATCAATATGGCTTAAGAATGATAACCTAGTATAATTATAATTATAAATTGCATGAAATAACATGAGATAATATAGATTATAGATAAGTTTTGAAGATAATTTAAAGTTTTTTTTTCATCAATGAATCACTACTACAGTAATATAGTAATATTTGCATTTTATCATGGTGTACATGCCCTCATATCATGACTATATGCATGTGCAAAGGCTCAAATTATTTTTGAAGTTCAACTATTAATAATATTTTATAAAATATTTGTTGGAAAAAATAGTTATGTTTTCTTCCTAGCTTTTTTGCAATGCTCATGCTATTTTATACTTTCTTCAACTATCTATTCTTGAAAGCTTGTAATGTGTGCCCTATGTAGGTAACCATACTTTTTTTGATTGTTGTGTGCTTTCAAAATTGAGGTTTTAAATGGGAGAACGAATGTCTATTATGTTAAAAAAAAAAAACTTTATATCAGAAGAATGCTAGCCATTTTATTCCCTTTTGGGATTATATTGATAATATTACACATATTTTGACTTTTCGGTGCTCATTTTTTTGTTAATGTTGTATAAAGGTGAAGCATCTTGTAAGAAAAAGTCTTGCCATGCCAAAGAATTCAAGAAAAGATACTAGCAGTGAGGATTCTTCTAAGGAGTCATGTTGTGGATAATTATCTGTAAAAAGAGGCCATTTTTCAGTGGAATCACAAGTTATGGAGTTATTGAAATGCCTTATCTTAAATTGAAAATTAGATCAAAAGAGTTGGTGCTCTCTAAATCATGAAGATAGACACTAAACTTTCCTAGCATATCATTAATAGATGTTTGTTTCTTATCTTGAAATATTGCTATACTATCATGACAATCATGCTTTTATCAAATTTTGTCTTACACTTTGGAAGAGAGATTACAAGTTTGTGTTTAATATTATTCAAAGTGCATTACATGAAGCACATAAAAAATTAGGTGCTTTGGGAAAGAATCAATCATTAGTAGTGAAGAATGGGTTAGTTGTAGCTTTAAAAAATTGTAAAGAAGAATCAAGTGAGGATGAGTCTTCTGATGAGGTACTTCATGGTTAAGACAAGTCTTCAATACATAACAAAGAAACTAAATTCTATTAAGTGTATTTTTTATAGTTGATATGTTCAAATATTGCCCATTAAAAATTACTTGGTACATTTCATTTTGTTTTTGCACAAGAGCCTATAGCCAAAAATATTTAGCCAATAAAAAATATCCCCTCTTTAGGATCAAAAAAGACCCTATAGCCAGAAATATTCAACCAATAAAAAATATCCCCTCTTTAGGATCAAAAAAGGTGTAGCAGGGTGTAATGCCCCACCAAGGGATCCAAAAGAATTAACCTAAAGTTTCACTAAGTTTGCTAAACATTTTTTTTTTTTAATAAAATATTTTATCATAATTATTATGTTTGCAAGTAAAGTTTTTAAATAAATTTATTTATTTTATAAACTTTATACATATACTAAATTTAATAACCAATACCTTTCAAATATAAATTTATTTATTTTATGAAATTAATAAGAATTTATAATTTATTAAATAATTTATATATATATATATATATATATATATATATATATATATATTTGATCACCACATTATTAAGATAGAGGAACTATTGCCAACTATCCAAATTTCCAATTTAGAATTTCATTTTTAAATTCGAACCCTTCCCAATTTCAATCGTGTCTTCTTTAAGCTAGAAGATGAGGGTTCCTAATTAAATTTATTTTTCTTCTAAACATATTTTAACAATACCCTATCGTAGATACAGAACCAAAGAACAAGAGATTCATGCAATGAAACCCAAAGACTTGATTTCAACAATCACGAAGAAGACAAGAATCTCAAATTGCATAATTTAACCAGTGATCAAAGCACAAGACCCTACCTGGTCCTGATGCTAATATGAAGTCCCTGAAAACTGTGACAAGATTTGCTTCTCTTCAATATCTTTCCTATAATTCTCTTTCTGAAATTCCCTTCCAAAAATTGTCTCCCAAAATTCTTGTCTCCAAAAATTCTTTCCCGGTCCAAATTTGTGTTCCCCAAAAATGAACCCCAAAGTTGTGATAAGGAGTTTTCTCCTCAAATCGGGGCACTAATTGTGTGTTCACCCGAGAGGACTCTTTGCTCAACTGAGTTAACTCTAAAATTAACTTTATTTATCTCTGCTTTATCTTTTTAATGCACATTAAATGAATTATTAAATAACTTTATTTAATATTCCACTTGACTTCTATTTTTAATCTTTATTACTTTTAATCCCATGCGCACTTTATGAAATTAAAATAACATTATTATTTCCACTTATTTTATCTTTTAATTTATTTCTTTTATTTTCAACTCAAGCTCACATCATGATCTAGAACTTTAATAATTTAATATCTTTCAACTTTTAATTTATTTTAGAAACTTAATTGATAAAATATTTAATTAACTTAAATAACAATACTATTTAGCATTTATTTAAAAATGAACTCTAAATATATTATTATTAAAGTAAATAAATATTATCATGTTCTAAATTTATCTTTGAACTTTTATCTCCAATTTTAATTCTTTTATTTAATTAATTACTCAATTAATTAAATATTAAAGATATCATATTAATTCTCCATTAAATTAAATCATTAATTAATCTCTTTAATTAGACTTAATTAATAGAAAATACATCAAGGACTCATAAGGCAACATACGAAAACCCATCATAGAAAAACACATACTAAATCAAACAAAAGGGTTATAATCACGAAATTACCTCATTTGATGCATTCGAAGGGTACTTAACTCAGATACTTGTCCTAATTATCAATTAGGACAATTGGCTAAAGGGTTTAGTATTTGGACTTAAGAGTTTATCTCCCCTCTCTTACCATTGAGATAATGCGATAGGGTATGCTCATCCTGGCAATTCAGGGAAGTCGATACCCGGTACCTGCAACCTACATAAAATCCATGCATGTACAAACACACTATTCTAAGCTAAACAGACAATGGCAGGAAGTGGTGCATCGTGTAGATCCCGACTAGCAGATGACTATGACTCCCTTCCTTAACCACATCAGAAACACCATACATAAAGAAAACAAACACGCACACCATACACATGCAGTATGGGGTAAGTATCCATAAGAAAGCACATGTGATAATAAACCATCTAACTAATCATCATCGATAATTGAAAACATTGAATAATCATCATACATGCATGAAATATAGAGTACCAAGTAATCTCATCATATAATAAACTGAGTGTAAAACAATATCTGATAATCTGAAAGTAATGCTACTAAACATCAAGTATAAAACTGGCCTAAAAGAGTTTGGCAAAGATAACTGAAATATGATTTAGGGGCAGGCACTACACAGGGTTATTTACTTACATAAATTTGAAGTTCTTAGTTTTTGTGTTTTGATTTTAAACTAATTTTGTTCAGTATAAATTGCTAGTTAATATTGTTTATTATATGTTGCTATTAAATGATGTTAATATCAAGTATATTTGATTACAAGTTAGTAAGTAGCTCGTCAATGTTGTTTGTATTGTTAATTGTAAATGGCTATGTAAATTTGTTTATGTCAAATTTATTTTATTACAAGTTGCTAAGTATTTTATTTATTAGAATGCTTCGGCACCAAGTAAAGCCATTTCAAAGAAGAAAGAGAGTAGTTTTGAAGAATCTAATAGTGAAGAATCTGAAGAAGATATTGTGCAAAAGGTATAAATGGTGAACAAAGCTCAAATTGTAAACAAAGGTGAACTTGCATAGATTTAAGTTTCTTCTTCATTATTTATGATGCTTCTTGATTCCTCCTCTCTAGTTGTAAAATCACTTGTTTATTCTCCCTTTGCTTCCTTTGCCATGAATTCCTTAGTATCAAAATACTAATATTTTCTATTGACTACTTTATTTATTATTAATTTACCAATTAAAAGTGAAATTTTTGTTTAACATGTTTGAATAATTTCCCATAAAGGGATAGGTTAAGCTTAACATTACTTTTCTGCATAGAAGCCTGCAGCCAAGACTGTTCAAGCAAAAATTGACACCCTTATTTCAGGCAATAAGAAGGTATAACATCCAAATGAAATGACTTATGAATCTCTACATTATTTTCAACAACACCCCTAATAGGAGATATCTAGTTAGAATGGTTCATATTGAAAAGATTAAGACCATATAAAGGCACTTGAGGGTATAAATGATTGCTTCCACTAACTTTTGAAGTCCTTTTGGCTGCCAATATCCTAGATTGAACTTCTAAACATCTTTGGAACTCTAGATGCATTAGAGAGGAACTCATTGCTACAAAATTCTCCCAATATTTACTATTACCCATACCTCTAGGAACATTATTTAGAGCAACAAGTCCTGCCATGTATGGTTGGGGTATAAAAACATACCCTGGGGACTTGCTTAGTTTAAAAAAATATGTTGAGATACCTTATACTATACATGTTTGAAGTTTAAAAGCATCTTCTAACATCTAAAAACACTTCATATCAACATAAAATAACCTATTTTCTAACTATCCTAATAAATTGAGCTTTCTAGGTATAGCCCTAAAAATCCTAACAAGATGCATCCATTGTCTAGAAAGAATTCACGACCCTAGAGGGAAGAAAGTAGTAATCTCATACTTGCATAAAATGCTCTCAATTTTTGGACAATTTCAATTACCTTGAGCTCTACTATTATTAGATATCTAACTATTTGGATTTTTTTTGTCTGCTTTACAAGTATTATTACAATAAGGTTGCAAAACTTTCCAAGTGGACAATTCTAGATGATCTAAGGGTTGGTATAGCTATTTTATTCTATCTAAAGAAATTTCAAGTTGTTTGATGATTGTTAACTTCTACAATAATCAGGGAGTCATTTTTGTTTTGACAATTTTATTTTTCTTTTTGTCTCTGGACTCTTCAAATTGCTCGAGAGCAGGCATAAAATGTAGAAAATCCAATCACAAACTCTAAATGATCGCAATCTATGGCTCTATCACATGTTCTAGTTGCAATAGTTTCTTCTCCAACAAAATCATCCCCACAAATCTAAATACTTTAATGCCTTTTGTCATTCCCACTATTCCAACCTTGATTGGAGCTGTCTCACCTTCTTTGGATGCATCTGCTCCCATAGTTACTCTAGCAATTGGTGTCATGCCAATAGCTATGGTGGTGTCAATATCCATTGCCACTCCACCTATTTCAATCCTATCAAATATTGTCATCCCTCTAGCTATGACATCGACTTCCTCTACTATAGTTCTTGTCATGACTATAGAAGCTACAAATGCCACAATTGATGCAACATTGTATGCATATTCTATTTAGTAAGTCACAAAATCTGTATTTACAACAAATTTTATAGTTGGGTTTGTAAAAGGCTATGATGCATGAAAGAGGTAACAATTTCAGTTGAAAATTTCTAATCTACTATATATTCATGTTTCTTTAGGTCAAAAAGTGGCAATTCAAAGGAAGGAGGAATGGATGATATTTCTACCCAAGATCAAGAGGTAGGACATGTTTTAGATATCTTCTTATTTAGATTATTTTCAAAGAACAATAGATGCAAATAACTATTTTATTTATTTTATATGTTTAGATTAATATAGTATCTTATAGCACAATATTTCTTTTAAGCTTGTCTAATTTAAATTTTGTTATCCTCATTTGAAACAAAGTTTATCATCACCTTCCATTTTTAATCTTTAAGATTGCTTCTTTTATTAACATATATGGTTGAACTTCAAAATTAACGTAGAAAATTGTTATGTGATACATCAAGTATGGTTTTCTGCATTGCTTTCTTTTAATTTTAAATGTATGATTTGAGGCTCATAATTTTTAATATAAATCTTGGGAACCTTAAATAGTACATCCATCTTAGCTAGGAAAACCAAGCTGAATTTTAGGGAATGCAACTTTGTTATGAATGTTTTATGTGATTTTATAAATCCTAAAATTGATCACTACTATTTAATCCTCAAGTTAATTATTATTATTTTAGTAAGCAATATTTAGGCTAAGTGGTTTTTTTGCTCAAGCTTTTAAAGTTAGATCTAAAAACATTATCCTTGCTACATATTGTTGACAACATTTTGCAATGACTGTCTTGAATTGCTAGCTAAGAGTATCTAATGCACGCTGCCAAGCAATTTTATTATTGATTTCACACTATTTTGTTTCTAGTATAATATAGCGGTTGATTGTGTAAAAAGGACTATTTATTTGCTCCCTTTTCATGTTAGATATTGTATTTGGTATCAAATGTAGGAAGCTAAATATGCAATGCTAGTAACTGGAAGGGTTAATGCAATTCCTCCATCAAAAGAAAAATTTGTTGATGAGGAGACTTTGACTTATGCAAACAAAATAGTATGCAATATTATCTTTGATAATCATTATTGTATGTAAGAAATTAACCAGATATATTGATTAGTATATTGCTTGGTGATTTTAGCTTGTAATGTAAATTCATTCTATCACAAGGAATGAGTGGATCTAACGTTTTGTGTTTATATTTTCATTATTATGGGCTTATTACATGGTTTATTCCTTTCTCAAGAGGTAAAAAATTCTTTTAAGGAAATTCTTGAGTCTGCCCATGTTGAATTTGATTGGACATGGGAGCAGGTTGTACAAAATATCCTAAGTTGCATATTTTATTTTCATTCAATTGATATTTTCTCCTTTAAAAAAGAAAGAAAGAAAGGGAAAAATGAAAATATTATTTTATAGGTAAGAAGATAATCATCAATGATAAGCAATATAGAGCTCTCAAAACTCTTAGGGAGAGGAAACAAGCTTTCAATGAAGTATGATAGTGGTTTGCTGCTTAAGAAATTAAATTTAATGTTACATTAAAAAATAAAAAATAAAGATGTACTAGTTAATGCAAATATGGTTAAGGATGGAATGTTAACGCTAATGTTATTCATTTACTCTGCAATTCTTGTGTATTAGTACTTAGCCCAGCATAAAAAGCATGAGGTTGAAGAACGACACATACAACATAAAAGGCTTTAGGAGGAGTTTATCATTATGTTGGAGGTAACGTTTGTGTTATATTTTTCATAAAATGAATGTAATTTACTTAAATATGGATTTCGAGAACTAAATAAGTGGACTTTGACAAAATTAAAATTCCATTGAATATTGGCTTGATATATTGTTCTCAAGAAATTGAGGAACTTACATCGGCAACATGATGGAGGTTGGTTCGTCTGATTAGCATTTTAGTATATTTTGGGATTTTTTAATGTTTGGTGTTCATAGTAGTTATCGCATAGGTTGTGCTCAATTAAACTAATATTTTTAACTTTCACTATGCATCAAGGTTGTCACTCTATTTAAGAGTGATACAAGGTTTCATGCAATTGATCGAGGAAGAGATAGAGAGGAACTCTTTGAGGATATCTTGTTGAGTTGGAGGAAAAGTCTTGTCATTGCTTTGAATTTGTGTTATGACATGGCTCTACATTTTTTTATATTTCTCATGTCCCAATGACTTGTTATAGAACTGGTAGATTGTCTGTATGTTTCCATTGAACCTAATTGGCCTTATAATTAGAGTAATATGTCCATCTTCATTCATGAACATTGTTCTTGACTATATTCTTTTCCAAGTGGCATTATCAATGGTTTGGCTAGAAGTAGCAAGGTGCAGTCAAAATTAATTCACAACATTCTATTTTCAAAATGTTGTGGACATTTTAGAAAATATATTTTTATTTTAGCTAGATAACATTTTGACATAGCATGGATGTGAGTTTATGGCATGTGGGTGTTTTCTCCTCCAAAGAGGATTGAATGATGGAAGGAATAAGCTATGGTAGTTGGCTTGTTGATTGTTGAATGATAATGAGCTTGTGTTATCTATGTAAATATAAAGTTTGAAATTTGTGATTCTATTGGCTATTTAATTGTGACAAAACTTAGTGAAATGGGCTTAACCAATTCGATTACACGTATTATCTCAGAGAAAAGTTACTCATGATAGTGTCTTTTTATGGGAAATTAAGACATAAATCCTTGGGTTAGAGACAAAGATCAGCTAACTATAGAAATCATGAGCTAAAATATATTCTTTTAGAATTCCCTATTGTATATTGTTACTTCAACTAAAAATGAAAAAAACATGGTAAAATGTATGAGTCATTTGATATAGAATTTTGCTTTAAATGTTAGATTTTTAGAAACCTGGATATTATAACACAAAATAACAGGTCTCTTATCTACTCCTACATGCAATGGCATTTTCTTGTCCCTTTTTTGGCATTTTTTCCTTGATTTATTCAAAGACTTGGATACTATTTCATAAAATAAGAAACTCTCTTAGCTACTCATACATATAAAGGATTTATCTTGTTCCTCATTTACTATTTTTTCCTTGATTTACTTATCGATCTAGATGGTCTTTAATTTACAAAATAGAAAAACAAAGCCAGGGTATGATGTTACAATCCTCTTTTACCATGATATCACTTATTTATGCAGAGTTTTGATGTATTTATGATGCCAATCATAATCAACTATAAATTTTTGTGAGGGTTCAAGAATGGGAGAAGGCACAAGAGGAGCGGAAAAGGAATATTATTGAGTATAGATCCTTTTTCGAGTTGTGTGATTTCATAAAGGTGCACACTTTAGTTTTTGTTTCATAATGTTTTACAATGCTACTACAGTTAGAAGTTTTATTAGAATGATTGATTGTTTTTCTCTAATTTGTAGGCAAATTCTCAATGGAGAAAAGTTAAAGATAGACTAGAGGATGATGCGAGATGCTCAAGACTGGATAAAATTGACCACTTGGAGATTTTCTAAGTGACATTAAATTCAATGTTATTCATTTTTCCAACCATTTTGTTTTTTTATTTTGTCCAGAATTAGAGTAGTGCTTTCATAGTTTTTATTGTTTTACTTATGTAAATTTGAATGACTTGAATATTATTTTAATTGCATGAACAATTACGTTGAAAGGAAGGGAAAAAATTAGGATGAATTCTGAAGATTAATGGAGTATCATAAGGCCAGTGGCCTTCTTACAGTGAAGACACACTGACGTGATTACTGTGCCAAGGAGTTAAATGTTTAGAGTAATGTTTAGAATATTAAACTTTTTTTTGAATACATGTACAAACTTTTAACATTTTTAATAATCACTACTCCAAATCAAGTTTTATTTAAGTTTGTTTTGAGATTATGTGCTATGTAAGAATTGTATTTGCATCTTTAAGGTCAAGGACCATCCTACTTATCTATTCATGGCTTCAAACACATTTGGTTCAATGCCCAAGGATTTGATTGAAGATGTTGCTAAAGAGGTGGAAATCAGGTATCAAAGTTAGAAATTGATCAATGATTTTATTGGAAAAGTTAACTGCACTTTTACTATCAAATTGAATCATTGTTAATCAATGCAATGCATGTTTCTTTGCTTTGATGAAATTTGACTTTGAATCTGATGTATGTTTGACAGTATTAGGAGGACAAAGAAAACATAAAATATGCTTTGAAGGAAAGGAAGGTGCATTTTTCCTCCTTTGGATTTTCCATGGAATGTAAATTAAGTTTTCATCGATTTGATTTTATTATCACAGTTCGCAATAACATCAACATGGACTCATGACAAGTTCAAAGCCTCCATTGGTGAAGTATATGATTTGGTTGTTGTATCTGAAACAAATATTAAGGTTTGTATTAGTTTCATATCTATTTTTTTGGTCTCAGTGCAAAACTCTTTACAAGAGAGTATTTGAGATTTAATTTTAATATGAACAATGTCAATTGGGTGTTATGTTGTGGCATATTTTATTTAATATTATAATTATACCAGTTGTATTATGTTGAAACTATTTTGTGTTGGCAAGAATGTTGACCTTATGGTCAAATCATTTGTCTATTAGTGACTTAACACTTAGTCAGTTGGTTTTATTACTACCGAGCTCTACAGTTGCTACCAAGCTTACCATGACTCTAGCAGTGTTAACCAAGTGTTTCAATTACTATCAAGCTAGTGAGACATATTGCAATTCATGACGAGCTTCATAGTATCTACCGAGCATCTGAGATAGAGTACAGTGTTAATTGAGCTTTGTAGTGTCTACCAAGCTCACAGTATTAACAAAGTGAATTCAGTGTTGACCAAGCCATGCAGTGTCAACCAAGTAATATAGTATCTGCCAAGTTTCTTAGTGTTCATTGAGTCATACAATGTTGACCAATTTCCTACTACTCAAAGTGATCAGTATGGACTAAGCTTCAATGTCAACAGAGTGACAGATTTTTTGAGTGTTGAGAGTGTTTTTCGAGTGTCAGAACATCACCGAGTTGTCTTCAAAACCCAAATTACAATAGTGGGCTAACTTAGTGAGTTATGATAAATTTGGTATTATAGCTAACTCCAGAAGGTAATTAAGTGGATTGGTATATATTTAATGTATTATATCATATCCATAAGAAGAGTATGTGAACAAGTAAGAAGCAGATGAGTGTGAATTGAAGAAGGATACAAGCAATATAAGGAAAGGTAGAGACTTATCTATCACAATAAGGTGATCATTGTTATTCATAGGAATCTCATTTAGAAAACTGAGTTGTAGATTAGAGATCATCCATTGATTCATCCTAATAGGTGCATCATTCAAATCCTTTTACAAGGTGGACTTAACAGTCTCATTCCAAATCTCCTAATAGAGTGCATACTTCATTGTATGTTGTAAATCCTTTCACAAGATGGACCTAATAGTTGTTATTTCTCCTAATAGGGTAGATCATCAGAAGTGGTCAATTTTAATCTTTAATAGGCTAACTTTATATTATAGCAATAAAGCTTGTGGGTATCATCCCAACCCCATTTTTACTTTCTATTTGGAATGTTTCTAGGTTACCAATATTGTGTCAAAGTGCTATGAATGTTTTATTGATTTTAATCTTTCATGCATGAAACTAGATCATATTACATGGTGAATTAAGTTTAAAGTTTTATTGTTTCTTGATTCACCCCCCACCCCCCGCCCCCCTAGTCACCTTGTCTATATTACATTTCCAACAATTGGTATCATATCTTTGGTTCTCACATTAGAAGTTTAGCAACTTGAGAAAAGTTTAGAGACAATGGAAGTCTATAGAATGGAGAAAGCTATTGAAAATGAAAAGTTGGATCAGCAATTAGCCATGGATCAACTCAAGAAAGTGAAGGAGAAACTCTTTCAAGCCCTAAAAAGAAGAAAAGATCTTGCAACATAGATGAATGAAAATCTCTACACTAAAGAAAGAATTGAAGACATTTTTTGAGAAAGAAGTTCATATGAAGTTGATACACCAATCACAAATCTACTTGAAAAGAATCTTACTCTTCATGAAGAAGTCAGAAAGTTGAAAAGAGAAAAAGAAATTCAATAAATTAGATTATGTGAATGTGGAATAAAAAGACAAAGACAATGAAGAAATAGAAGAAAAGAACAATGAAATTAATCAACTATCTCTTCAACAATCAGATCTAATTGATCAACTCAATGATGCAAATCAAGAGCTTCTCAACTTGAGGATAGAAAATGAAAAATTAAAGAATGATCTTAGTATAGAGAAGCATGCCAATGAGAAGATGATGAGTTCATAAGAAAGTATGGATCAGTTGGATAAGAAAACTCAAATTAGATAGAAAGATAAAGTTGGATTAGGATACACAGAAGAAGGTGAATCATCTTAGATAAAAAAAAAAAAGAAGCCTAAATATAGTCATTGTGGAAAGATAGGACATACATCAAACAAATGTTGGAAAAATGGTAAATCAAAGTTCAATAGAAAGTATTACAGTTGCAACAAACCAAGACATAGAGCGAGTGAATACACAAAGAAACCTAAGTTTGAAGGGAAAGTGTCACAATTGCAACAAACAAGGACATAAATCTTTAGAGTCAAATACCAAGAAATGGAACCCAGTAGAAAAAATTGTCAAAGCTATATTTGGTTGGGATTATAATACATGGTGTGAATTTTACTATTGTGGTGAGTTTGAACACAGGAGAAAATTGCATAAAAAATCACACAAGGAAGAGAGATACTACAAAGAGATGTTTTATATGTACAGAACTTGGACATCTTGCCAAGAACTATATTAGTAGAGGAAGAATTGAAGATGAAAATAAAGTTAAGGCTAACAATATTAGAAACAATCCTTTCACAAGATAGACCTAATAGTCATTATTTCTCCTAATAGGGAAGATCAATAGAAGTGGTCAATTGTGATCTTTAATAGGCTAACTTTATACTATACTGATAAATCTTGTGCATATCATCCCCACCCCATTTTTACTTTCTATTTGGAATGTTTCTGGGTTACCAATATTGTGTCAAAGTGTTATGAATTTTTTTATTGATTTTAGTCTTTCATGCATGAAACTAGATCAAATTACATGGTGAATTAAGTTTAAAGTTCTATTGGTTCCTAATTTACCCCCCTAGTCACCTAGTCTATATTACATTTGCAACAATTCGTATTAGATCTTTGGTTCTTACATTAGAAGTTTAGCAGCTTGAGAAAATTTCAGAGTCAATGGAAGTCTTTAGACTAGAGAAAGCTATTGAAAATGAAAAGTTGGATTAGCAATTAGCCATGGGTCAACTTAACAGAGTGAAGGAGAAACTCTTTCAAATCTTAAAAAGAATAAAAGATCTTGGAGCATAGATGAATGAAAATCTCTACACTAAAGAAAGAATTGAAGACATTTGTTGAGAAAGAAATTCAAATGAAGTTGATGCAACAATCACAAATCTACTTGAAAAGGATCTTACTCTTCATGAAGAAGTCAAAAAGTTGAAAAGAGAAAAAGAAATTCAATCAGTTAGATTATTTGGAGTCATAGAATAAAAAGACAAAGACAATGAAGAAATATAAGAAAAGGACAATGAAATTAATCAACTATCTCTTTAGCAATCAAATCTAATTGATCAACTCAATCATACAAATCAAGAGCTTATCAACTTGAGGATAGAAAATGAAAAATTGAAGAATGATCTCAGTATAGAGAAGCATGCCAATCAAAGGATAATGAATTCATAAGAAAGCATGAATCAGCTAGATAAGAAAACTCAATTTAGACAAAAGGTAAAGTTGGATTAGGATACATAGAAGAAGGTGAATCATCTCAGCAAGGAGCTCAAAAGGAAAAGAAAAAAGAAAAGAAAAGAAAAAGGCCTGCATATAGTCATTGTGGAAATATAGGACATACATCAAACAAGTGTTGGAGAAATGGTAAATCAAAGTTCAATGGAAAGTATTACAGTTGCAACAAACGAAGACATAGAGCAAGTGAATACACAGAGAAATCTAAGTTTGAAGGAAAGTGTCAAAATTGCAACAAACAAGGACACAAATCTTCAGAGTGAAAGATCAAGAAATGGAACTCAACATAACAAATTGTCAAAGCTATATTTGGTTGGGATTATAATACATGATGCAAATATCACTATTGTGGTGAGTTTAGACACATAGGAGAAAACTGCATAAAACATCACACAAGGAAGAGAGATATTACAAAGAGATGTTTTGTATGTATAAAACTTGGCCATCTTGCCAAGAATTGTATGAACAGAGGAAGAATTGAAGATGAAAAGAAAGCTAAGGCTAACAATATTAGAAAAAAAATGAGGCAAAAATAGGTAAGGAAATTTCCTAAGGAAAAAAATTAGAGTAATGAAAGTGTTGACACCCAAGGTAATGAGTTGGGTGACTCAACCATTTCAACGTAGTTCTGCATGGAGATTACTGGAACTGTGATTTAGAAGAAGACATCTAACATCAATTCTAGTTAGTAAGAAAAAGATCCAAATCAACATTCAAGATGCACAAGGATCACTGAGTGAAGATGATAGTTGAAGACATTATTGAGCAAGGTTGGGTCACAAGACCTTGTCGAGCAAAGTCAAGATGCATAACCTTAAAAAATTTTGGATGCAAATGCCAAGTTGGTGACTCTACTGAGTACCAAGTTCAGATTGAGTGGTGGTAACTTTACCATGTTCAAAGTTCTCTCTAAGTTGGTAGTTCCTACTGAGTCAAGAGACCTTATCAAGTTAAAGGTGTCTTCTAAGCATTGAAGACTAAACCAAGTGGAGGACAACTTGTCACTGAGTGAACATTTGTATAAAGCATTAATGACAATCGTAAAGAACAAATTTTGTTAAAAGGAGGGAATTGATTGAATCATTTCACTGTGAATTTTTCAAAGCTAAGAGAGAAGAGAAAATTTAGAGCCCTCGAGTGATTTGAAGCAGTAATTGTTTAAGTTTACTTCCATATTCAAATTTTAATCAAGTGAATGGTGTCTTCTAGTAGCAAGATGAGAAAGGGTTCAGAGATGTTGATTCAAGGAGTTGATTGCAAGGCTCCAGAGTTCAAATTGAGTCCAATAGTTGTAGAAGCATTTGACCCTATTGGTGCACAATCACATATTCCTCCAAAGGTTCTCCTTATTCATGATATTTAGTCATTTTATCATTGTTCTATTCAAGAACTAGGAACCCTAGTAATAAACCAGACATACAATGATCTATGTGTGGGTGGTGTTTTGAAACTTGAGCACAAGCATCTGGAGACTAAGGGTTTAACACATATTCTGCATATGCCGAGGGATTTCCAAGGAAAGTGGATTAGGTTCATCCTAAGCTAAGTCCACAAAATTCATTTGTGGTTTGATCACCTTATCCATATTACAAATAAGATGATCCATGAGATAATTAGGTTGTCGGTGTTAAATAAAGCAAAGACCAAAAAAACCCTAGGTGGGGTTGAACTGGCTAAAAGGAATCTTGTTGAGTGGGATGAAAATGGCATGAAATTGAATGAAGTAACTAACATGGAAATTAAGTTTAGCATCCATGTTATTGCACACATGATATATAGCTCAAGGTTTTTGAACAACATTTCCTGTGAAGCTATTGACTTTATTTACAAGATGGTGTAGAACAATCTATCCTTTGATAAGAACATGGAAAGCATCTGAGTTTCAAATAATAATCCATTTAAGTTTGATTTCCTTGTTAACCTATTTATTTTTCTATGTGCAAAATTTGTTTCCTTCAAAAAGAAATGTGGTATGGAAGAAAGATACATTGGTATTATATTAGATAAATGGATTTATAGCAAAGATGGGAGAAAGTTTTGAAGGTATAATGGATAACTATTTTGAGTCCTTCAAACAAAAAATGAAAGCTAGATTAAGAATACCAAGGAAGTTGGTAGAGGATTATGAGTAGGATATATGTTTTCTTGTTGACTATGACAAGGTTCATATCCAAGCAGTCAGGCCTAGAGTGGCATGGATCAAACCTCTAGGATATGAGGTCAATATTGATGATACTAAAGACATAATTGAGGCTCTCTTGAATGAGCCAATAGATCCCAAGGCTCCATATTTTGGAACCTATGAGGAAGCAAAGGCTAGAATTGAACTAGAAATCAAGCTTCCCCAAGTAGTAAAGAGAGGAAGGGATAAAGTGGAGAAATTACTAAAGAACACCAAATCATCCAGTTCTCTCATTGATGTATCAACTTTCGGGGGTCATAAATTTTGACTTGGATATGGGTTTTGGCTAAAATTTTACAAGTAGTCACATGAGGAGGAGTTATTTGGATTGCCAATTGAGCTTATCTCAATAGGTGGCCATTTTGACATTTTTTTAGGAGCCTAAAATTTCATCCAAAACCCATATCTGAGTCAAAAGTTATGACTCCCAAAAGATGATACATCACTCATTTTAAATAAAGGACAAGGACATGATCCTAATGAAGAAGAAAGAGAGGAAGAGAAGTAAGAGGAAGAAGAACCTAAAGAGTAGGAACCTCCCAAGAAGTAGGGGAAGGTAATTATAACCAAACCTACAAAACTCTTCCCCTATTATGTTCACAATAAGATCGCCAAAATCCAGAAAGAAACTAAAATTGGGTGATGATGATGATGAAGATGAGGAGATCACATTCAAAATATTTGCCCCCACCTTTGAGCATAGATTAAAAAGACTTGAAGAAGGTGGATGTACAGGTGATTTCAGATTTTTAGAGTATGAAACTAGAACCAAGGAAGAGAAGAAACAAATTAAGGATGGTGGAAAAGATGGCTAAGTGGAAGTATTCCCTTGATGAGCTAAAATCAAAGGTTCTAGATGACTTACTGAAGGAAGTTGTACCACAATGGGACAATGCATTAAAAGTTTCCCAAGACATCAGAGAATAAATTCTCAAACATCTTATGCCAAGTCTTTTGGATAAGGCAGTCAAGGAGTAATTAAAGACTAATGAACACAAGATTATCCCTAGATTCAATGCATTCCTAATCCTATTAAAAGACATAGAATCTATTGTGAATTCAAATATTATTGCATGGAAGAACATCTATGGGCTACAAATACCTAGTGATCAAGTTGTGCAAATTGATGATGAAGAAGGTGTTGAGAAAGACAATGAAGAAATTGGTGACATTGATAATGTAGAAGGAAATGATGCTGAAAATGAAGAAGAGAAGAAGCTATAAGAGAATATCTTCTTGAGATCCAAAGTATTGAAGACTCAGATCTTAAGAAGATAGTAGCAGAGGTAATGGCCTCTCTTCCCAATTCTTTGAGAAAAGTCTTAGTGCAACCCAGATTTGAGAAGGCTTCTCCCGATTTGGTTGTGGTAACAACTACATCACTAAGCACCCAACCAATCTTTGGAGCAACATTATTGAGTGTTACAATGAGTGAGGTTACTGTCACCTCATCTATTGATCAATAGACTTCAATCATTTTAGCATCAAACATTACCAAGCTACAACAAGGTATTCCTATTGTTAGTATTGTTTCTTCTACATTTTTTGTTCTTTCTACTAGTTCAGCTAATATTTCTATACTAAGTGTATCCACAATAAGTCCAAAGATAGTTGAGGTCAAGCCTCAACTGAGTACAGAAATAGGGAACAAAGGAAAAAAAATTGTTCCTTCTATTATAGAAAAGGTAAAGAGGAAGAGAGTGATCTAGATGAGGACATTATTATTCCAAATTTGGATACCTCTAACCTCACCCTTGAAGAGATGGATACCCTTGGTGAACTCTAGAAGAAAAGAGCAAGGAAACAAAAACTAAGAGTTGAAAGAAAACATAACCAAGTACTTGAGGATATAAAAGGAATATTTGTTGATGCACTGAGCATTGAGGTTGATGAGAAGGAACCAATTTTGGATCAAATTTTTGATATTGTTCACAAGAATAATGAAAAACTAAATGGATAAGGAAAACTTCTATAGAGTGTAGAGAGAAAATTTGGTAGCACAGAGGATAGCCATTTACAAAGTAGAATTATCTATTATTCTTGCTACATTTGAAACTTATGTAAATAATGTTGTTTCTTTATTCATTAAGTTAAGTGACACATCTATCTTCACTAAAGAAATAAAATATAAACTATCCAAGATAGATGAGGACTTGAAGGCAAGTGCACATCAATTGTCACTGGATCCTAGTTGCAGCTCTACACATTTTGTCAAGATTGGATACTTGACAGATCTTTAGGCATA